>CAWUFW010016247.1:0-319729 GCA_963921515.1 Calotriton arnoldi | reverse complement strand
CCAGCCCCAATACACTAAAGCCTGTCTGGGAGGTGGTCACACCTCCCTGTGACAGGAAGAAAACAAGTTACTTACCTGTAACTTTGGTTCTCCAGTATTGGTAACTTTCATAGATTCCCATTGCTTGTATCATTCCCCGTCGTCGAGATGGGAGTCCCGGTATACATAAAATAGCCATAGAAATAAGTACCAAAAAAGAATTAGGCCTAGGCCCCTTCTAGTTTTGTAGCATATCCAACTCTTTTTGTAAAAGAGACCAAACAAAATGAATAGCCAATCAGAATAGCCTCACCCCATAGAACCTTGCTGAGAGAGCCTCAGATTTTCGTAGCCGTTGTGTAGCAGTACCACAGAAGATGCTGAAGGCTGAGCTTTCCCAGGGGAGGAGGGTGGGCGCATGGGAATCTATGAAAGTTACCAATACTGGAGAACCAAAGTTACAGGTAAGTAACTTGTTTTCTTACTCCAGTATTGGAACTTTCATAGATTCCCATTGCTTGTATCAGAATAGCCAGCAATGAGAACACACATTTTGCGAAGCAATACAATCTTATAAAACATTGCAAGATGCATCATGTTCAGAGAGCCTCAGATTTTCTACCGCACGTTGTGCAAGGGAGTCTCCACTGAGCTCTCCTCAGTTTTTTCCT
The DNA here is from genome assembly GCA_963921515.1 of Calotriton arnoldi. Taxonomy (NCBI): domain Eukaryota; kingdom Metazoa; phylum Chordata; class Amphibia; order Caudata; family Salamandridae; genus Calotriton; species Calotriton arnoldi. The sequence goes on along the minus strand of CAWUFW010016247.1, from coordinate 319,079 downwards.
ATTTACCCATTTCTTGAACCTGTTTTTCAATCTACACTACGTGGTCAACATGTCAGACAAGGATAAGAAGGCCCTCTTCAAGGCCTGTGCCACCTGCTCCAAGAAAAGGCTTTATGTGGATGACAAACATAAAGACTGTATTTATTGTTTGTATCCTGACCATAAGGCGGCTGACTGCAAGATTTGTCGGACCTTCTCCACGAAGACCTTGCGAGACCGTGAGGGGCGTTTGTTAACGTGGCTCCAGAGGCTTAAGGCAAGAAAGGATCCTGTCTACAGTGACAGTGATGACGCTTCCTCGGCTACTTCATCCAGGAGTGAGGCTATTCTGATTGGCTATTCATTTTGTTTGGTCTTTTTTACAAAAAGAGGTGGATATGCTACAAAACTAAAAGGGGCCTAGGCCTAATTTTTTTGGGGTACTTATTTCTATGGCTATTTTATGTATACCGGGGACTCCCATCTCGACGACGGGGAATGATACAAGCAATGGGAATCTATGAAAGTTCCAATACTGGAGTAAACCTATTGTCAGGCCTTCCTCTGCTCGAGCTTGGCTCAGCAGCAGGAGGGCAGACTCGGGTCTGTGGCTGGCAGCATCCATTTTGTGCTGCCCAGGTCGAGAAAGCTGGTACCGGGTAGACCGGTGCCCCACAGTAGTGGTACTACAAGGGAGAAATCATACCTCCCACACCAGTTACTGGTGTGGAGGTATGATTCCAAGGTGTTTCACACCAAACACGACATGTTTCTAAGCAGCCGTTTTAAAGTTAGCATTTATTGCGAGGTTATAATACACTTAAGTATATATGGTTGGCTGCATCACAGACAACCCCGGAGAATAGGTTCCGAAGGCTGCAGAGGGGCTCTGCTCATGCAGGGGCACCCTCTCACACAAAACCCAGCACCCTGCCTTCGGGACTGATAAGGCCTGCCATAGGGGTGACTGATAGGTTTATATGTGTAGTGATTTAGAATAGATATAGGTAACCTATATCTAAGTAAGGGGTGCATGCACCTCCTTACACAGGCTACAGTAGCAGACCTGTGGTGTCAGTTTGAATGGCCTCTCAGGGGTGGCACAATAAATGCTTCAGCCCCTGAGAGGCCTCTGGGGTACCTATGCCCTGGGTACATGGTGTACCATATACTAGGGACTGATAAGGGTACCCCAGAATCCAATCTGGAGTGACCTAAAGTACATGCAATCAATTTATAGGAGAAAGCAGATAGACTGGGGTCCTGGATAGCAGGATCCCAGTCAGTCCAAGTCAAAAACAGTGATACATCAGCAAAAAGTGGGGGTAACCATAAGAGGCAGATACTACTCTCCTACAGTGACAAACTCACTGTTCGTGTACCTTGGATGCCAAGGCCCGGAAGAGGAGCACAGTAAGAAGGGCTGATTTTCTGTCCGATGGCCACCTTTTCTCAAACCCAATCTCCAATTTTTGGAAGTCAGACAGAAAATGGAAGTGGATCATCAGCACCCGGAGGGAGAGATGTAGGCAAATGTTTGAGAGGTTGAGTGTCACAGAACTTTTGTAGGTCCTGTAAGACAGCCAATGCTTATCTACGTCAAAGGTTGCGGCGGCAGCCACTATGTCTGGATCGTCAAGGTCTGGAACAAACATCATTATGCCAAAAAGTACTTTGTACGGGGTCCACCCACCCAGAAATCTTTTAGGGAGGTAATTTAAAGCTAGTTGAACCCCATAGAGATGGTTCAACCAGCCATGCACTGTACCCAATACCCTTGCCGTCAAGGACTGCTTTAAGTGTTGGTTCATTCTCTCCACAACAGAATTGCCCCCGAGCCTACATGGTGAAGAATAATGAACTTGTACACCCATGTAAATCATCGAATCACGGTACAGTTTTGAAGTGGAAGCCAGAACTTGGTCCGAATGGAATGCACAGCAGACATATGAACCGATGAAGACCTGCAAATCTTTAATAAAGGTGGGGGGCGGAGCTTGCCGCAGCGCAAGATAGCCGATTAGCAGAAGAGCTCCGCGAGCCGTCAGCACCACGCTTCAATTATCCTGGCAATCGGCAACGTTGTCCGAGTGCTTTTCACAGATCTAGACACCGCTAAGCGAGACCTATCTGCTGTTGCCTTCCCGGTGAAGGAGTCTACCCTAGAACGGACAGAACACGCTGCGGGCCTTCGCTGCGGAGGTGAGGAGCGGATGCGGCCTCGTGACCATCAGGCCTACGTTTGCTGTGCCGGAGACCGCAACACCTCGTCACCTGTCGCTGTACTCCTCTGCAGCGCTGTGGCCCTGCCAGCCCTGACACCCGCCAAGAGCGCTTAACTCCGGCTGCTGCCTCATACCTCCTAGCACCGGGGTTGGTCCCTGCCGTGTTCCGCAGCGCGGGCGGGCCGCGGGTGTGGATGCGTGGCTGGGCGGAGGCGGCCTGGGGTGACGGCCTGGCTCGCACCTGAGTGGACAGGGACACTGGAGGCCCGGTGTCGGTTTGCCCCACAGGACCGGGGGACTTCGTCTGCCTACTCGAACACGGTGAGCCGCTGCGTTCTATAACTGCGGGGATTGGCGGACTCCTGCGCCGGGCCTCCGGAAGTGTTGCGCCTTCAGATACTCTGCCGCCAAGCCCGCTTTGACTGTCCCGCTTGTGTTCCGCGGCTGGAGCGCCCACCTCCCCCCTGTCAGAGGGATTCTTCTCTGCCTGCCACTCGTGACGTCTAGCGAGGTCCCCAGGGGTCCCCCGTGGTCTCGAGCTGGGTCAGCACCCTTAATACCTGCTGCATCGTGCTGGGGAGCTCAGCCGCCTTCCTCGCCTCAGTCACTCGCCAAACAGTGGCCGTCCCGGCCGGGGCCACCCGCCCAGACGCCGGTATCTGCTGGGGGGGGGAGGGGGCTTGCTCTGGCCTGCAGCGCAGGGGCGGTGTGCACACGACTGCGAGGCGGAACCCTGTGACTGCGCGCCTGGGACACCTCTGGGCTGGCGGGCCTGACACCCCGTACTCCTGGACTTCCTGCTTCGCATTATTGAGGCGAGGCTATTGTGGGCTCATTCACTCGTTTATAGCCTGGGTGCAGGGGGCGCGGAATCATCCCGGTCCTCGTCATATTGTGCGTTTCCCTGCAGCGAAGTGCTCCCCTTTCCTACTTGAAGCCCTCTGTGGTGCCTCATCCAAGTGAAGACTGCGCGGAAGTTACTTAGTGCACCAGGCGGATTCCTGGTGCCCCCGGGGGGGCTCGGATTGCGTTGACCCTGTTGTCACTATCTTCCCTGCGGACCAACGCCACTTACAGACCTTTATGCCTCCCTTGACGATATAGCTTGGCCTATTCCTCTGTGCTATCAGCGTACCTAGAGGACGTGGGCTGCAACCGTGCCGAGCTGACTTACCCTGCCGCTGCAGTCTAGGATATACAGCCGCTCCCCTTCCTTGCAACGATCAGCATTATGGGCAGGGTGGACAATACGCAGACGAAGCTCCCGTTTGACTCAAAGCGAACCAAAACTATAGAGACGGAGGGGGCCCGTTCCGCGGACACCCAGGCGGACAACTCGGAGGAGGATCGGGAGAGGTCAAACAAATGTTTGCGTCTATACAGAAAAGTCTGTTAATGATGGATGGGAAGATTGACTCACTGGTATATCGCATGGACAGGATGTCGGAACGCTTAGACAAGCAAACAGAACGGATAGATATGACAGAGCGCAGGGTCACGGAGGCCCAGTCCAAAACAAATTTGGTACAGAAACAAATGGCCAAGGCCCTCACTTCCCTTCAGGATAAAGCAGAGGACTTAGAAGCCCGCTCTCGTCGGAGCAACATTCCTATCACGGGCCTTCCAGAATCCACCCCAATGGGCAACGCGGAACAATTCATAGAAAAACTCCTTATCACCTTATTGGGCCACGAGACTTTCTCGGATATATTCGTGATTGAAAGAGCCCATCGCTCACTGGTCCTGCGCCCGCCCCCGGCTGCCCAACCGCACCCGGTGATAGCTAAACTGCTTAATTACCGAGATAGGGACTCTGCCCTGCGGCGTGCCAGAGAACTGGGAGAACTCCAGTATGAGGGCTCAGCGATCTCGCTATACCCAGACTTTAGGATGAAAGTACAAGATGGCGCAGCGTCAATTTAATCCCCTAAAACGGCAACTTCGGGATCACAATATCACCTACGCCATGCTTTACCCGGCCAGATTGAGGGTCAATGTGGACGGCTCATCCCGCATTTTCTCGGACCGGAAAGCGCTGCAGAAGGCACTCAAGGACTTCCTCAAGAAGCCGAAACGTGATGTGGTACAGGAGAACTTACCTGCAACGACAGATGGATCACAGGAGGGCTGCCTTGATGATAATGATTAAGTCACTTGAACTGTTAAGGCCCCTTCCTGGAACTCGATATGCAGTTATTCCCTACAGATGTGTTTGCTTCATTTGGGCCGGAGTTGGCAGTGCTGCTCACTCTGGACGCTCTGTGACCTGTGAGGGGCCCACGGAGTGAAGCAGCTGTTCAGACTGTTTGCAAGTATTTGTAGTCTCTATGCTCTTTGGGGGAATGTTTATGCTTTATTTACATGATTAATACAGACTCTGATATATATCTGGGTTCGATCCTGAGAAGTTGTTTCATATTATTTGTCCGTGGCTAGTTGCATTTTTCCCTTTCGTTGCTTACAGATGCAGATGGTCTATTCTATGGGTCTGATTGCCCTAATATGTTTATTATAATGTGGATTTATGCTGACGGTTACTCGTAGTGCTTAGGTAACATCCGCCCCTGGGTGTTGCACACTACATGGCTTGTTGCCATATGGTAAGGGGAGGGGGGGGGATTCGACTGTGCTCAGTTTGGGTTGGCATGGCGTGGGAGGGGGGTAGGGGGGATTTCTGTGACTGTTTATTTTCCTTGGTTTTGCTTTTCGGATCACCATGCTGCAACTGTATAAGGCACACACACTGGGGGGTGCACGACGACGTCACCTTGCAGTTTGTATGATCACTAGAGGGCGGGTGGACACTATGGCTGCATCGATCTCTCCTTTCTACTGCATGATATGGAGGATAAGCTGAGACTCCTGTCCTGGAATATCAGGGGCCTCAATGATCAGCGCAAAATTAGAAAAGTCATGACATATCTCACTAGACATAATATCGATGTAGCGCTATTACAAGAAACACATCTCACCGTAGCAAGTTTCCCGCAGACCCGTGGCAGGATTTGCGGCACTTTCCATGCTGCGGGCTTCACTACACATGCTCGAGGGGTCCTCACCTGGATTAACCCCAAAGCCCGACTCACTCTAGAGGAATTACACACTGATGTTAATAGTAGATATGTGGTATCAAAGTGTAAGGGGAGAGGTATGGAATGCATACTTATTAATGTATATGGCCCTAATCACGACTGTCCGCAGTTTTTCCACGACCTTTTGACCCTGGCTAGCCAGTTGCCCGACTTACCACAGATATGGGGGGGCGATTATAACTGTGTGCTAAATCCCGACTTAGACCGATCTGGTGGCCCACCACGGCGCCGATCTCTGACTGCTGAGGCAATTTTGGATGTCCTGACGGAGTTGGGTCTGGTGGATGTCTGGCGCTCTCGCTCGTCCGAGGCGGGTGGTTACACGCACTATTCCGCTCCACATAATCTTCATACCAGGATTGACTACTGGTTTCTGGCGGGATCACTTAGATCTAGTATCCGAGATTGTGAAGTCTTTCCACACACCTACGCTGATCATTCCCCTGTACTACTTATATTATCTGCCCACACCGAGCACCCCCCTCCCTTCACCTGGCGCTTCCCCCCCCCATATGCATTACTAGACGAGGTTTTTAGGGCGGAAATGCTAGAAGCAATGGAGACCTTTTTTGCTACCAATCTGGGTTCAGTCACGCACTTCGCCACGGTTTGGGAGACCTTTAAGGTCTATATCCGCGGCAATGCGATTTCTAAACATTCGGGAGTGTTGAGGTCGATTAGGGGTAGGCTGGCCCTCCTAGAACAAACCCTGGCTAGGCTAGAAAGAGAAACACAAGAAACGAGCGATCCCTCACTGCTGGAAACCCTTAAGACTACGCTGGAGGAATACCACTGAGGCGGACAGGGAGGTTAAGCTCCTGGGTAAATATGCAGTAGCAAGAACATACGGAGAGGGGGAGCGACCTGGCGAACCTTATGAAGGGGCGCCGAGCTGCTGCTCAGCCCATAGAATTAACCTCGGACGCTGGTGAGAAGATTACCGACTGATAAAGTGGCAGAGGGTTTTCGGTTATATTATGCTGACCTCTACAAAGCTAGGTCCCACAACACAGCCTCCGACATGCTAAACTATCTGGATTATATTAAGCTGCCCTGGTTGTCGGACGAACACAGGGCTTACTTGATGCGCCCGTTGGAGGCGTGGGAGACACATGATGCTTTGTCTACAATGCGCTCCGGCGGAGCTCCAGGGCAGGATGGACTTTCGGTGGGGTTTTACAAAGAATTTAAAGAACTTCTTACCCCTCACTTAATAACACTCTTTGAGGAGATGGCTGAGGGTGGCTCCATGCCCCCTACGATGCAGGAAGCCCTCCTGGTCGTCATTCTGAAACCTGGGAAACCCCCGCATCATTGCTCCTCTTACCACCCACTTTCTTTATTGAAAGTGGACACAAACTTTTGCTAAAGTACTGGCGAACCGCTTGGCCCCTCTGATGCCATCTCTTGTTGGGCCGGAACAGGCTGGTTTTATACCAGGACGCACACTTACACACAATTTGCATACTGTATTCGGGGCAATCCAACATACTAAACAAGACACCAAGGTCGCCGCAATTTTTTTAGATGCTGAAAAAGCATTTGACTCGGTGGAGTGGAATTTCATGTTGCTAGTCCTGGAGCGCATGGGGTTGGGAAACATCTTCCTACGCTTAGTCAACACTCTGTACACGGTCCCCGCAGCCCGTGTGCGGGTGGGTAATTTAGTTACCGCCCCTCTGGCGATATCTAGAGGTACTCGGCAGGGCTGCCCACTATCCCCGCTCCTTTACGCCCTGGTGGCGAAGCCACTGGCCTGCGCGTTGCGAGAATATCACAGCCATAGGAGAATTCGATTCCCTGGCTACAATCTAATAATTTCATCTTATGCGGATGATACTCTCCTAGATGTTCGTGACCCGGCCCAAAACGTGTCCCCAGTGCTGCGCGAAGTAGTGCAATTTGGAGAATTTTTAGGATTGAAAATTAACTGGGCGAAATCTATTATATTCCCTCTCACCCCTGTGACACTCCCTGAAGACTTAGACTTCCCCTTGATGTGGTCTACTGACCCGGTACGCTATCTGGGAATCCAAATACATACTGTCTCTGATCTAGTGTTTAAGGAAAATTATGGCAGAGCCATTACCAAATTAGAAGACGACATCACGAGATGGATTCGTCTCCCCCTTTCCCTCTTAGGCAGAATCTCCATCATGAAAATGGTGGTCCTCCCCAGATTTCTCTTTCTGTTTACCAATATCCCAATGGTTTTACCGGCACATTTCTTCAAACGCCTTAGAACGTTACAAATCAAATTGTCCTGGGCCGACAAACAACCATGTGCGAGTTGGGAACTCCTCGTTCTCCCATACTCCATGGGGGGGTTGGGAGCCCCACACCTCGACCTCTACTACCGGGCTGCCCAAGCTTCTCACGCATACTACTGGCTACATCAACAGACCCCTCCCCTCCTCATCTCCACATAGAGCGCCTTGCGCTGTCTCCTGCCCCTTTAGCGACTGCGTTGTTCCGTGCGGCACGCCGCGTCACTGGGATCCTTGATTAGATTAATGCTACCACACATGCCTGGCACAAACTTCTTAATCAGCAAGCACTCTCCATATTATATTCCCCCCTCACCCCCATTGCATGGTGTGCGTGGCTCCCGCTCCTCACAACACCAGAAATGATAGCGGCTCTACACTCCCTGGGAATTGACATTATAGGCTCTTTCTTTAGTGATGGGAAAGGTAAAGATTGGAATGACCTGTTGCTGACCGAACCACCACCGTCCCCCCTAACATTCCACTATTTTAGTGCTAGAAGTGCACTGCGGGATTTACTTGGGGATGAGTTACTGGAACCCCCGGAGGTACTTTCTTTCTCCGCCATACTTCGCACAGATTCCCCGAGTAGACTAGTCTCACACCTGTATTCGAAGACACAGGAGTTACGCCGTAACCACTATGTCAAAGCTAGACTAGAATGGCAGGCTGACCTGGAACTCACTGTTGTATTCCGCTTTAGGTGTCCGTATATAGGTTTTCCTGATACATGTCCTTATATAGGCACAATTCACATTGCCCTTATATAGGCATAAGATCCCAGTCCTTATTTAGGCATTAGCCATGCTATCCAAATACAGGCATGGTCACCTACATCCGTCCACCCCAACGTCTACAACGAGTTCTTAGAAACCAGACCCTTAAGCTCTTGGGAGTTCCCCTAGCACAGGATTATTGATTTCTCCAAGAACTCATTTATTATGCATGAACCGCTATTCCTTAAGGGTTCATTCCTGACGTCTTCCTCTGCCCGACTTTACGTCAATGCTAACATTCCAAGGCACCTACCGGGTATAAATATACCTTCCCTTGCCCAAGCAAGTAGGAGGAGACCTCGACTTTAGAGGAGCCCATGTCCCGGCCTGACGCACTGACAAGAGACGCTGTCATCCCTGCTCGCAGAGAATCCAGCTTCCAGTGTTCTGACTCCCTTCGCGGGCGTTAGAGTTCGAGACCCGGAAAGAGATTCCCACCTCTCTCATTCTCAAGGTATGGAGCTGACTAGAACCTAGAGGGACTCTTGGCATACCAGACTTGGCATACCAGACTTGGCATACTATAGCATACCATACTATAGAATACATCACCTACTTCTTACCTTGCACTACACTTAGGTTAGGTACACTGGGGTAGAACTAGTTAGAGAAGCATCTTATGAGTACTCGCATTTTTAGCTTATGTTATTTATGTATATGAATATATGCGTCATAGCTAAAAGATAATGCTAGCGCAGTATTATTTCTTTCTACTGCTTACGCTGTACATAATATATCTCGCATACTGTCTTATGATTGTAACAGCTCATATCTCTTACACGAGAAACAAGACTGTTCAATAAATCCTTTTATTGAAACGCCAGTCTATTCTTTCTGTGTAACTCTGAAGAAACTAAGCATGCACGATTAGCTGAGTGAAACTGTTATCTGTTGTTTCCACGATTCTAAGAGTGTTCCTATTCTAAAGGGAAACAAAGTTGTCATGTTTATGCGGTTGCCAGAAACTACTCCCTTCTTGTTTACAAGGAGTTTCTAGTGGCCTCTGAGTTAGCTGGTACAAAGTAATTAAGTTTAATATACTCGATAGGGGCATACTGACCTCAGTCCTATGCCAAACCTATAGGGTATATTATTCCAATGCGCAGAGCCTATTAGGGAAATAGGAACTACACTACATCACTATAGATGACGGCATGTGGAAATATTGCTGTGAGGCAACTAAGCGTATTTCACTTAACGGTAGGCACCGCCTTATACAGTTTAAATTTCTTAACCGAATTTATCATACTCCTGTCCGGTTACACAGATTTGGGCTGCGTGACTCAGACAACTGCGAGAGATGTGGTGAGAGTGAGGCTGACTTCATACACCTAGCATGGCTTTGTCCCACTATCGCAAGATTTTGGCTACAAGTGTTTTTTGTATTAAGTGATATCACACAAGAAACGATTAGCCCTGATCCGCTGCTAGCCCTGCTTGGCTACTCCAAAAAATTGAAGAAACCCGTCAGACGCCTAGTAGATATGGGTCTTCTGATTGCTAAACGTGTCATAGCAATGCACTGGTCCCGTGGTTCCTCCCCCTCTTTATCCCAATGGTCTTGGGATATGGTATTTTGCAACACACAAACTGAAGCGTATAGCGAACTACCCCTCCCCCCCCCCCCAGAAGCCGCCCGAAGAACTTCTGGAGGTCATGTACAATAACTCCGTCGAAGCTCAGACTCGGGAGCTTTCCACATCGCCTGCCTCCACACGTGGGACTCAACAGTCATGACAGATCTCACCTGTATCGGGTTACACTTGCTTCCTGCTGCCCCATTTGTGAGTTATTGTGTAATGCTACCTCTATATCACTGTGATCGTCATTATTTTTTTCTGTTAAACGTAATTTGATATTAGCATATGTGCTTGTTTTTGGATTTCTGATATTTGGACAATTTCATGAGGACAATTTCATGAGTGCATTTTTCTTTATGCTTTATCATTTCTAATTGTACGTAATTTGATTTTGGATTTTTGTTTGTTTTGTATTGATAAAATGGAAAAAATAAAATAATTTAAAAAAAAAAAAAAGTCTTTAATAACGGTGCAAACATCAGCAGAGCACTGTGGCCAAACTGGAGAGGAATCTAGAGGAAGAGTCAATTGCAACCAAAATTAATTCAAACAGTATCCAAAATCAGTGGACTACAATGATTCAAGTAAATACAGCCAAAGGGTCTGTTTGAAATAAAAAGATGCGTCTGTGGGGGACGAGAGACAGTGGAACTTTTGATCTGCTGACATATGTCACAGAGGAGAACATATTTTCTAGTTTGCTGGTATAAACCCTGCCGATAACATCGCTGTAAGAGGAAAATAGTGGCTGCCACTCCTGTGTGAGCAGAAGAAACACCTTCATGTGCAGGTACAATTAGATCATGTCTGAGGTCAGCGTTGGGTATTACTTGATCGCCAACAACTGGAATAGTGACAAGAGGAATATTCTGGTCATTGAAATCAGAATATTTAGAATGAAAGCTCGTTCGGTTAAGGGGTGCCATTTTTAAAAGCATTCACGACAGCCAAGATATCATCGTTGATACGAGTTTGAGTGTGTCACGGCTGCAATTTTATGCTGTGGTTACTGCAGATTTGGCTGCTTCATCAGCTTCTGGTGGCTTCTAAGGCCAAGTTGTCCATGGAGTCTTTTAAGTAAGTCAGGGCTGCACAGTCTTTTTTCCGATTGAGTTCATTCCATAAAAGTTCGTTTAATGAGCCCGGTTCTGCTCCTTTTATTTTGTGCCAGCATTTCAGGTAGGCCCCCTTGCGAGCAATCTGTTGTTTTGGAAGGCCGAACTCTAGTCTGATTTGGGCTGGTGATGTATAGCATGGGAGGTTAAAAATGATTCTCATTGCCTTTGATACTGTCCTATCCAGGGTGTCGGCGTCTCTCCCTCTGAGGCACTCGCTTCCATAGGTGACAGTTGGGAGGAGTTTTGCTCGGATTACCTGTAATAAGGGAGTGAAACTTGGGCCACTTATTTTTGTTTGATGTTTTTTAGTGCGACTGCTATCAAGGTTCCTTTACCTTTTATAGATGTTTTTTGCGGGAGGAACGTACCTTTATTGTCCAAAATTACGCCCAAGTATTTAAATTCGTTAACGTCGAGTTTCTTCCCTATCAGATCCCATTGGAAGTGGTGTGGTTTGTTTTTTTGGTTGATAACCATCACTTTAGTTTTGCTCAAATTTATTCGTAGTCCATTACTGCTGGAAAAATTGCTCGTGATGTTTAACAAGTGTTGTAGACCGATTGGAGTGCGGCTAATCAAAACCAGGTCGTCTGCGTAGAGTAAGTTCGAGAGAGGAGAGCCTCCGAAGTTCGGGGCGTGATGATTACACTTGTCCAGTTCTGGCGAGAGGTCTGCCAAGAATAGGTTGAACAGGATCGGCGCTAGTACGCACCCCTGCTTCAGACCCTTGGTTGTTGGAATTCTCCGTGATATTCTTTCTCCAGCACCTAGCTTGATTTGAATCCATGTGTCACTGTGTAGTAGGATCAGCTGGTTCAGGAGTTTGCTACTAATTTTCATTTTGAAGAGCTTTGCCCAGAGTTTGTTCCTGTCAATGCTGTCAAAGGCAGCAGAATAGTCTATAAAACACAAGTATTTCGGTTTTTTGATATGTTTGGTAGCATCTACTAGGAGTGATAGTGCCAGTATGTTTGTTGATGTGCCCATACTTTTCTGGAAGCCCGATTGATTTATTGGAATTGATGCCATTTCCGATGCCCATTCTGTAAGTTCTTCCAGCAGCAATCCTGCATAGTATTTGGCATCATTATCAATTAGTGCAACCAGTCTGTAGTTTCCTGCGATGTTTTTGCTACCTTTCTTGTGTATCGGAGAGATAATGGACCCCTTCCAGGAGTCCGGTATTGTCTCTGTTTCCATGATGTGCGTGAAGAGTGGCAGGAATTCTGATGCCCAGTAGTCCGGATCTCGTTTGTATAGGATCGGTGGTATCCCGTTAGGACCTGGTGCACCCTCGGTTCTGCCCTTTGCGATTCGACTCTTGATTTGTTTTAGGGTAAAGCCGTAGTTGGACTCTTCGTCTCGCTTAGGTGGGCCTAAGCCGGCCCTGCTGTGCTCCAGGAGTTCCTGTGTGTTATTTGGTGGCCCGCTAGTAAAGTGATCCCAAAGGTATTTAAACCATTCCTCTTCGGTGATGTGTGAGTTTATTCCAAGGGCCCTTGGGTTCTGTATTCTCTTCAATGTGAGCCAAAACCTGGCGCTGTTTTTGGCTTTTGCGTCGTGGAGAATTTTGGCCCATGCTGTTTCTGTGGCTTTGCGACGTGCTTCCCAGATGAGTTTTTTCTTACTGTTTTTTAGTGTTCTAAGCTCGGCTAGGAGGTTAACGTCTGGCCCTGCCCGGTGAAGTTCTCGTGTTGTTTTATTTATTCCTTTCTTAAGTTGCTTTAATTCCTTGAGTTGCGTTCCTCTTAGAGGACAGTCTTGCGTGCTCAACGGCAGAGAGTGAGCCCTTTGTCGGGCTGCAGCTGCTCTGGTTACGCCCCTCCCTTCTTCTTTTGTGTGTAATGTACCAAGAGTTTCAGTGAATTTAGCCCAAGTAACAATCATATTTGCTATCCTTCTTTTTGTCCTTCCAAAGATTCTTTGCCTCGAGCAGGAAGCTCTCCAGGTTGGAGATTTTGCATTTGATTCTTCTCAGGTTTGTCGTGAGCACCGTTCCTAAGCGAACTGGCCGCTCAGTTAATGCGGTGCCATAAGCATCCAGAGTAATCTCTTGTGGTAGGTGGTCACTGTGGTCTGAGTTTCCTATCCTAAAATCAATTATTTTGTTAAAGAGGGAGTATGACGTGAGAGTGTGGTCAATTGTTGTTTTTGCAAGTGCGCTGTGGAACGTGGCTGCCGGTGGACAATCTCCATGGAAGCGCCCGTTCAGCGCAACCAGACTCAGATTTTCCAGTTCCCTGAGAAGCTTCTTTGCTGAGCTGGTTTGCTTGCCCCACTTACTTGCTTCCTGATGTGGAATCCCCCAGGCCCGGGACTGTTCTTCGACTATTTCGTCTCTTTCATAGGGCCCTGTTAGGAGCATGTTAAAGTCTCCTGATACTATAAAATTCGAGGTGGCCTCTTCTTCAAATAGTCTTGATAAATCAGAAACCAGCAGTTTGGCGCCGGCTTTATCCCGTGGATGAAGGTAAATGTTGACAAGTATTAACTGCTGGTTGTCGGCGAGACCTATTAATTCCAGCTTAATTGCTTGTAAGCCGTTGGTTGTTGTTGCCGTGTTAAGTAGTTCCTTAGCTGTGGTTATTGATTTAATGGAGGTGAAGATTGCGAGACCACCCTTTGGATGACCAAACTTAGCTTCCTTACAAGCCGGAAGGTGATAGGTCTTGTATCCTTGCATGTGCAGCGGCTCAACCAGCCAGGTCTCTTGCAGTAAGATGAGATCGAAGTTTTGAAAATAAAGCAAAAAGGTCTTTATCCGTGGCTTTGGACCCTAGTCCATTAATGTTCCATGAGCAAAGTTTTAGTTGGTGTGCTTTATTAACTGAGTTCCTGCCCTGTCAGGTGTTTCTTGGACGGGAGTTGATGGTTCGCGATATCCAGGTCAAGCTGTTACTTGACATCATATTCTCACCCGTAGGCCTGGGATTCCAGATGTTTGATTCTGCGCTGCGGGCTTCTTTGAGTACTGAGTAAACTTGTCTTGTGGCGCCCATGTCCCCAGGCTTGTGGCCGACATATGATTGCGGCTCGTGTAACAGAGGTACAGGGTAACCTGTTTCTTTCTGATGTTTCAGTCTGATCCCCCAGGCATTCAGTTGTTGTTCTTCCCTCATTATTCTCTCTGCTATGTCCTGTGTGGCCCAGGTTGTTTTAGATGTTTCTTGTTGTGCCTGATGTTTTTGGCCAACAAATTCTACAGACTCCAGGTCGCTTGAGGCAACTCCTGTTAAGTTGCTAATGCTAGTTAGTAGTCGCAGAATGTTTCCTCTGTTCAAGATATCCCCTCTCCCTTTTGATTTATATTCCGGGATGAACAGGATTATTTTTGATTCCTCCTGTCGTGAGTCGCTGGGGCGATTACCTGGGTCTTGCGGCCCCACAGTGATCCCAGAATTAGTCAGATCAGTTAATACTAATTCATCGGCCCTCGGCCTAGCTGGAGCACTTGCTATATTGGATAATGCAGAGGTTACTCCGGTAGCAGTGGGCTGATTATCCGTCCTAGTGCTTAAAATGGAGCTCCATGCGTTCTTGTTGCTCATATTGTTTGTCTGAGTAGCTGAGGTCGTTGTCTGAGATAGCGGTGTTTCCTCCATGCTTGGTTTCAGTGTGTGCTCCTTATTCGAGCCGCTTCCTTGGGTGGAAGAAGTCTTCAGGGTGCGGCTGTCTCTTCGATTTGATGGGATCTCGGAGCTTTGTTGAGCAGCTCGGGATACCAGACTCTACGTGCCCAATCCGGAGCCACAAGAATGACTTGGGCCCAGTCGCGCCTGATCTTCTTCAGAACTCTGGGCAGAAGTGGTATAGGCGGAAAGGCGTACAACAGACCGCAACTCCACTCGTGACGAAAAGCGTCGCCGAGCGAGTGCCGCCTTGGAAATTCCAACGCGCAGAATTGCTGACATTGCACGTTCTCTTCGGTGGCGAATAGATCTAACCAAGGCTCTCCCCCCACTGTTGAAAGAGACCTTGCACCACCTCCGAGTGAAGACGCCATTCGTGATCCATCATGCACCTGCGGCTGAGTTTGTCCGCCCTGGCGTTCAGAGAACCTGCCAGGTGTTGAACCACCAAGGAAATGCCCTGATGTTCCAGCCATGTCCAGAGGCAGAGGGCCTCCTGACATGGGGTCCACGACTCCACCCCTCCCTGTTTGTTGCAGTACCACATGGCGGTGGTGTTGTCCATGAACACCTGCACTACTCTTCCCCGGACAGAGGGAAGGAATGCCTTTAGTGCAAGACGAATGGCCCGGAGCTCCAGAAGGTTGATGTGAAGCCCGGCCTCTGATCTCCGCCTCACCCATGTGGCCGCCCCATCCCAGAAGGGATGCATCTGTCACCACAGTGTGGTCTGGCTGGGGAAGGGAGAGGGATCTGCCATTGACCCAATCCTGGTTCGTGAGCCACCACTGCAGTTGTTGAGCAGTGCCCTCCGAGATCTGGACGCAATCGAACAGATTCCCCTGATGCTGCGCCCACTGGAACTTCAGGTCCCATTGCAGAGCCAGCATATGCCACCTAGCATGATCGACCAGCAGGATGCAGAAGGCCATGAGGCCAACCAGCAGCAGGGTCATTCTGACCGAAACCCGGGATAGAGGCTGAAAGATCGGAATCATAGCCCGAATATCCCAGACTCGCTGTTCGGGAGGATAGACCCGAAACCGCGTCGTGTCCAAAACCGCTCCGATGAAGAGGAGCTTCTGAGAGGGAATCAGGTGCGACTTCGGCACATTGATGGAGAACCCCAGCAAATGCAGGAGGTCGGCCGTAGTCTGGAGGTGGGAGACGACTGCCTGGGGTGAGCCCGCCTTCAACAGCCAGTCGTCGAGATAGGGGGAAGACAAACTCCTGATCTGCGCAGATGAGCTGCGACCACCGCCATCACTTTCGTGAACACCCGAGGGGCGCTGGTAAGGCCAAAGGGGAGCACGGTAAACAAAGTGCTCTTGGCCTACCGTGAACCGTAGGTAACGCCGGTGGGCCGGCAGGACGGGAATGTGAAAATAAGCATCCTGCAAGTCCAACGCTACCATCCACTCTTGCAGGTCGAGGGCAGACAAGACCTGAGCAAGCGTCAACATCTTGAACTTCTCCTTCCGGAGGAAGCGATTGACGTCCCTGAGGTCCAAGATAGGACGCAGGCCCTTGTCCTTCTTGGGAACCAGAAAGTAGTGGGAGTAACAACCACGACCTACTTCTGGGACAGGAACGCGCTCGATGGCTCTCTTGGCCAAGAGAGCCGTAACTTCCTGCTGGAGACGGGCCAGATGATCCTCCGACATGCGGTGGTATCGCGGTGGCATGGCTGGAGGGGTAGTCTCGAAGGGGAGGGAGTAGCCCCATCGGACTATTTGCAAAACCCACCCATCCGACATGATGGTGCACCAGTGAGGGAGGTGATGGCGAATCCTGCCTCCCACTGGCATTTGATGGGCCTGAAAGGTCGGACTAGGAGGGTTTGGAGGCTGCTGCAGAGGGGGGGGGGTTGGTGGACTAGCCCGCCCGCTGGCACCCGGGACCCCGCCGGTTATTTCCACGTCCCTGGCCGCACGAAGGTTGGGTAACTTGCTGCGGCCTGTGGCTCTGGGTGGGACGTAGCAGGGCACCCCTTCCGTAGCCACGAAAGGGGCGAAATGCAGACTGCGCCGGACGGGTGGAGAGGCCCAAGGACTTGGCCGTAGCCCCAGAGTCCTTGAAGCGATCTAGGGCGTTGTCTGCTTTGTCGCCAAAAAGGCGACGGCCATCAAAGGGCATGTCCATCAAGGTGTTCTGGACATCCCCTGAAAAGCCAGTGGACCTCATCCAGGCGTAGCGACGAAGCGCTACCGACGTTGAAATGGTCCTGCCCAGAGAGTCGGCGGTGTCCAGCCCACAACGGATCGTAAACTTAGCTGCATCCCTCCCGGCAGCAACAGCCTGGGAGAGCACTGCCCGGGCCTCCTCCAGACACTGAGGCAGCACTTGCGCCACCGTATCCCACACTGAGTGCGAATAACGGCCCAAGAGACACGCAGTGTTTACGGACCGCAGTCCTAAGCTGGCGGAAGAGAAAATTTTCTTGCCAAGGTGGTCCAGCTTCTTGGATTCCCTTTCCGGTGGAGCGGTAGGGAAGGGGCTCTTGGATGTAGAAGCTTGAACTACCAAGCTTTCCGGGGTGGGATGTTGGGAGAGGAAAGTGGGGTCGCCCGGAGCTGGGCGGTGGCGTCGGGCAATCATCCTGTCCACGGGAGCCCCTGTGTTGGGGCTGGACCACGTGTCCAAAAGGACGTCTGTGAGGGCCTCATTAAACGGCAGTAAGGGCTCCGAAGAGCTCGCAGACGGTTGAAGCACCTCTGTCAGGAGGTTAGTCCTGACCGCCACCGTAGGAAGCTCGAGGTTGAGAGCCTCGGCCGCCCTATGCAACACCACTGCGTATGACGCTCCCTCCTCCGTAGCCACGGTAGGAGGAGACAACATTCCAAGGTCAGGAGAGGTGTCAAGACCACTGGCATCCCCCAGTTCCTCTCTCCAGTACTGCTCAGTGTCTAACTGGTCAGTCAAAGGGTCACCTGACCCCTCCCAGTCCTCCTCATCATCCTCTGGGTGCCATTGTTGTTGAAAAGGGACCCCAGGAGTGAACAGGGGCATAAAAACCCCACCCGGCGCCGGGATGGAGGCCGGGGTCGATGCCGGCAGGGGAGCCGACCGGCGCCGAACGCGGTAGTGGTGCCGTGAGGAGCAGCGCCGGTGGAGGCGTAACGAGGTCAACCGGCACCGATCCGGATCCAGGCCTGGATCCAAGGGGGGCCTGCGGCGCCGGGGCCGGAGCCGCCAGCAGCGAAGACCTAGGCCCCCCAACCGAGTCCGCAGGGCCCGAAGGCGCGCCAGCGGGGTCGGTCCGCCCAAAGATGGCATGCATCGCCTCGTAGAACGTACGAAGCTGGGCGGGGGTCGCACCGGGTCCCGGAAAGGGAGGGAAACTCGGAGTCGACCCATCGGGCTCCGCGCGCGGAGCCGCGGGAGGGACACCACCCGCGTGCCTCGTAGGATCGGCCGACCGACGAGGAGAAGTCGAAGAGCAACGATGCTTCTTCGACTTCTTATGCTTAGACTTACCCGACCCAGAGTGCGAAGACTTCGATGATTTCGAACCGGAATGGTGGTGGTTCCTCGACTGGGACCTCGCACGGCGCGGATCCGACTGCCGGCGTTCAAGCAGCTTTCGGGACCGCTCCCGCAAAGCCTTCGGCGCCATCGACCGGCAGTCGGAGCACGACTTGGGGTCGTGGTCGCGCTCCAGGCAAAAGAGGCACACGCGGTGCGGATCCGCCGACAGTCGGTTACAGGAACTGCAGGCCTTGAAACCGGGCATCCCTCGTGCACCTGTTCGGAGTCTCAAAACAAGAAGTCGACAAAAGTCGAGAAAAGTTAGTCAAAAATTGACTGAGGTACCGCTCTTCCCGGATCTGCGCTGGCTGGCGCAGAAAAAGAAAGAACGGATGCAGCGCGCAAGGGCGGCGTCTAAGTAGCAGCCACGACGTCATCCCGGCGACCACGACGACTGACGCAGAGCCGACCGACGCCACCTTCCGACGCGCAGAGGTACTGCTGATGAAAAAACTTTCCGGATCCAGTCGGACGCCTGTGGGTAATTCTAAGGTAAGGAATCTATAACTAAAGTGTTTCTTTCAGATATTAAGAATCACATTAAGTGTGAGGAATTTAGGATCCGTGATTTAAAGTGCAAGCAGTAAAGCAGTCAGTTCAGCCATCTGCGCAGTACAGTCACTTAGAGACTGTGTGAGAGTTGTCTGGGAGTAAAAAACACCATCGAACATGATGTCAATTACAATGGCGCATGCAGCAGAATACTGCTGCTTAAAACCTATAGCAGGCTGTGCACAAGCATCACTATAAATGACATTTATATTGATCAAGAGACAGAACCCAAGAAGGTAAAGGATAAACATGCTCATATTGCAAAAATTCTGGCATTTGCAAGGAAGGGTCAAAGATGAAGTCCACATCTACGGCTGTTAAGAACGTAGCTCATTGTATCCATCTAGGATGGAGGGCTTTTTGGTGACAGCCTCTAAGGCTGGAACTGGAGAAACTACAATCATGTGTTTTCCCTGAGCAAGTGGCCGTTCTTTAAGGATGGCCATCTGCACGGCAGTATTTTTTCAGTAGTAGAACAAAACACATTTCTGCAGTGGAATATAAATAAGGTTTATATGCTATAGGTGCCGTTTCACCCTCGTTAAAGGTGACCTACATAAATTCAATTGCACCTGGCAAAACATGGATGACCAAACTCGTGGTATTGACACGCTTATGTAAGTGGCGTGTTTCAAGAAAGTCCGATTGTAAAGATCTAAGGGCCACATGTATCAACATTAGAATAGCGATTACCTAATTGCGATTTTCTGCAAATCGCAATTAGGTAATCCTTAGTCCAAATTTATGAAACTCCAAGAGTTTCATTTAGCAATTCCTAGGAGAGGGGGGCGGGTCGCAAATCGACCTACCTCAATATTAATGAGGTAGGTCGCAATTTGCGACCCCCTAGGAATTGCTAAAATCATGGGAATGGTGGCCTGCTAGGGTCAGCGGACAGCCATGTCCGTGGTTGCTTTTCAATAAAAGCATATATCAAAATGAGAGAGGGAAAAGGAGCGTAATCAAGGTCCAGTACCCATGCTCCTTATAAGGTTTGATGCCCATCAACAAAACTAGAGTACTTGGTCCTGTCTAGAAAAGATGAAAAGAGAATGGTTGGAAATTGAAAAATGTGAGGGGGATCTTCCTTATTAGGAAGTGATGCCCTCATACACCCATGTGGGCGTCATGCTTCATCATCGGGCTTTTTGCTCCTCGTGGGGCCAGCGCTGCAATGGTTAATAAAGAGGCACAGAGACTGAGCAGTCACACCATAACTTTGTGCCCCTAAATTTAAGCCGCCTAGTGGGTTGTTTAACAATAAAGAGGCACACAATATTTAGACTGAGTAGTCCTCCAAGATTGGCTGCCAAAAATAGCCATTCCACTCCCCACATAGGAGGCACGACCATCATACCCTAACTAGACTAAACGGTGCACAACCGGCACCATTATACCATATTCGCCCCGTCCAAGCTTTGCCTTTGTGCCCTTGGAATAACACAGCCGGCTGGGATAGTTAACAATAGTGAGACACACAGTATCCGCACTATTTATCCTTGTCCAAGATGGCTGCCAGAGATAGCCACCACTGACTTTACAACACAGGCAGGCCACCCCATTCAGTTTTTGCTGGGTCACTTCCGGGTCATCGACTCCGCCCGGAGGGACCGCACTTTTGATGCAGACATGCTTAAAAGCCCTGGAGACAGAATGGATCCCCGACTTTCAGGAGGTAGGGAGAGGGGTAGGTCCGATGCAAGACCACGCATATGAGACTGAGTACAACTGCACTAGTGAATACCGAGACGCGAGTACTGGCATTGCGGAGCCCTATTCTCAAAAGTGGCTCCAGTCTGTTTATTATTCCAGGTTCACCGCAGTTTACGCGGTCTTCTGCCTAGACCCGAGGCGCACATAGGCCGAATATTGTGGGTAAGAAATGCAGGCATTTTCAATCCTGTGTTTTTATTTCAGATTTCCAACACTGTGAAAACAATTATGTGTCATGTTTTGTTTTGTCCTATGTGTCATTACATGTTGGTTTGTTTGGACACTTCGCAAATGAAACATTTTCTCATTCTGAGTTCAC
Source organism: Calotriton arnoldi (assembly GCA_963921515.1). Lineage (NCBI taxonomy): Eukaryota > Metazoa > Chordata > Amphibia > Caudata > Salamandridae > Calotriton > Calotriton arnoldi. The sequence goes on along the minus strand of CAWUFW010016247.1, from coordinate 298,301 downwards.
AGAGGTGACACCATGATATGTGGAGACCGGTGGCACCTATTTATATGAAAAACTACCAATGATGCTTACAATTGAAAGCACAGTATGCACTTTGTAATGATATGTTTAGGTGACTCTCCATTGCGTATTATGTATTCTGTGGCTAGTTTATTACTTTCATTATTATTTTTTTCTCTTGTTTTTCCTCCCTCTATCTAGGTTGGATTATGATATACAATGGGGGAAGCATATCTTTGGTAATTGCTTGACCTTATGCAGATCCACCAGAATAGGATATATATTACAACACCCCCACACACTTTCAGATCCAGAGCAGGGTCTACACTACATTCTTTGGTCCTGAAGAAACGCCACAGATCTGTCTGGACCACCAGGCGCGAGATAGGTCGACCTGACCAAGTATACACCACACTGCGTTTATGCTCTATTCACCAAACAGTCGCGATTCCTAACTTTGCATCGACTGCCAAGATAGTACCCCCTTTTTTTTTTTAACCCTACCATAGGGACCCCTTAATAAACTAGTCACAGGGCACCCTTTAGGTAGTTTTAAATCACAAATACACTCACCTGTCAGCTCCACACACCCGCATGCACCATCAGTTTTTTTTTTTTTTTTTTTTTTTAGAAGATCTTTGCCAAAGAGTTCTTTTGTGGGGCCCATGGGGCACTGCAGCGCCGGCCACACATTTTTCAATAAAGCAAAGTTTTATTTTTTCAAATGCAGCACATTTTCCTTAAAGGAAAACTGGTTGAGTTTAAAAGAAAAAATGAAAAGTTTTCTTTTCATATTTTAAGAGCAGGCAGTAGTCCATGGGACCACTGCCTGCTCTTACAAAACGTTTTCGCCACAAAGGTGCTCGGAGCAGGACGCCACGAGGGCGCTCAGAGCAGGACGCCACGAGGGCGCTCAGAGCAGGACGCCACGAGGGCGCTCAGAGCAGGACGCCACGAGGGCGCTCAGAGCAGGACGCCACGAGGGCGCTCAGAGCAGGACGCCACGAGGGCGCTCAGAGAAGGACGCCCAGAAGGCGCCATCCTCCCCCGCCGTCGTCGCCATTCCTCCCCCGCCGTCGGCGCCATTCCTCCCCCGCTGTCGGCGCCATTCCTCCCCCGCCGTCGGCGCCATTCCTCCCCCGCCGTCGGCGCCATCCCTCCCCCGCCGTCGGCGCCATCCCTCCCCCGCCGTCGGCGCAATCCCTCCCCCGCCGTCGGCGCCATCCCTCCCCCGCCCTCTGCGCCATCCCTCCCCCGTCTGCACCATTCCTCCCCCGTCTGCACCATTCCTCCCCCGCCGTCTGCACCATTCCTCCCCCGCCGTCGGCACCATTTCCTCCCCGCCGTCGGCGCCATCCCTCCCCCACCGTCGGAGCCATCCTCTCCCGCCGTCTGTACGACCTCCTTTACCGCTACTCCAGTTTGTTGTGAAGCACTGTCTCCATGCTTTTCCTCCAAAAATTAAACAAATTTGTGACACCTTTCACAAAGCTTTGTTCTTGTTCTCAGAATTAATACTGATGAAAGCTGCAATTCCAAGCCAATACTTTGGGATTTTTCAGTGGATGCCATGGCTATAGCTGTAGCATAGACCACTAACTCTGTGTTGCGTCCCCCCCCCACCCCCAACCTTGACCTATGCCCTGCCAGGATAGGCCATCCACCTACTGATACAATGATTAATGTTGCTTCTCTTTCTACAACACTGGTGTAGAAACTGCTGGAAACAGCCATTGTGAATGTTAGAATACAATCCTGACTGCTGTCGCTGCTGCTCTCCACAATTTTAGACCTATACCGATTATGCCCTTCATCCCAAAGTGAGGGCAAACATAGTAAACCAGCAGTTGCTCGCCTTTAGAACACTCCATTATGCATGAGGCACATGCACATGTTTGTACCACCATAGCACTGAGCTCGCTCTTAGCAGGAATGGACTGGCAGCAGATGGATCTGGGATGAGGTTGGCGCTGCCCTATGCCGCCCTGCTGGGTCGCCCTCATGACCATTGAGAGGCGTGTTTACTGCTGGATGTCTTCTACTGTAGAGACTGGCCCGACACTTCCAATTTCTCCATTTACTTCTAAATTCAGTGGGCAACGCCTCAGGGTGCTTCCCTCAGCCCCACATTGTTCACCATTTCTGTAGCGCCTCCAGCCAAGTTTATTAGACCCTTTGGGACTAGAGGTTATGAACCAGGTAGACCACATGCAGGTTATTAATCTCCAAGGCTGAGAAACTCTGACAGCTCCAAGTAATGTCTGCTCCTGTTTGACAGGTTGCTACCTGGATGAGGAGAAATGTACTAAAGATTAATTCAGACAAGACTAAGGTCCTAATGATAGGAGGCTCCTCAGCAACGCAGCATAGTGACTGGGGCGCCCTTTGCTGGACTCCTGCCCTATCCTAGTTCCCGGTGAACGAGCCAGGGTTTCACTATTGATGATAAATTAAGCTGCATTTCTTAAAGTGGCAATCTCACCTCCACCGGTCTGTTGCCTCCTCAACTGCTTTAAAAAACAGTTCCTCCACTTCTGCCTTCAGACTCTTCCTTCACGGTCAGTCGTGCAGAAGCGCGCTCTAGACTGGATTATTGGAACAATCCTTGACGCTTCCACACTAGGAGCTGCTCAAGCTTTAACATTCAAACCAGGGCAGCTGGGCTCATAACGGGTTTTTTACGTTGGGCTCTTATTTCTCACTTCCTCGAATGGCATTAGTGGCTCCACAGTGAGAAACACGTTGCATTCAAGAGTCTTTGTATCCGCCATAAATCTCTATATGGCCCGAGCGGTGCAGTTAAATGCAATCTAGCGATCCCCAATCAACAAAGGCACCCTGTCCGCTCTGCTTCTTTGCTATTTCTGATAAAGGGGGACAGAAGCAGGGAGGGAGGCAGGACCTTTGCCTGTAAAGCAGCTAAGACTCCCACATGTTATCATTACACCTAACAGCAGGCCATCTGAATTTTAGAATACTTCTGGAAAGGTTTTTGTTCTCATATAAGCATTTCTCAATAGCTTTGCATTCCTGTACTCTGCCCTTTAGCCCAAGGAAGACCACTGGGTCATTGCATGGTCTACAATACACGTTGATAAGCTACACCGCAGGAAAGCCATTCACGCACAGCAGATTCCCACACCACCACAGTGGGACTCAGAAGCTTATAGCACAGCTGTGAAGGTACCAAACAGCTTGGCCACAGCAGCCCACTTACACGCCATGCCAACCGCTTCTACACCTCGGGCACGGGATACCATGGCACAAGAGTTCCCCAACAGTGTAGTGAGGGACCCCATATACGGAGGGCTCGGGTGTCTTGAGACCCCTGGAGATCTGGAGCTGTCTTCACAGTCTGCCTCCCCTCCACCACTGAAGACAACCAAGGTACAAGACCCCTACCTGAAGCAGCTTTAGCAGGGCGCCAGTATCTCGTTCCCCTGTGGCGTTGAACAGCAGCACTCGAACCACCGAACCACTAAACAAGAGAAAAACAAAGCATAAACAACCAGAATCTTTATCTTCCTTCACTGCCCCCAAACAAGAGGCCCTCCTTGCTCCACCAGAACCACTTACAACGCATAACTGTTGAAGACCTCCAGCTATCTACCTATCCCATCCATCTCATCCTGACAGACCCAAATAAATCTAACGGCCAAAGCACAAACCACAGCCAATCCATCACTTCAATTCACCAGCCATCTAACAGACCACAGCCAAACTGTTAACCATGCCCGACATCACACCCAACCAACACACAACACAAATGGAAAGGCACCAAACTCAAACCTCGGTTGGGTGTGATGTCTGGTATGGTTAACCGGGGCTTGAGTGTGGTGCCTTTCCGTTGGTTTTGTGTGTTGCTCGGGTGTGATGTCTGGTATGTTTAACCGAGGCTTGAGTTTGGTGCCTTTCCATTGGTTTTGTGTGTTGGTTGGGTGCGATTTATTTATTTATGAAGTTTTATAAAGCGCGAACAAGACCATTTCTGGTATCAGAGCACTGTACAAAGAAAATAGCAAACATACATTTTGTAATACATAGAGTCAATAGGTGCTAACAGGGCACTGTACAATGGAGATAACAGACTGTGAAGGGTGATATCAAGAAACATGTCTTGTAAGGAAGTGGGTTTCTGTTGCAGTAACCCCCCCACTTTTTGCCAGACCACCGATGCACTTTGACTTGATGTGCCCTGGGTCCCTGCCAATCAGGTTCCCAGGGCCTGTGTTCTTTCCCCAAAACTGTACCCAATTGGCATCTCTGGCCACAGGTCAGCCCCTGGTAAATGGTACCACAGCTACCCAGGGCACTGTGACCAGGGAAGACCTCTAAGGGCTGCAGCACTTATTGTGCCACCCTTATTGTGCCACCCTTAGAGGCCCTGTACCTTTACACACACACACTGCCTTTGCAGGCTGCGTGTTTTGGTGCAGAACAAAGTGAAGAGTCGACATGGCACACACCTCTGTGGGCCATGCCTACAACCCACTGCCCTGGCATAGGTCAGTTACCCTTCTAGCTGGGTGCACTATACCAGTGGTGAGGGTACAGGTGCATGAGCCCTGCCCCCTACAGTGTCTAAGTCCATTCTTAGACATTGTAAGTGCAGTGCTGCCATTAAGAGTATATGGTGCTGGGTGTTTGTCATTACAAACTCCACAGCACCATAATGGCTGCACTGAAAACTGAGAAGTTTGGTATCAAACTTCTCAGCACATTAAACCCACACTGATGCCAGTGTGGGGTTTAATGAAAAATGCACACAGAGGGCATCTTTGAGATGCCCCCTGAAAAACGACCAGCCTCTGGTGGGTTCCCTGACTGGTACACACCAGCCTGCCACCACAAGACATGTTTCTGGACCCCTAGGGTGGGAGCCTACGCTCCCTGAGCCCAGAAACAAAGCCTTTCCTGGGCGGAGGTGTTCACACCTCCCCCAGGCCAGGAAGAGCCATCTGTGGCAGGGGAGCTTCAAAGGCCTGGCAGCCTCTGTAATGCGACCCCCCAGCCTCTCCTGCCATCAGGAGCAGGCCCCCTTCCTGTCTCCCCTCCCTTTTGGCGGGAAGACAGGCGGGAAAAACTAGCCAGCCCTGGAGGTGTGCCCACCTCTGCCAACTCCACCCCTCAGGTGGGGGAGGCGAGGTAAAGCCCACTCTCCAGTGCTCGTCATCTTGCAGATGGCAGGCACTCCCCAATCAGGACTAGGGATTGTGCTCACTCCCCCACGTGGGGTGAGCACACCAAGGGTGTAGTCCCCCTAAGGTCAGTAGGCCATTGGCTACTGACCTCAAGACCCCTAAACGCCCCCTAAATACAGTATTTAGGGGGCAGCCCTGAACCAGGAAGGCAGATTCCCGCAACCTAAGAAAAAGGACGAAAGAAGACGCCCAGCAGAGGAGACTGCAGAGAACAACTGACTTGGCCCCAGCCCAACCAGCCCGTCTGCAGTTTCCAGAGATCCTGCGCCAAAAATCGTCTTGTCCTGCAGCTGGCGACCTCCAGAACCCCTGGGAGGACTGACTGCCTTCAACAAAGACCGGATCTCCTGTGAACAGCAGCCCTGTTCGAAAGAAACTCCGAAAACGGACTGAGCCTGCTGAGGACAAAGAAACCCGACGCCTGGAACTACCACTGCACCCGTCGCCTACGGCCCGAGTTCGAGTGGCCCACCGGTCCCAGCGAGGTCCCCCAGCGCTCCAGAGTCCGAGTCCACCGTGGGTTGACCCCTCCAGGACTCCCCGACGTCGCCTGCAGCCTCTGCACGGAGACCCCCCCCAACCGCGAGTGGCCCGGTAAGGTGAAATCCAACCTCAAAAGACACCCCTGCATCCAGCCGCCCTGCGCCCTGGAGAAAAAAACCCGAGGTGCACCTACGTCCCCGAGCCGAAAATCCCCATTGAAAACAACAGGGCACCCGACGCCAAAACAGCACTCTGCACCCGGCCGCCCCAGTGCCGCTGAGGGTGCAACAGTGCATCACTGATCCTGGGAGACCTCCGAGTCTAACCCCAGAACCCTAACTCAAAAGACCAATTACTTACCTCGAAACCGATAACTCATTTTTCCTCATAGGATAACATTGACACTGTTCCTCCCAAAAAGTTTCTAAGTGTCGACTTTTGAAAACTACAAATATTCCTTAAAAATCAGCCGAATAACAAAAACGCATTTTCTCAACTGTTTTCAGGAAATGTCCCAGTGCTGAATCTAGGATCCAGCACTGAGTAAGAAAAGGTATCGATAACCTAACTTACCTGCTAAGTGAATTTCCTCCCATAGGATAACATTGGTGATTCTATGTGAAAAAGTTTCCAAGTGTCCACTTTTGAAATGCAATAATATTCTTTAAAAATCGTACCTTTAACCAAAACGCATTTACTCACCTGTTTTCAGGAAATGTCCCTGGGCTGAATCTAGGATCCAGTCCTGTGTTAGCAAAAGTAATCTGAAAAGTAATTAACTGCATTTTACTTAAAAAAGCCCATTCAATTGAATGTACCATACCTGCAATGTGTTGCAAACTGCTTACTTAAAACTGTAACCAAAACCAGTCAAGTTACACTGCAATTTTGAACTGTGTTCATACAAGTAATTTACTACTGAAAAGTATTCTTATGCTTACCTGTGCCAGGCTTGCTTGGTTCTAGAAATAAAACAGTATATTTTTTTATACAAAACAATTGGCCTAGAGTTCAGTTATTGAGTGTGTGAATTCCTTTGCTGAATGAGTGTGTACATCAAATGCTTAACACTGTCCTCTGATACTGCCTTACTGCTCGACCAAGCTACCACTTTAGAGAGTAAGGTTCTATCTAACTTTAACCTCTGCCTACCTCTGGAGACCCTTGGACTCTATACACACTGTACCTCACTTTGGTGCAGTATATATAGAGCCAGTTTCTTACATGTCTGTTATGGGAAACTGGGCTTTGAATGCAGTATAGCCATAAATTGTGGTGAGTGGAGGATTGTTGGCAAGAAGAAAATAGGTAATGACATACAAATAATTATTTTAATAATTTCATTCATGTTCGATGACTTAAAATCATTACATGTAAACACCTAAATGTCCGATATGGTTAACTGAGGCTTGAGTGTGTTGCCTTTCCATTGGTTTTGTGTGTTGCTTGGGTGTGATGTCTGGTATTGTTAGCAAACACACAAAACGAATGCAAAGGCACCAAACCTCAGCATCATGAAGAAAGACCTGTCTTTTCCACACGTCCAGACAGGAACTGCACACCCCCTTTAGATATTCACCAAACCTCAGCTAACCATGAATCTACAGAACACATCTGGACTGATGTGCTCAAGGCATATACGCCAGGCTGTGTGTTTTAGGATTGAGTGCCTAGCTGTCCCTGTCTTAAGAATATCTGTATGTTACATGTGTTTGTCTCAGGAGTGTGTGCCTGGCTGTGTGCTTTAAGTCTAGATACTGGACTGTAACCACGTATACAGCGTGTTCATCAGAGGAGGAAGTCTAGATACAAACAGGTAATGAGGCTGGCACATGAGCAGGTCTGGAGATTCACACACAGCGCGCTTCAGACGAAGTTCAACCAAAACCAGAGCAGTACTCAAAACCACCCAGATCACAACACACAAGAGAACGTTTCAAGGTCATCAAAACCAAACCATGCAACCAAGTACACACATCAGCTCTCTAGATGGGCCAGGGAACACACCAACTAGAAGGTGCTCAGAGTGGACACACATGCAGAGCAGCAGCAAAAGCCGAGATTCAGGCGCCTGAGATCAGCTCCCCCTCTGAAATGAGGTGGAGCGGCTCACTGCAAACCCTTGTAAAGAGAAGGTTGAAGCGTACCCACCTGTCAATCAAGCACTGAACCCATCAATTCAAACTGGTGCTTACGTGGTTGGCTTATCCTCATTCAGAGCAACATGGCGGAACCAGCGGACACAGGCCTGCACGCTGCTGCTGGTGTGAGCCCCGTCGATGTAGTAGGAGATGGGGCCTCGGTGCAGGATCTGCGTGCGGCCCAGCCACTCAGTGTCTTGCAGTCCTTCAGGCAGAATAGAAACCATTAGTAAAAGGAAGGTTAGAAAATGACAAACTTTTTTACATGCCTGTAATAACAGTTTAAGCTTTAAACCCTTTTAGATTCTCATGCTCCACTTTACTCAGTCATCTAGAGTTCATTCTGCAAGCGTTTAGAAACGAAACAAGCTTTTTGGAGTAGGCATTGACCAAGTTATGGTTAAACGCAAGCACACTGTCTCAAAATGCCCCTCCACCCCCCTCCATTTCAGATTATTCTTTTACCCCCTCCCTGCCTTGCCTGATTTAGTGGGAGGGCCGCATGTGAACATGGAAGAGTATCCAGATGGCCAACCATTGCCCCAGGTAAGTACCACGTTTCTTTTGCAGCCCGAATCCTCCTTTAGATTTACATACTTTGCATAGATTTTGTAGCTGTTCTCTCCCCCTCCCACCCAGGCAAAGGGTTTGAAGCAAGGGTACCAAGTGTTTCAGTACAGTTTGCCCGACAAACACTTATTTCTAACTCAAAATCTATACAATGTTTAGAGAAAGTATGTACGGATGACCATGTGGCCTACACACATATGTTCCTTAATAAACACATTAGATCACAAAGCTAATGTCTCTCCTTTCCTTCTGGTGGGATGTGCCCTGGTCTGTTACCTAGTGTTTTAGTTGCCAATGCCAGCCATATTGTTTCTAGAATCCATCGAACAACTTTTGCTTTTGTAACAGGCGTAGCTATATTCTGGAGAAACACACGCTATAAAAAAGAAAGACTGTCCACTCCTCTATGGTTCCCCCAGGTAACAATTGATTTTTCTACTATACTGGACTGGCTAAACTTGGTTAGGAGTCCTGGTATCATCCTGTTTCAGGAAACTTGGGAATGTAGCCGCCTCACTAGTGGATGGCTTTCAAGGCTGTCCCATGGCGATGCAGGGGGGCTGGCAGTATGGATAAGGGGTGCCCTAGCACGACATGTTAGAGTACTGAAGACAGCGGATAGTCATGTCCAAGCAATAGTGTTAACGTTTGGTGTGAGCTTGCACACTGTGAACTTTTAGAATAATGGTATTATTAGGACGCAAAATATGAAGTTTACTCCACTATATAATTTTATTTCAAAAATATTAGACGAGTTGGTACATTCAGGGCATCCTGCATATCTGCCTGGCGGGAGACTTTCATGTTCATCTTCCTCGACTGAATGAAGCATGCGGTATGTGGACTTCTACTGACTTGGCTGCTAATAGTAATCCACGAGCTGGGGCGCTAGCCTCATTTCGGTCTCCACTCGACTTGGTTAATGCTCTCGAAGATGTTGGCCAGAATGAGTGCACCTTTCCTCCCTTTCACGGTAGAGGTAGCTCCTCCATAATTGATTATATCTAAGGCTCCCTGCTTTCCGTTTTTACTGATAAATACAGACAGAAAACCATTTGCTTTCCTGTCTATTTTTAAACGTGGATAAAAACGTGAATTGGGTTGCTTTTTGAGTGAATCTAAATGCCATCAGTCATGACTGCCAGGCCAATAGCTGTGCAGATTGACATGTAAGGGGATTAAAACAGAAAGGAATTTTAGTAAAGCGTCTTACACAGCAGCAGAAATGCCCAAGGTAGATCCTAAAATTAGCATAATTTTATATACGTGTACTGAGTTTTCATCTGAGGATTTTCATATCATTGAAACCGGGTATTCATTTACGTGTTCACATTATTCAGTTAAATAAATGTTGAAATATACTAGTTTCATCTTTATTTTTTCACATACCCCATAATAAATATTGATAAATATAGCAAAAACTAAATATGGATAAATACAGACGGAAATGCAAAAAAAAAAAAAAATACCATAAAACCGGGAGCCCTAAATATATCTGTTACTAGTGGTCTGGAGCATCTAAGTGCTCATGGTTCAGCGGTCCCTTCCACCTTTAGTGATCATAACTATTGATCTATCACTATTTATCTGTCCGAAGAAAAGTATTAGGGAGGATGCCGGAGCTTGTAATCTTGAACACTCAACTGATAATTTGAGGCTGGTTTGGAGACTAGGGGTCCGGTCCAATTTTTTAATACTATAATTGGAGCAAACCAGGGGGTGATGGAGCAGTGTTTAACTATAGAGGCCAATGATGGCTCCGTGGTGGATGCGTATATCAAATTATGTGATACATTCAGGATGGCTCTATTAAAACCTGTACGGCCCTTGCAGAATTCCCTAGATGGTTTAACACTGAGTGTTCAGTGGCGAACAGAGCACCGAGAGCAGCTTTGGCCTCTAAACCCAGGGATCCAGCCCTAGTATTGAAAATGTGTACACAATATAAAGAAATCACCTTCAAAAGAAGGCAGGAGGTAATTACGAGCCTATGGGAGATACTAGTACAGGCATCCGTATCGAAGAATAGTAGATCTTTTTGGGTTACTATACGAGTTGAAGCGTAAAAAAAGGCCACTTAGCACCACTGCATGCCACATCCCCTGTGAACTACGGGAGGAGCACTTTAGTAAAATATGTGCTCCATCCCCAATGTCTACAACAGACTCCCGCCTTGTCAAACAGTTTTAGGTAACCTTGACGGAAGTCGAAGAAGCTATTAATCAAAGTGTGGGAGGGAAGGCGTCAGGACCGGATGGTGTCCCCATTGAACTGATTAAAAGTAATATTTTATGGGCACCACTCCTTAGGAATGTTTTTAATAACCTTGCATACTCTCCACTACCTACATCGTGGGGCACATCAATTATTGTACCCATTTTTAAGAAAGGTGATAAATCAGCCCCAAATTGTTATCGCCCCATTTCTTTGAATGATATCACCGTTAAAATGTAGGGGATGACAATCTACAATAGGCTTAGAGAATGGGCTGAAGGGGAGTCTGTTATACCCCTGTCAGTATGGGTCAGGCGTAAAGTGGGTACCATTGAGCAGTGTCTCAATTTGAATTTGGTTCTTGGAAAGTACACACTGGCTAAAATATCTCCCCTTTATTTAGCTTTTATGGACGCCTCACCAGCCTTCAACTGTGTAAATAGGGCACAACTGTGGTTTCTTCTCATAGATCGCGGTATGGATATTATTCGAGTCCAGTTTTTGGCATTTTTACATAGTGACACGAGGGCAAGAGTCCGCATTAGTACACGTTAGGGGAAGTATGTGGAGACATAAGTATACATCAAGGGGTAAGACAAGGGTGCGTACTGGCTCCCCTTTTATTCATTCTTTATATTAATGAGCTCCATCCATTTTTAATGCATTCAACTGTAGATGGACCGAAAATAAAGGGGAAGTCACTACCAACATTATTAATTGTTGATGACAATTGCTCACGGTGCGCACCCCTAGGGCACTGCGACACTCTCCCCACTGCTCCGCTGTGCCGTCTCTTGCCTCCAGACCCCGACCTCCTCCTTGGGAGGTTCGAGGCTGCTGCCCGCTCCTGCGCCTGCTGCCCGCACCAACTGGGACCAGACTGCCTCCAACCACCGTAACCTCTCTCAGACGCTTTTTTTCTTAATTTTTTTTCCCTGTTGTACCACTATTATTGTGCCCATCTGTGTCTTGCTCTAATTCCACCACTGTTTATTTTCTCGTGCCTGCAATGTTCCTTTTGCCTTTCGCTGCTGCTTACCCTGCGGCCCCTCCCCCCCGGAATTCCCCCCCGGAATTTCCCCTCCGGAATACCCCCCGGAATACCCCTGCTCCCTCCTCCCAGCCTCTCATCCCTCCCACCTCCCCTACTTAATGGCGGCCGCTGCGCAGTCGCGCAGCGAACGCGCGCAGCAGGCGCGCCGCCGGCGCTTCAAAGGCGCGCCAAAGGCAAGCCCGTCTGCGCCCGTCCGCGACCCGACCGCGGCCAGCGCCAGGAACCCTGGCCCTCCCACTACCCATCGCTACGACACCACCACCCTCCTCGCACTCAACCCTGGAAGACTTAGAGAATGCCAACAGGCCTCGCCGAACACGACCCACGGCCAGTTCTCCTGCCTCCACTGCCACCAGACCCTCACCGCCACCCCGGCCTCCAACACCGCCGACGCCAGCACCGGCGACACCCTAAAATGCATCCTCCTCAATGTACGCTCCGTACACAAACACGCCATGGAAATCTGGAACCTACTCGACTTTCGCCCGACATCGCCTTCTTCACAGAGACCTGGACCAACGCATCCTCCGCCCCCGACATCAGCACCGCCATCCCAGACGGATACAAGATCCAGAGGAAAGACCGCCCCAACCACCTAGGAGGGGGCCTCGCCATCACCCACAAGAGCACCCTCCGCCTCACCACCTCCAACGAAACCTTCCCCTCCGCCGAACACCTGCACTTCCAAGATCCAGACCACCCCCAAAGCCACACTCCGAGGAACCCTCGTCTACAGACCCCCCGGCCCCCGAACACCCTTCGCCGCCACCATCACCGACTTCATCGCAACCCACGCGATCGCCTCAACAAATTACATACTCATTGGAGACCTGAACTTCCACCTCAACAACCCCAGCGACCCCAACTCCACTATCCTTCGTGACAACCTCGCCAGCATCGGACTTAAACAACTCGTCAACACACCGACCCACAGAGCAGGATACACCCTCGACCCCATCTTCGCGGCAGGAAACAGCGTCCATTTCAGCCACACAACGCAGCCGCCATGGACCGACCACCACTGCGTTCACTTCGCCATCAACAAACCCAAGGCACCCAAACCAGCCCCACGCCCACCACGAAGGAACTGGAGCAAGGTTACCGACGAGCAACTTAACTCCACCCTCAACCGAGACAACCACACCTGGGCACCCGACGCAAACAGCGCAAACGACGCAGCCAGAGAACTCCACACCTGGATCTCCAACTTCGCAGATGAGCTCGCCCCGCTACGCAACCCCGACAGACAACGCCCCAGGAAAGCCGCCTGGTTCACAACCGCTCTCCAAGAAGCCAGACGCACCTGCAGACGCCTGGAGAAGAACTGGAGAAACACCAAGACAACCGAAAACCACACCACCTACAAGGACGCCATGACGGACTACCACAACCAGATCAGAGCCACCAAAAGGAACTTCATCCACAACAAAATCCTGGCCAACTCCACCAACTCCAAGGAACTTTTCATTGTCATTCAAGAATTCACCAACCCACGCAGCGAAGCCACAGACATCACCCCATCCCAAGACCTCTGCGACAAGCTTGGAACCTATTTCCACCTCAAGATCAAAAACCTCTACGACAACTTCATCGACCATCCACCAGGCGCCACAGACGGCCCCCCGCCCCCCAGAACACCAGCCAGCCCACCATCTCCAACTGGACACCGATCACGGCCGAAGACACCGCCTCGACCATGAAAAGCATCCACTCGGGACCCCCACCGACCCCTGCCCCCTCACATCTACCACAGAGCCGTGGCCGCCATCGCACCCGAACTACAACGCACCATCAACACCACCTTCAAAACAGGCACCTTGCCAGACGACTGGAAGCGCGCAGAAGTCAGACCCCTGCTCAAGAAGCCCACAGCTGACCCCACCGACCTCAAGAACTATCGGCCCATCTCGCTCCTCCCCTTCGCAGCCAAAGTTGCAGAGAAAACAGTCAACAGGAAACTGACACGATTCATTGAAGAAAACGCCGTCCTCGACCAGTCCCAATCCGGATTCCGAAGCAACCACAGCACAGAGACCGCCCTACTCGCCGCCACAGACATCCGCACCCTCCTGGACCAAGGCCACTCCGCAGCCCTCATCCTACTCGACCTATCAGCGGCCTTCGACACCGTCTCCCATCGCACACTAGTCAGACTACACGACGCAGGCATACAAGGAACAGCCCTGGACTGGATCCGATCATTCCTCACCGGAAGAAGCCAAAGGATCAGACTCCCACCCTTCCTCTCCGATCCCACGAAAATCACCTGCAGAGTCCCACAGGGGTCATCACTGAGCCCGACCCTCTTCAACATCTACATGGCCCCCCTCGCAGCCATCGTCCGACAACACGGCCTCAACATCGTATCCTACGCTGACGACACCCAGCTCATCCTCTCCCTCACCAAAGACCCCACCACTGCCAAACTCAACTTCCAGAAAGGAATGCAAGACGTCGCAGTCTGGATGACCAACAGCTGCCTGAAGCTCAACGCCGACTAGACAGAAGTCCTCGTCCTCGGTACCACCCCTTCTGCATGGGACAGCACCTGGTGGCCGACCGCCCTCGGAAGCCCACCTACCCCCTCAGACCACGCCAAGAACCTCGGCATCGTACTCGACTCATCACTCTCCATGAACCGACAGGTCAACGCCGTCACCTCCAGCTGCTTCAACACCCTCCGCATCCTCCGCAAGACCTTCAAGTGGATTCCCCCTGAGTCAAGGAAGACAGTCACCCAGGCACTCATCACCAGCAGACTGGACTATGGAAACGCACTCTACGCCGGCATCAACAAGTCCCTACTCCGCAAACTCCAGACAGTACAGAACACCGCCGCCAGACTCGTCCTCGGCATCCCCCGACACGAACACATCAGCCAACACCTACGAAGTCTCCACTGGCTCCCCGTGGAGAAAAGAGTCACTTTCAAAATCCTCACTCACGCCTACAAATGCCTACACAACAACGGACCCAAATACCTCAACGACAGAATCAACTTCCACGTACCCAAAAGAAACCTCCGATCTTCCAACCTCGCACTGGCCGAAACCCCGCGCATCCACAGAGCCAGAGCAGGCGGAAGATCCTTCTCTCACATTGCAGCCAAGACCTGGAATGAGCTACCGGCAGACATCAGACGCGCCCCCTCCCTGAACACCTTCAGGAAGACCCTCAAGACCTGGCTCTTCGGCTAAACAGATCTGCGGACCCCCCCCCTCAGCGCCTTGAGACCCTCATGGGTGAGTAGCGCGCTTACAATTCCCTGATTGATTGATTGATTGATTGATGTGCTTTAGTGGATTTGATGGCCTCACGCGATCTGCAGACGAATTTTGCTAAATCTTATACTATGTCCTGTGGACTGAAGGCTCTCCTATGATAAATATGGTGATCGGCTCTCAGCATTTCAGCTACACGAGCACTTTTCCTTATCTTGGTGTGATCTTTTCAGCTCAAGGTTCTTGGTCAGCAAATACTGCATACCGCAGCACGAAATTTGCATGGACCAATGCTTCCTTGTGTAGCCTCCCCCAACCTGTGGGGGTGGCTCTCTTAAGCTCTCTTAAGCCACTCCTGCATACCAATTGCTATGTATGGCGCCGAGGTTTGGGACTTCTCGAATTGCAAGACTATACAGTGTGAGGAAAACAAATTTTGCAGAAAACTCTTGTCTGTTCCCATTTCTGCCTCACTATATCTGCCACAGAGCGCTTAGTCTTCCTTACCTAGCTGATCGCATTAGGACCCGCCCCGCTCTGGATTCCAATTTGGAAGAATGCGGAGGCCGAGCTAACACAAGACATCATCCTGGACTGTCTTTCCTTGGAGATGGGTTTACTTTTTCCCAGGTTGGCCTATGTGAAAGCTGAATATTGTAAAATTGGAATTGAAACTGTTTTTATTGAACCGTCATCTTGCCAAAGAGATATTAGCACATGCACTTTAGGATGATGAACATGCTCAGCGTCGGCGAAGCCGAACATGTCTGCATATATAGGACTTTGTGAACTTGATTGTCCTACTGATTATATTTGGTATGCACGGAGCAGATGGGAACGATCTTTGTTATTCCGTTTTCAGTCAGACACGCTGAAATACCTGTTGTGCTTTCCAAAGGGCTTTGCTCATAATTTGGAGGCTGTATTATGCCCCTGTGATAATGTATCAGGTCAATCAATGCAACACTTTACTTTTCTGTGCAAATTTTACGTAAAGTACACAAGGCTGTTTTTCATTCCTGTCTTAAAAAAGCATTTTAGAGGTATTTGTCAATGCAGGCCTGCTCTCAAACTTCTGATGACGGTACCCAATGGCGGAAATTGTCTTGTATGTCTATGCCTTTTTAAAATCTGTTGTGCATGCTCGTAAGTCTATGTATTATACTGGATGTAATATTGTATGTGCTTTTATGGATGTTTACATACTTCCGAATTAAGTTTTGTGATAATGATGGTCTTACTTATATATTAATGCTCATTTTTGGGCGCTTGAGATAATGCGCAAAGATGAACCGATTCTGAAAGTGTGACGCGGCCTTAAGATGGTTCTCGTAACTACCTTCTTTTTGTATATAAATGAAATAACTTTCTTCTGTTAATATTGGTGAACGCGATATCAATGTACGCCGTAATACATGCACACATCAATATCAGTAATGACGATATACGCCATAATATATGCACGCATAACTAACAACACCAGTAAATACGACGATGTATGCTGTAACAAAAGTTCGCATAATAATGCAAATCTCAGTAAATATGAGATCAATGACCGCCATGTTATATGTACACGTAGTAACAAACTTGCGTCATTGCTGTCAAATTCACACGAGATGACCTCCCCATCAACCCAGAGTCAGATACTTTGTCAGACAGGCCCTGCGACCCAAGCCTACCGATTGATAGGTCACAGGTGGGGTTACACTCAGCCCGAAGACAAACACGCTGTAAGGAAGTGGGTCTCTGTTGCAGTAACCCCCCCACTTTTTGCCAGACCACTGATGCACTTTGACTTGATGTGCCCTGGGTCCCTGCCAATCAGGTTCCCAGGGCCTGTGTTCTTTCCCCAAAACTATACCCAATTGGCATCTCTGGCCACAGGTCAGCCCCTGGTAAATGGTACCACAGGTACCCAGGGCACTGTGACCAGGGAAGACCTCTAAGGGCTGCAGCACTTATTGTGCCACCCTTAGAGGCCCTGTACCCTGACACTCACACTCTGCCTTTGCAGACTGCGTGTCTTGGTGCAGAACAAAGTGAAGAGTCGACATGGCCCACATCCCTGTGTGCCATGCCCACAAACCACTGCCCTGGCATACATCAGTCACCCCTCTAGTTGGGTGCCCTATGCCAGTGGTGAGGGTACAGGTGCATGAGCCCTGTACCCCTACAGTACCCAGGTCCATTCCTGGGCACTGTAAGTGCAATGCTGCCATTAAGAGTATATGGTGCTGGGAGTTTGTCATTACGAACTCCACAGCACCATAATGGCTACACTGAAGACTGGGAAGTTTGGTATCAAACTTCTCAGCACATTAAACCCACACTGATGCCAGTGTGGGATTTAATGTAAGATGCACGACAGAGGGCAACTTAGAGTTGCCCCCTGAACCTAACCCACCATCCACGTCCTGCCTGAGAGGCTGCCTAGGTTGCCACCCAGCAGACATGTTGCTGGACCCCTGGGTAGAGAGCCATCCGCTCTCCTGGGCCTGCAACAATGCACGTCCTGGGCGAGGTGCTAGGTCTCTTCCCCAAGGATGGGCAGGGGGAAGCTTCAAAGGCACGCCTTTGTGAGCCTCCCCAGACCACTTGCTGTACTCAGCAACTGGTCCCCACCGGTTCTAGCACCCACTCTGGCGGGAAGACTGGCGGGAAACCCCAAGGGAGGAAAGGGGGTGTGCCAGCCTCTGCCAACCCCACCCCTCAGGTGGGGGAGGCGAGGTGAAGCGCATCTCTGGGCTCTCGCCATCTTGAAGATGGGGAGCCCTGCCCAATCAGGACTAGGCTCCTGCCCCCCTCCCACTGGAGAGTGGCAGGATAGGGGTGTACCCACCCCAGGGAAGGGACCCATTGGTCCCTGCCCTTTACCTACCTGTAACGCCCCTAAATCTAGTATTTAGGGGCACCCTGAACCTTCCTTCCTCAGATCCAGCAACGACAACAAGAAAAGAAGAACAAGGAGCAAACAGCCGTGCAGCCTGCTAACAAGAGGAAGACAACAACTGACTTGGCCCCAGCCCTACCGGCCTGTCTCCTCGAACCTGCTTTCTGCGAAATCCCGGTGTGTCCTGCAGCCAGCAACCTCACAAACCCCGGAGGACCTGCCTGCCTTCACTTGAACCGCCTGCTTCTCCCGTGAACACCGGATTTGTTCAAAACCAGCACCCCTGGCACCAGCCCGGGATCGCGAATCCAGCCCACTCTGCACCCGCCGAACCCGGCCCGAGCTCGAGTAAAAAAACACCAAGAGCAGGTTTCCCCGGCGATCCTGACCTGGAATCCGACGACTCCTGACGTGCCTCAAGCCTCCAGACGAAGCCTGCAGCCTCAGCCCAGAGGGTCCCCCCTACCGCGACCAGAGCGGGTAAGAAAAATCCGACACTAAAAGGCACCCCTGCACCCGACGCCCCACGGCCTTGTGTGCCCAAACCCAGGGTGCCTACCTAAGCTAAGACATCTCAACTTACCCCTCGAAGTGTTGGTAGATCCCAGGAAACTCTCGTTTCCAAGCCTGCAGTGTTTGTCCAGTCCGGAGAATCTCCATAGACTTCAACAGGGAACCCGACGCCATAAAAGCCCCCAGCCGCCCGAGTGCCGCTGTGGGTGCGCTTTTGGTGCTCACTTGCTTCCCCCTTTGTGCCAAGTCTACAGCCAGGAGCTTTGCTCCCACAACCCAGTGGCCTGCTAGCCAGCAGCCCCCAACCGAAGGCCCCCTATCCCCCATAGGATAACATTGGGGCCTCAACACTCTGCATCCGGCCGCCCTAGTGCCGCTGTGGGTGCAACAAGAGTGCATCACTGACCCTGGGGGACCCCTGAGTCTAACCCCAGAACCTGGACTCCCACAGTCAAAAACTTACCTGCAAACCGATAACTTGTTTTCCCTCCATAGGATAACATTGGGTATTTTTCTCTGAAAAAATGACTGTGTGGAGTTTCAAAAACTAAAAATATTGCTTAAAAATTGTGTGTTTAACCAAAACGACTTTACTCACCTGTTTGCAGGAAATGTCCCAGGACTGAATCTAGGACCCAGTCCTGAGGTTATAAAAGTAACGCGATAATTACCTACCTGCATATTACAGTAAAAGTCAATGCATTTCAATGGACTGTTCGAAAAAGTTTCTAAGTGTCAACTTTTGAAATCTTGAAATATTCACTAAAAACCGTCCGAATATCAAAAACGAAATTACTCACCTGTTCTCAGGAGAGATCCCAGTGCTGGATCTAGGTACCCAGCACTGATTAGAAAAAGTGACCACAACTGTGATTTTCCGATAACTTGATTTTCCTCCATAGGCTAACATTGCCTGGTTTTTGCCAGAAATTCTTCTAAGTGTCGATTTTTGCAACATACAAATATTCCTTAAAAATCGCCTGTGTAACAAAAACGATTTCTTTCAACTGTTTACAGGAATGCACCAGGGCTGAATCCAGGATCCAGCCCCGAGTAAGAAAAACCTTCGTAAAGTAATTCTATTACAGTTTACTTAAAAATCGCATTGAGCTCAATGTTACAATTGTGTTTGAATTGTGTTGCCTATTGCAACAACTGTAGCTATTGCCTTTAAAAGTCTATTGTGTATTGAAAGTATATAACTAAAGCATCTCATTCTGAGAAAGAATTGTTATACCCACTTGTGGTTCTAAAATAAAACAACAATATATTTTTATATACAAAACAATTGGCCTAGAGTTCAGTTCTTGAGTCTGTGAGACCATTTGCTGACTGAGTGTGTACAACAAATGCTTTACACTGTCCTCCGATACTGCCTTACTGCTCGACCAAGCTACCACTTTAGAGAGTAAGGTTATATCTAACTTTAGCCTCTGCCAAACCTCTGGGGACTGTGGACTCTGTGCACACTGAACCTTACTTTGGTGCAGTATATACAGAGCCACTTTCTTACACACGCGAACAGGGAAAACCCAGATCAATCCCACAGATAGGCAGTTACACCACAAACCGATCCGAGGAGATTGGCCCCAAGAGAACACGTTTGGACAAAGGCGCGCGTTCCCTAAATACCACAAAGTCAAATGCCACATGTAGTTAGGAACACTGAGCCAATCAGAACACAGCATGCACAATACACGCAGTGATCACATGCTCCCCATGCCGGACATCTAGACATACACACTGGCCCAAACTAGGTTGCCACAAAGACGAGAACCACCTCTGTCCCCCTCATCAGATAGTTGCATTTATGGTTCATGATTAGGCTCAGATTTACGTGTGTAATTGTTTTATTGTACCTCAAGAACAGTATACAACACCGGCCAAAACCTCTGTACATCTAGACAGTCTTCAGACACAACTCTGTTGATGCTCTCTTGGCTGCTGCGTTTAATTAAACCAACTTGTTCCTGTTTGCCAAACGCCTCGTCTTTTAATTTTTTCAAGGTAAGGAAAATGCTACTTACCAGTATGCATCTGTTCTTGGCATGTAGAGCTGTAGATACGTATACTTGTGCATAGATCGCCATCTGGTGTTGGGCTCGGATGTTTGCACTTTGTTTTTGTCTTGTAAGAAGTCTTTTGTAGTCACGAGGTAGGCGACTCCTCCTTAGGACTATAGTGCGCATGGGCATCGACTCCATCTCCAGATTGTTTTGCCAGGGAGGGTTAGGATGGAGTTAGTAAGAAATAGAAAAGATGACCATGTGTAATGTATCTAAGTAAGATAGTACTGCAACAGATAGAGGTACCCGGGGAGGCGGGTGGGCGTATACAAATCTACAGCTCTACATGCCAAGAACAGATGCATACTGGTAAGTAGCATTTTCCGTTCGAGGCATATGAGCTGTAGATTGTATACTTGTGCATAGACTGTACAGCAGTTACCTCCTTAGGGGTGGCTACCTGTATTCTGTTGCAGTGGTCTGAAAAAGTGTTTTTAATACAGCCTGGCCCACACTAGCTTGTTGCTTTGCCTGCACATCTACACAATAGTGTTTTGTGAAAGTGTGTGGTGTAGACCATGTTGCTGCTTTACAAATATCGTCTATGGGAATGTTCCCTAGGAATGCTATAGAAGCCCCTAGTTTGCGTGTGGAATGCGCTCTAGGGGGAATGGATAATGTACGCTTTGCTTTTTGGTAGCATATTTGGATGCATTTAACGATCCACCTGGCAATTTCCACTTTTGAAATAGGATTGCCTTTATGTGGTGGTGAGAAAGCTACAAAAAGTTGTTTAGTTTTTCTGAAAGTTTTTGTCCTTTCAATGTAATAAAGGATAGCTCTTTTGACGTCAAGAGTATGAAGAGCTCGTTCTGCCACGGAGTCTGGTTGAGGAAAAAAGACTGGTAGCTCAACAGACTGGTTAAGGTGGAAGGCAGAAACGACTTTTGGTAAGAATTTTGGGTTTGTCCTAAGAACCACTTTGTTGTGATGTATTTGCAAAAATGGTTCCTGTATGGTTAATGCCTGGAGTTCACCAACTCTTCTGAGAGATGTGATGGCCACAAGGAAAGCTACTTTGTGAGAAATTGCAACTCACATTTATGCAAAGGTTCAAGCGGGGGACCCATGAGCCTGGTAAGGACAATATTTAGGTTCCACTGTGGAGAGGGTGGAACTTTGGGAGGAATTATTCTTTTAAGGCCTTCCATGAATGCTTTGATGGCAGGTACCCTAAACAATGACAGGTGTTGTCTGTTTTGTAGGTAAGCGGCTATGGCAGCAAGATGTAATCGTATAGATGTGTATGCCAGTTTACATTTTTGTAGATGCAAGAGATAATGTTTTGGATTGAAGCATCTAGAGGATTGCGTGTGTTATTACAGTAGATAACAAATCTTTTTCATTTAGCTGCATAGCAGGCTCTAGTGGTAGGACGTCTAGCCTCCTTAATGATATTCATACAGTCTGGCGGGAGATTGAGGTAACCAAACTCTAAGACTTCAGGAGCCAGATCGCTAGGTTCAATTGAGCTGGATCTGGATGCCTTATTTCTCCATGGTTCTGCGTAAGAAGCTTTGGGCAAAGGTGCAACTTTTGATGGGGAACTACTGAGTTCCAGCAGGGTTGTGAACCATGGTTGCCGGGCCCATGTTGGAGCAACTAGGATCATTGTGAGAGACTGTTGTTTGAGCTTGTGTACCAGTAAGGGAATGAGCGGGAGAGGCGGAAAAGCGTACGCAAATCTGCCTGACCAGTTCATCCATATCGTATTGCCTTTGGATAATGGGTGTGGATACCTGGAGGCGAAGCTTGGGCATTTTGCGTTTAGGTGTGTGGCGAACAGATCTATGTCTGGGTGGCCCCATTTCTGAAAAAACGGATGAAGAACTTTCGTGGATTTGCCGTCTCTGACGACTGAGCAGATCCGCAATTTGATTGTGTTCCCCAAGATGTTCTGCTAGGAGGTAGATTTGTTGAGGAATGGCCCATCTCCATATGCTTTGCGCTAGGTGTGAAAGCTGGAGAGTGTGTGTCCCCCCGTTTTTGTATATAGTACATTGCTGTCATATTGTCCGTACGGACGAGGACAGCTTTGTGTGCTAGATGTACTTGGAATGATTTCAAAGCTAGAAAAATCGGCAGTAATTCGAGGTGATTGATGTGGAGTAGTTTTTGCTGATGGGTCCACATACCCTGAATGGTGTGGTTTAGGAGATGAGCTCCCAAGCCGGTGAGCGATGCGTCTGTTGTAAGCACTATTTGTGGAACTGGGTCTAGGAACGGCCGCCCTTTGGACAGGTTTTGTGTGTTCCACCACTGCAGAGAGCGATGTGTGCGGCTGTCCACCAACACCAGATCTGTAAGCTGTCCTTGAGCCTGGTTCCACTGATGTGCTAAGCATTCCTGTAATGGACGCATTTGGAGTCTTGCATGAGGTACGATTAAAATGCAAGATGCCATCATCTCTATTAGTTGCATAAACACTCGAGCTGGTAGTGAGTGTTGAGGTTGAAATTTTGTTATGAGAGCCTGCATGGTGGCTATCCTGGCTGGATTGGGGCATGCAAGGGCTTTTGAAGTATCTATTGTGGCGCCTAGATACTGTTGGGTGTGGGACGGCTGAAGATGTGACTTGGTGAGGTTTATTGTGAATCCTAAGTCGTGCAGCAGCTAGATTGTTTTGTGTGTGTGGTGTACACAATTGCTGCGTGACTTGGCCTTTATGAGCCAGTCGTCGAGATAAGGGAACACATGAATGTGTTGTCTTCGCAAGTGAGCTGCTACTACTGCGAGATATTTTGTGAAGACTCTGGGTGCTGTAGTCACACCGAAGGGGTGCACTTTGAACTGGTTGTGCTGGCCGTCCACTACAAATCGTAGATATTTCCTGTGAGCTGGGTGAATAGGAATGTGAAAGTAGGCGTCTTTGAGATCTAAAGTGGCAAAGAAATCGCCTTGTTGGAGCAAGGGGAGGACCTGTTGGAGAGTGACCATGTGAAAGTGGTCGGATTGTATGTACAGGTTTAACGGTCTGAGGTCTAATATTGGCCTGAGAGTGCCGGCCTTTTTTGGGATGAGAAAGTAAAGGGAGTAAACCCCTGTACCTTGATGGTGTGTGGGAACCTGTTCTATTGCATGCTTTTGCAAGAGAGAGAATCTCTTGTTTTAGAAGCGTAAGATGCTCTGTGGACATCGGACGTTGTTTGGGTGGCATGTGTGGAGGGGTAGAGGTGAGTTCCAGGCAGTAACCATACTGGATAATTTGTCTCACCCACCTGTCTGTGGTGATGGAGTCCAGACAGGTAGGAACTGTGATAGTCTTCCCCCGACTGGGGTGGAATGTTCCGGGGGAAGTGGAGGGAAGTCACTGTTTTGTGTTAGGAGAGGAGCGGGTGTTATTGCCGCGGCCTCTTCCTTTGTTGTTATTCCCTCTGTAACCCCCTCTAAAATATCCTGTTAGAGGAAGTTTGAGTGGGGCTTTTGTAGGAAGAAGCGTCATCTGTCCCAATGGTTTTTGAGGCGCCCCTATAAAAGGAGCGACGAAAGGAGCCTCTATTTGCTGATAACTGTAAAGCCCCCATGGACTTAGCTGTTTCAGTGTCCTTTTTCATCTTTTCTAAAGATGTGTCTACGGTAGGTCCGAACAAGTGTTCGTGATCAAAAGGCTGATTAAGAATTTGCGACTGCACCTCTTGTTTAAAGCCAGATATGCGTAGCCATGCGTGCCTACGCAGTAATACGCTTGTGTTAACGGCACGAGATGCTGTGTCCGCTGCATCAAGGGCACATTTGATAGAGGTGTTTGTAATTAGCTTTCCCTCTTGTATGAGGTCGTTGGCTTTAGACCTATAATTGTTCTGGAAGATGTTGCATGAGTGTCTCAAGCTCATCATAATGTGCTCTATCATACCTGGCCAGCAAAGCTTGGGCGTTGGCAATGCGCCAGTAATTTGCCGCCTGTGACGCAACCCGTTTACCAGATGCGTCTAATAACTTAGATTCTTTATCCGGAGGAGGGGCATCACCTGTTGTCTGGGAATTTGCCCGTTTACGGGCATTTGTTACAACTAGGGAATCCAGAGGGAGCTGCCCCTTGATATAAGCTGGATCATTTGGAGCTGCTTTATATTTTTTATCAACCCTGGGGTTGAGAACTCTAGCCCTGACAGGGTCTTTAAACACATCAGGGGCATGTTTAATCATACCTTTCAACATAGGTAAAATACTTGATGACTTTTGTGACTGTGTAAAAGTTTCTACTAAAAAGTCCTCCTCCAAAGGGTCCGAGTGTAATTGTACACCATGATATTTGGCTGCCCCGTCTATGAGCTGTGCGAAGCCTATGTTGTCGTCTGTGGGGGATGGTTTAGATGGGTATGAGTCTGGTTCAGGTATATCTGGGACATTACCATAATCATCCCAGGGGTCAGGTGGTGGGTCTCTTTAGGAGGGGCACTAGTCTCCTTATGCTTTACTGGAGTTTTCGATTCCGAAATCTTCTTCGGCTCTGAGGATTTCGGTTGTTTTTTGGGATCCGAGGGCTTGTCCTCTGTGTTTTTCGGTGCTGGAGGAATGGGCATCGAAGCCGTTTTCGGTGCCGATGTGCCAGGGCGTGGCACTGTGTTTTCGGTTTTGGTGCCGGGGGTTGTTTTTCGATCCCGAGCCGCCTGAAGGCTTTTCTTTGTGCTTCGGAGCCGGGCCGGGGGGCGGGGACTCTGAAGCTTTATCTCAGTGTCGACCTGAGCCAGTAGGCGAAGGTGTTACCAGAGCCTTGTCTTTTGATTTAGATGGGGGAGAGGGGTCGAGGTGGGTACTCACGATGTGTTGACCTGGAGTAACCGTCTGATCCTCGGCATCTGACTCGTCTTCCTCGGAGACGCTGATGGCTTCCTCTTCCGGTTGTTGTTCCTCGGGGCACCCTGAACCTTGCTTCCTCAGATCCAGAAACGACAAGAAAAGATAAGGACCGAAGAGCCGTGCAGAGCTAACAAGAGGACGACGCCCACTGACTTGGCCCCAGCCCTACAGGCCTGTCTCCCCTCGAACCTGCTCCTGCAAAATCCCGGCGTGTCCAGCGGCCAGCAACCTCAAAAACCCCGGAGGACCTGCCTGCCTTCACTTTCCAAGCTGTTTCTCCCGTGAACACCGGACATGTTTGACCTGCAGCTTCTGGTACCAGCCAGGAA
The DNA here is from genome assembly GCA_963921515.1 of Calotriton arnoldi. Lineage (NCBI taxonomy): Eukaryota > Metazoa > Chordata > Amphibia > Caudata > Salamandridae > Calotriton > Calotriton arnoldi. The sequence goes on along the minus strand of CAWUFW010016247.1, from coordinate 272,822 downwards.
CCGCGAATCCCGCACACTCTGCACCCGCCGAATCCGGCCCGAGCTCGAGTGGGCAAATACCCAGAGGAGGTCCCCCCGGCGATCCTGACCCGAGATCCGGCGACCCCTGACCTGCCTCAAGCCTCCTGACGCCTGCAGCCTCAATCCAGAGGACCCCCCCTACCGCGACCAGAGCGGGTAAGAAAATCCGACGTCCCAAGGCACCCCTGCACCCGACGCCCCACGGCCTTGTGTGCCCCAACCAACGGTGCCTAACCAACCCTCTACATCCCAACTTACCCCTCGAAGTGGTGGTTGCTCCTGGAAGGTCCTCGTCCCCGAGCCTGCAGTGTTTCTTTGTCCCGGAGAATCTCCATTGAAATCAACAGGGCACCCGACCTCAAAACAGCACCCTGCACCCGGCCGCCCTAGTGCCGCTGAGGGTGCCCCTTTGGTGCTAACTTGGTCCCCAACGTGCCCTGAGCTTATGCTCCCACAACCCCGTGGCCTGCTTGCCAGCAGCCACCAACCGGAGTCCCCCTATCCTCCATAGGATAACATTGGGCCTCAACACTCTGCACCCGGCCGCCCTAGTGCCGCTGAGGGTGCAACAACAGTGCATCACTGACCCTGGGAGACCCCTGAGTCTAACCCCAGAACCCTAACTCAAAAGACCGACTACTTACCTCGAAACCGATAACTCGCTTTTTCCTCATAGGATAACATTGACACTTTTTCTCCCAAAAGTTTCTAAGTGTCGACTTTTGAAAACTAAGAATATTCCTTAAAAATCGCACAAATAACCTAACCGAATTTTCTCAACTGTTTGCAGGAAAGGTCCCAGTGCTGAACCTAGGTGTCCAGCACTGAGTAAGAAAAGTAACTAAAAAGTAACTTGCCTGTGAATTGAATTTCCTTCCATAGGATAACATTGGGGGTTCTTTGTGGAAAAGTTTCTAAGTGTCAACTTTTGAAATACAAGAATATTCTTTAAAAATCGTACAAACTACAAAAACGAATTTACTCGCCTGTTATCAGGAGAGATCCCAGTGCTGGACTTTGGTGCCCAGCACTGACCCTGAAAAGTAATTATAACTGTACTTACCGGTAACTTGAATTTCCTTCCATAGGATAACATTGCCTGGTTTTTGCTGAAAAAGTTTCTAAGTGTCGATTTTGCAAACTTACAAATATTCGTTAAAAATCGCCTGTATAACAAAAACACATTCTTCCAACTGTTTACAGGAGATGCACCAGTGCTGGATCCAGGATCCAACACGGAGTTAGAAAAAGTAACGATAACACTACTGACCTGCTAAGTGAATTTCCTCCCATAGGAGAACATTGGTGATTCTATGGGAAAAGGTTTCTAAGTGTCAACTTTTAAAATACAATAATATTCCTTAACAATCACAACTGTAACCAAAACGCTTTTACTCAACTGTTTACAGGAGATGTCCCAGGACTGAATCTAGGATCCAGTCCTGTGGTAAGAAAAGTAATCCAAAAAGTAATCTATTGCATTTAACTAGAAATTCCCATTGAGCTCAATGTATTATTGTGTTTGAAATTGTGTTGCCTATTGCAACAACTGTAACTACTGTATTCAAAAGTCTATTGCCTATTTGAAAAGTATTTAACTGAAGTCACTCATTCTGAGAAAGTATATTTTGATACCTATTGTTGGTTCTAAAATAAAATAAAACAAACTATATATTTTGATACAAAACCATTGGCCTAGAGTTCAGTTCTTGAGTGTGTGAGACCATTTGCTGACTGAGTGTGTACAACAAATGCTTTACACTGTCCTCTGATACTTCCTTACTGCTCAACCAAGCTACCACTTTAGAGAGTGAGGTTATATCTAACTTTAGCCTCTGCCAAACCTCTGGGGACTGTGGACTGTGCACACTGTACCCATTTGGGAACAGTATATACAGAGCCACTTTCTTACATGGCCAATGTAGATTCCTTTAGGAAAAGAGGAATAGACGTGCTCTCTTGTGTGAATCCTCGGCTTGTCCCGTTTGAATCCTCAGGGAAGACCCAACAGGTGCCAGGTAGCGGGTTCCCTACTCCTATGGGCGTTATAAACCCTATAAATCCTAAAGACATTAAAATATCTGTAGGGAGAAGCCTAGGAAACAGAGAAATTAACATTATAAGTCCCCAAGTTCAAAGGCCCAGCAGTCCCATTATGGAGGATGAGATGGCCCAGTGGAGCTGGGTAGCCGGTACCCTGAATGGCTCAAAAGAAACTACAAAACTGCCCTTGTAGCGGAGGTAGCCAATTGGGAAGAAATCTATCCTGGAATCTAGCGGGGGTAGGAAAACTAATTGTAAGCTTAAATCGTTATTAGAATATGACCCTAAAATAATTTGCCTCCAGGAAACCTGGAACGGTGGAGATTTTCACTTCGAGAATTTCTTTGTATACTGTTGTGCAGCAAAATCTTCTGTAAAAGGGCATGCTAGCGGTGGTTTAGCGATTTTACTTAGCTGTACCATAAGATGGGATCCTGTGATTTACATTCATCCCTCACAGTGTTGTATGGGAGTGAAGTTGAGGATGGGTAAAGATAAATCAGGGCAAGCGGTTTCCCTTTTTCTGGTAAACGTGTACATTCCCCCAGGGAGAGCATCCAACTCACTGGTTGATTCTATCTGTTCCTATGTGCAAAGGATAAGTTGCACTGAAGAATGCTTGCGGATTTTGATGGTGGGTGATTTTAATGCTAAAATTTCCAATGGTTCTGTCATGTCTTTTTCAAATCTTGAGTTGGAGGAAGTATGGTCTATTCCTGATTCTTTACTGCCCGATCATTTAAGATCAGATAAACGAGGCCTGTTACTTTTGCATAATCTGAGAATGTTCGACCTAGTAATGTTAAATGGCAGATTCCCAGAGGATTCCCCAGCCTCCTATACTTACCGGGGTCCATATGGTCATTCATTAATTGATTACATGGTGGTATCTTACCAACTTTTTGGTGTATGTACACAATTTAAGGTACTTCCAACAAGCATGAGTGATCATAGAATTTTGGCTGTTAGTGTTGACATGGAATTTGAGAAGCCTGAACTCTGGAATCATAAGGACGAAAAGGTTTCATATAATCGCAGTAATGGGTGCACTTTTTGGTCAAATAATTTGCTCCCAAGTTTAAAGAGAGTCTTTGAAAATGTGGCCTTTATTTGCACTCAAGAAACCCCTATTGCCAGGTTTGAGAGAATCCTGGCTGTAATTAGATCGTGCGGAAGTAAAAAGCAAGTTGCCAGTTCTGCATCGCCAGTGGTTAAATCATGGGAAATCAAAAAACTAAAATCGGGAAATTAATGCCTTAATCAGAGAACAATTTAGGCTGGCCTCAATACCAAGGCAAAGGGAAATCAATAGACTAAAACAGGTACGGAAAAGGAAAATGGTATCAGAACGTAGAAGGGTCGAAGACTCAAACTGGGTTAAACTTCGAGAGGTCGCTCAATCCGGTGACACTAGGAAATATTGGGCGCTGATAGCAAAATTTTGCGATGGGAGAGATAAGGGAAAGCCTATTTTGATTTCAGATGCAGAATGGTCTGCGTATATTTCCCAGCTGTATGCTTTAAATTCTACAGTTGGATGGAATCACGATGTTGGCTCTGCCTCTTCCGTGAGGGGCGATTATGGACCCCCTTCGTGCATTGAAATAGAGGGTTATATTAAAGGGGCAAGATACTCTAGTGCGATGGGCCCAGATGATGTACCAATAGCCATAATCAAACAGGATGGCGAAGCATGGGCAGAATTTTTACATCCACTGTTTGTCCATTGTTATACCCATGGCGACATTCCACAATCCTGGAAGGGAAGTATAGTTGTGCCATTATACAAAAAGGGTCCCAAAAATTCTTCTGCCAGTTTTAGACAGATCTCTCTCCTGGATGCGACTGGTAAATTATTTGCGAAGAGCATTCTTACCCATCTGCAAGATTGGGCCTTCGGAAACGGTCTCATCCCCGTAGAGCAAACAGGATTTCGCAAAAATAGTGGTACCCTGGATAACATCCCCGCCTTGCAAACTTTAACTGAAAAATATCCAGTGAGCCGGGGAATGCCGGTATATGCGGCTTTTATAGATTTCTCTACGGCCTTTGACTGGGTAGATCGGGGGATGTTGTGGAGAAAATTGGTCATCATGGGGATACCAGGGAATCTACTACGATTGATTATTGCACTGCATTCCTCTACTTGGACGCAGGTTTTATTGGGGGGAACACAGGGCCTTTCAAGAAAAATAGAAACTAATAATGGGTTGAAGCAAGGGTGTCTTCTGGCCCCTCTTCTTTTTTCTATTTACGTTAATGATTTGCCAAGTAGAGTGGGGCTCAGCAAAGGAGATTCCCCTAAAGTAGGAAACTTAAAGTCGAGCTGCCTGCTTTATGCAGATGATGCCATATTAATGGATTCAATTCCAATTGGACTTCAAAGACGCCTTGCTGAGTTGATTAGGTATACAGAAGAATACTACTTAAAAATAAATATTTTAAAGAGCAAATTATGGTTTTTAGCTATCGGGGATGTAGAGTCAGAAAGAACTTGCATTGGTTCTTGGGAAATGAGAAACTGGACGTAGTAAAGTTTTACCCATACTTAGGAAAAATCTTTACAAACAGGTGTTCCAGTTGCAATCATATGGATCAATGTAAAGGCAAGGCAATTTCACAGGCCAATTAATCGATTGTATACACACTGTGGGAAAAGACACTTTGCACAAATTTTATCAGTTTATAAAATAAAGATACCACCAGCATTGAGCTATGCCTGCGAAACAGTAGTCGCACAAGAGTGGGACAGATTTGGGAAAGTAGAGGGACGGATTTGGCGCCAAATCTGTAATCTGAATCGCGCTGCTCCTATCGCAGCGATTCGGCTAGAATTTGGTTTACTCTCCACTTATGTGCTTTCTATGGCTGCGTGCTTAAGATGGAGCAACGCATTAGCAAATAGCTCTGAGAACGCCCTACGGGTAGCACTACGTGAGGAAATCTTTGTCAGCATGAAAGAAAAAAGTGCTCTTTTTAGGAATCATCAAAAAGCCATGAAACTGTTCGGCCTCAAGATGGATAGTGGGCAATACTTTGTAAACGTGCTTTGAAAATCAGAATTAAAAAAGCAATCTACGGGGTATCTCGCGAAAGATTTTATTGTGCACAGAGAATAGTAATAATGACTGCATTGCAGGGAGTAGTATCTACAAAAAACCCCAACCTTCTGTTTTATGGAATCTCAAACATGGAGTACATAGTTATTCTGTTGCTTAGGCTGAATCTACTACCTTTAAGAATCGTAACAGGAGCTTTGGAGGGCATTGCCAGACAGGAAAGACTCTGCCACTTATGTAACTCCTGTATACAAGACTTAAATCATGTCCTATTCGTTTGCCCCACATTACAACCTTTACGTCGCAGATACCTAATGACTTTTTTTCTAAAGTACAATATCACCACAGCAGAAGAGGTCCGTAACTGTCTGCTGGCACCTCCTTCTGAATTAGTTTGTTTTAAATTTTTTAGCTTTTTTAAACCATTTTTATATATATTTTAGAACAGTATTGGTTCATTATGCATGTTTCCGAGCACTTGCACTTTTTTCTACCCTTTTTGCTGCTAGTTATTGAGTACTGTATGTTGAAATTGTATATCCTCGTTTTACTATAAGCCTTTAATTTTTACGCATTTGTTACACTGCTAGCTATTGTGCATTTCACCTTGAATTGTATTACTCTGTTTTTCTGCGTCTTTTTTTAAATATTCTTGCACTGTCATTATGCTGCTGGTTATTTCGTACTGTATTTTGAATTGACAAATGCCTGCTTTTTATTATATGTTCTTCATTTTTAAAGTTTCCATTGTAGTATTGGATTGTAATCTTCGTAAAAGTCCTCTAAGTATTCAATGATGGTAATCTGATTTAAGGATCAATCCACTTGGCACTTGAAAGGTTCCTGGAATGGTTTCGGTGTATGTGCTCTCTCTGTTTTTATGATATGATGAATTTAGTACCGTAAAAATGTAGAAGATTCCTCTTTTTATGGAGTGTTATGTTGATTTTGGATGTATCTTTTTCACTTTATGTGGAACTCTTCAGAGTCCCAAATCATAATAAATAAACTTGAACTTGAAGCCTTGTTCAGAATCCAAAGCCCTCAATCAGGGTACCCTTCATGAGATCACAGGATTCAGCCATTCACTGTCAGACGGTATCTTCCGATCAGTGCAACCACTCTTTCTTGGACAGGGTATGCATAGGCACCAGGCTAGGCACCTCAGACAGTAAAAAAACAACAATCCCCGGCACACGCTAACAGTGTATAGATTAGATCAATAATTAGTCATTACTGTTAGCGGGTGCAGGGGATTGTTGTTTTGTTCTACCAGTGAATATCCACACGTTGGGGAGGAGGGTGGCTCTCCCTACCCTTATGCACCGCATTCCTCACTCATTACTAGTGTCTACTCACCTGCGTATTGCCCAGGAGCGCCAATACCCCACAGAACCACCTACCAAGTAGTTGCACCTCAGATAGTGCCTGTGCACATCTGCCTGCCAGCTGTGCCAGCAGCATCCATGGAGCATTGGAGGGGTGTATTACAAAACGCCTTGCCTTCCATTATTACGGCCTTGGTTCTCTGTACTGTTCGGATCGATGTTGCATGCAAATCTTTTCCCAATGATTGTGTTGTGGCGGCCATGGACCTCTCTATCTTCCTACCCACAGCTTCTAGCAGATTGCTGTGTTTGGTGGTGAGCCCGAGGACGCTGGAGCGTGGGCCCTCCTCCTAGCTGGAGACACTAGGAGTCAGCTTGGGCACTACTCAAAAAGAACATAGGGTCCTGGCTAGGGCGCTTCTATTTCTTTGCTACTCTGTGTGACTGCCTTTGATGACGCGGCTTCTTTGAAGGCCTTTTCACCGGTCAATAATTCTAAGAAGCATGGGTAGGATTTGGTGGTTGTTAGACCTGGCATCCTTGGCGTGGGTCTCCCTTCCATTTTTTCATAATGCCTCCACTGTTGTCAATATGTTTTTGCTGGACTAGATGCTCATGGGCACTTTGCCACTGCTAATCAGTGCCAAAGTGCAAGTGCTCCCTATTGTAAATTGTGATGGGAATTAGTGACTCCATGTTTGGCTTGTTTGAATTACTGTCAGACCCTAGTACAGTGCACTGAGTGTGCCCAGGGCTTGTGAATGAAATGCTGCTGGTGGGCTTGCAGCACTGATTGTGCCACCCACAGAAGCAGCTTGTAAAGTGTGTCTCAGGCCTGCCATTGCAGAGCCTGTGTGCAGTCTGTGACTGCCATGTCGACTTGGTAAGTGCACCCACCTACCAGTCCCCAAACCTTCCCTTTTCTTCATATCAGACACCCCTATGGTAGGCCTACGGGCAGGGTGCATTGTAAGGATAAGGTGGGACATGCCTGGTGTGTGGGGCATGTCCTAATAGTGAATTACAGCCATTTTCGTTTTTCACTATTGCAAGGCTACCTGTTCCCCATAGGCCAGAATGGGCAGTTTGATTATAACATCTTATAATCCTAAACTGACTCAGGGAATTAGGTAGAAATTCGAGTTTAGTATGCCTGAACTCAGAATGATAAAATGCATCTTTTAGTGAAGGTGATTTTAACATTTCTGCGTTTGAAAATACCACTTTAGAAAGTAGGTATTTTCTTGCCTAACTATCCAGCCTACCTCTGCCAGCTTGTGTATTGTGTGTCTGGTTTGTGCGTGACAGGGGCTGGGGGCGGCTACAGGAGAGAGGGTGAGGCAGCACAGGGCTGAATAGAGAGATCTGCATCCAGAGTGGAGGGAGGAGTTGCATCTGGGTCTGAATAGGGCTGTGCCTGCCTTCCACAATGCTGGCTCCACCTCCTGCCGGGCGTCTGAGTACCCTGCCCCACATTCTGAAAGGAAAAGGAGACATGTACACAGAGTGCTCCAAAGCTGCACAGAACTGGTTTAAACTAGGCAAAGGCCTCTCTGCCTTCAGAGAACAAAGAGAAAAGGAGTATAAGTACTGGGGCCCAAACCCAGGAACTTTAGATCACTTTTGAGAACAAGAAGAAACCTTTGCTGAGGAGCGGAACCAAGAAGAAACTGAGGAGAGACTGTCCCTAAGCCTGAAGTGCTGCTTGGGGGATTGGCCTGCAGTGGTTTGCCTGACTGCCAAAGAAAGGAGAAAGGAACTTTTGCTTTGCTGTGACTTTCATCAACTTGTGAAGGATCTCCAAGGGCTTGGAAGAGAGCTTGCCCCCTGATCGAAGTCCCAGGACCATTGGACTTCTCCCCCTTTGTGAATTGCTGCTGGAAGGAAAATGCTACTTACCAGTATGCATCTGTTCTTGGCATGTAGAGCTGCAGATCCTCACACTGTGCATTAGATCGCCATCTGGTGTTGGGCTCGGATGCTTGCACTTTGTTGTTGTCTTTGAAGAAGTCTTTGTAGTCATGTGATAGGTGACTCCTCCTTTGGACAATAGTGCGCATGGGCATCGACTCCATCCTCAGATTGTTTTTCGCCATATTGGGGAGTGATGGAGTTAGTAGAAAAGGAAAGAGATGTCCATGTGTGTGTATCTAATTAAGATAGGACTGGAACACATACAGGTCCCGGGAGGTGGGTGGGCGTGTGAGGATCTGCAGCTCTACATGCCAAGAACAGATGCATACTGGTAAGTAGCATTTTCCGTTCGAGGCATGTGAGCTGCAGAGCTCACACTGTCCATAGACTGTACAGCAGTATCTCCCTAGCGGTGGTCACCTGTATGTGTTGCAGTAGTTTGAAAAAGGGTTTTAAGGACAGCTTGGCCCACTGAAGCTTGTTGCTTGGCTTGCACATCAACACAATAGTGTTTAGTGAAGGTGTGTGTTGTAGACCATGTGGCTGCCTTACATATGTCTTCTAGGGGAATGTTCCCTAAGAATGCCATGGAAGCCCCTAGTTTGCGTGTTGAGTTCGCTCTAGGGGGAACTGATAATGTGCGTTTGGCTTTTTGGTAGCAGATTTGGATGCACAAGTTACTAACTTGTGTAACGATATATCTGTAAGAGACAGTAGTTAGTGACAGATTCCTTACCTTAGAATATCCCCAGGCGTCAGGCTGGATCCGGAAAGTTTTTTGCGTAGCAGTACCCTTGCGCGCCGGTAGGCGGCGCGTGCGGCTCCGCGTCCGTCGGCCGGCGTCGTGATCGCCGGGATGACGTCGCGGGCAGTACTTAGGCGCCGCCCTGCGCGCTGACGTCAGTTCTGTACACAACTTTCCGCGCCAGGAACGCAGAGCCATGCAAGAAGCTGACATAGGTGTCTGAAAAATACTAGGGCCCTGAAAGGGATGTCCTTAACCCTAGAAATCAGTTCGCAGAACGGGAGGATGGGTGGGCGGTAGGAATCTGTCACTAACTACTGTCTCTTACAGATATATCGTTACACAAGTTAGTAACTTGTGCATCTGAAAGAGACACGTTAGTGACAGATTCCTTACCTTAGAATAGATACCCCAGCAATACCAACCCCGGTGGTGGGTCTGCGAACAAAGATCAGACAAGGAAGTCCTGGAGGACAGAACGGCCAAAGAAGCCGTCCCTCCGGACCTGACTGTCAAGGCAGTAATGCTTTGTAAACGTGTGCAGCGAGGCCCACGTAGCTGCCTGACAGATAACCGGCAGCGGAACACCGCGGCCCAAGGCCGTGGTAGCAGCCGTTGCCCTGGTGGAATGGGCACGCAGCCCAACAGGAGGCTCCTTTTAGCCAAAGAATAGCAGGTCTTGATGCACAAAGTAACCCAGCGGGAGATAGTTCGCTTGTGCACCGCCCGACCTTTTTGGCGCCCACGTAGCCAACAAAGAGCTGGTCATCCACCCGGAAGTGTTTTGTGCGGTCGATATAGAAGGAGAGCGCACGTTTTGGGTCCAGACGGTGGAGCCTCTCTTCCTCTCTGGAAGGATGCGGAGGCGGAAAGAAGGTGGGCAAAGTGATGGTCTGCCCAATGTGGAAAGCAGTAACCACCTTTGGCAAGAAGGACGGACGCGTCCGAAGAACAACCTTGTCTGGATGAACAGACAGAAAGGGAGGCTTACAAGATAGAGCCTGGAGCTCACTCACCCGCCGAGCGGAGGTGATGGCCACCAGAAAGGCTGTCTTCAGAGTCAGAAGACGAAGAGCACAGTTATGTAGAGGCTCAAAGGGAGCGCACATTAAAAAGGTAAGAACCAAGTTCAAGTCCCACTGAGGCATCACAAACGGAAGAGGTGTGTAATGCCTTTTAAGAACCTGTTAACAACAGGGGACTTGAAAAGGGAGGGCTGATCAGGGAGCCTGAGGAAGGACGAGATAGCACAAAGATAACCCTTGATGGTACCCAGGGCAGAACCCTGTTGGGCCAGAGAGAGAAGGAACAGAAGGACCTCAGAAAGAGGGGCAGAAAGGGGATTCACAGCCTTTGCTGTGCACCATGCCACAAATTTGTTCCACCTGCAGGCGTATACCACCTTAGTGGAGGGACGCCTGGCTGCCAGAATCACATCACAAACTTCGGGAGGCAAGTCGAAAGGAATCAACTGCCGCCGCTCAATCTCCACGCAAGCAGGTGGAGGCTGGACAGGTTCGGGTGGAGGACCGTCCCCTGCTGCTGCGACAGAAGATCCTCCCGAAGAGGCAGACGGATCGGGGATCTACGCTCATATTGAGTAGCTCGGGATACCAAACTCTTCGAGCCCAGTCCGGAGCCACAAGAATGACTTGGGCCCGGTCGTGCCGAATCTTCTTCAACACTCTGGGTAGAAGTGGTATAGGCGGAAAGGCGTACAATAGACCGCAACTCCACTCGTGACGAAAAGCGCCGCCGAGCGAGTGCCGCCTTGGAAATTCCAACGCGCAGAACTGATGACATTGCGCGTTCTCTTCAGTGGCGAATAGATCTAACCAAGGCTCTCCCCACTGTAGAAAGAGTCCTTGCGCCACTTCCGAGTGAAGACGCCATTCGTGATCCATCATGCACCTGCGGCTGAGTTCGTCCGCCCTGGCGTTCAGGGAACCTGCCAGGTGTTGAACCATCAGGAACATGCCCTGATGTTCCAGCCATGTCCAGAGGCGCAGAGCCTCCTGACAAAGGGTCCACGACCCCACCCCGCCCTGTTTGTTGCAGTACCACATGGCGGTGGTGTTGTCTGTGAACACCTGCACTACCTTCCCTTTGACAGAGGGAAGGAATGCCTTGAGTGCAAGTCGGATCGCCCGGAGCTCCAGAAGGTTGATATGGAGCCGGGACTCCGCCGGAGACCAGAGGCCTCTGATCTCCGCCTCTCCCATGTGACCGCCCCATCCCAGAAGGGACGCGTCCGTCACAACTGTGTGCTCTGGCTGGGGAAGGGAGAGGGATCTGCCCATGACCCATTGCCGGTTCGAGAGCCACCACTGCAACTGTTTTGCAGTCCCCTCCGAGATCTGGACGTGATCGGACAGGTTGCCCTGGTGCTGCGCCCACTGGAACTTCAGGTCCCACTGCAGAGCCCGCATATGCCATCTGGCATGATTGACAGCAGGATGCAGGAGGCCATGAGGCCCAGCAGCCTCAGGGTCATCCGTACCGAAACCCAGGATAAAGGCTGAAAGATCGGAATCATAGCCTGAATATCCCTGACTCGCCGTTCGGGAGGATAGGCCCGAAACTGCGTCGTGTCCAGAACTGCTCCGATGAAAAGGAGCTGTGGAGAGGGAATCAGATGCGACTTCGGCACATTGATGGAGAACCCCAGCGAGTGCAGGAGTTCGGCCGTAGTCTGGAGGTGGGAGACGACTGCCTGGGACGAGCCCGCCTTCAGCAGCCAGTCGTCGAGGTAGGGGAAGACAAACCCCTGCCCGGCGCAGATGAGCTGCGACCACCGCCATCACTTTCGTGAACACCCGAGGGCACTGGTAAGGCCAAAGGGGAGCACGGTGAACTGAAAATGCTCGGGGCCTACCGTGAACCGAAGGTAACGCCGGTGGGCCGGCAGGACGGGGATGTGGAAATATGCGTCCTGCAAGTCCAACGCTACCAACCAGTCTCCAGGGTCGAGGGCAGTCAAGACCTGAGCTAGGGTGAGCATCTTGAACTTCTCCTTCCGGAGGAAGCGATTGACGTTCCGGAGGTCCAAGATAGGACGCATGTCCTCCTTGTCCTTTTTGGGCACCAGGAAGTAGTGGGAGTAGCAACCACGCCCTACTTCTGGGGTCGGAACATGCGATGGCCCTCTTGGCCAAGAGGGCCGTGACTTCCTTCTGCAGAAGTACCAAGTGATCCCCTGACATGCGGTGGAATTGAGGTGGCATGGCTGGGGGTGGACTCGAAGGGGAGGGAGTAGCCCCTTCGGACAATGTCCAAGACCCACCTGTCCGAGGTGATGGTACGCCAGTGGGGAAGGTGATGGCGGACCCTGCCCCTACCGGCGTACTGTGCACCTGAAAGGAGGGACTAGGAGGGTTTGGAGGCCGCGGACGGGTTGGAGGTGGTGGCCTGACCCGCACGCTGGTTGCCCGATCCGCCACGGCGGAATCCACGTCCTCGGCCACGCAAAGACGCCTGCTGCGCGGGCTGGTGGCTGGGCTGCTGACGTGAAGGGGCGCCCCTACCGTGGCCACGATAGGGGCGAAAAGCAGAAGTCAGCGGAGGGCGTGTAGCAGAAAGGCCCAGGGACTTTGCAGTAGCCCGTGAGTCCTTAAAGCGCTCCAACGCATGGTCTGCTTTGGACCCAAAAAGACCGACTCCATCAAAGGGCATGTCCATGAGAGTATTCTGGACATCCCCTGAAAAACCAGTGGTTCTCAGCCAGGCGTGGCGTCGTAGCGCCACCGTCGTTGCAATAGACCTGCCCAGCGAGTCGGCGGTATCAAGGCCACATCGAATTGTATATTTGGCCGCATCCCTTCCTTCCGCAATGGTGCGGGAAAGCAGTGTCTGGACCTCCTCAGAACACTGGGGCAAAACATCCGCCACCGAATCCCACAAGGAGTGGGTATATCGGCCCAAAAGGCAAGTGGTGTTGACGGACCGCAAGCCAGCACTGGAGGAAGAAAAACCCTTCTTCCCAAATTGATCCAGGCGTTTGGATTCCCTATCCGGAGGGCGGTAGGGAAGGCGGTTTGGGAAGCGGAGGCTTGGACAACCAAGCTCTCAGGGGTGGGGTGGACAGAGAGAAACAGGGGTCGCCCGGAGCTGGGCGATGGCGTCGGGACACGTTCCTATCCACAGGAGCCGCTGTGTTGGGCTTGGACCAGGCGCCCAAAAGAACGTCAGTGAGGGCGTCGTTAAACGGCAGCACAGTCTCCGTAGAGGAGGCTGCCGGCTGAAGCACCTCTGTCAAGAGATTAGTCTTGACCGCCACAGTAGGGAGTTGGAGATGTAAGGCTCCAGCCGCCCTACGCAACACCGTTGCAAAATTGGCTCCCTCCTCCGTAGCCACGGGAGGAGACAGCATGCCAGTGTCAGGGGAAGTATCTAGACCACTGGCATCCCCTAGACCCTCTGTCCAGTCCTCATCGTACTGACACTGTTGTGTCAGAGGGTCATCAGACCCCTCCCAGTCCTCCTGGTCCGCCTCAGGTTCAAAATAAGGGGGAGGAGGGACATTTGGGACCCAAGGTCTCATCGGCGCCGGAACCGGCGTCGAGCGACGTCGGTCCGGGTCCATGTCCGGAGCCGGAAGGAACTGGGGGAACGACGCCGCCCGGAGCCCCAGGCGGCGTCGAGAACGGCACCGGAGAAATCGGCGCCGGCGGAGGTGTCGTTAGGTCGACCGGCGTCGATGGGGGTTGCGGAGCCGGGATCGAGGCCGGAGCCGGGATCGAGGCCGGGGCCGAAGCCGGAATTGAGGCTGGAGGCACGTGCGACCCCGGGGCCGGAGCCGTCGGCGACGCCGGAGCAACCCCATCAGGGCCCGCGGGGCCCGAAGACGCACCGGAGGCCCGAAGAGGCGGGCCATGGCCGACAGGAATTCCTGCACTTGGGCCGGATCCGCCCCCGAACCCGGGAAGGACGGGTATTGCGGGGGCGACTCCACAGGCATGTCCGGGGCCGCGGGGACGGTGACAGGAGGGGCCTCAGCCGAGTCGCGAGACCGGCGAGGCGAAGTCCTAGAGCGATGATGCTTTTTGGACTTTTTGTGTTTCGACTTACCGGACGAAGAAGACTTCGATGCCGATGACCGGTGTGGACTCCGCGATCGACCCCTGGACCTCTCACGCGACCGGGGCTTCCGCGGAGCCGAATGCCGGGCCTCGAGGAGCTTTCGAGACTGCTCTCGCAAAGCTTTCGGGTTGAGGGCCTGGCAGTCGGTACAAGACTCCGTGTCGTGGCCTCGGCCGAGGCAGAAGAGACACTCCCAATGCGGGTCTGTGACGGACATCATCCGAGCACAGGCGCCGCAACGTTTAAACCCGGGCATCCCTACGACACCTTGAAGTCGATTGAGAAAAACAGTGAAAAATTCACCAAAAAGTTTGGTCAAAAATGACCAGGGCACTGCTCTTCCCGGATCTGCGTTGCTGGCGCGGAAAAAGAAGAACTGACGTCAGCGCGCAGGGGCGGCGCCTAAGTACTGCCCGCGACGTCATCCCGGCGATCACAACGCCGACGACGGACGCGGAGCCGCACGACGCCGCCTACCGACGCGCAAGGGTACTGCTACGCAAAAAACTTTCCGGATCCAGCCTGACGCCTGGGGATATTCTAAGGTAAGGAATCTGTCACTAACGTGTCTCTTTCAGATACATTTAACAATCCACCTTGCAACCCCGGCTTTTGAGATGGGATTACCCTTGTGTGGTGGAGAGAAAGCTACAAACAATTGTTTGGTTTTGCGAAAAGACTTGGTTCTGTCAATGTAATACATAAGGGCTCTCTTGACATCTAGGGTGTGGAGAGCTCTTTCTGCCACGGAATCTGGGTTTTGGAAGAACACGGGTAGTTCTACCGATTGGTTAAGGTGGAAAGGCGAAATGACTTTGGGAAGGAATTTTGGGTTTGTCCTGAGAACTATTTTATTATGATGTATTTGTAAGAAGGGCTCTTGTATAGTTAAAGCCTGTATCTCACTGACTCTCCTGAGAGAAGTGATTGCAATCAGGAACGCAACTTTCCATGTAAGGAATTGAAGTTCACATTTATGTAGGGGTTCAAAAGGTGGTCCCATGAGCCTGGTAAGTACTATATTAAGATTCCACACTGGGGAAGGTGGTAATCTGGGAGGTATGATCCGCTTAAGGCCTTCCATAAAGGCTTTAATGGCGGGGACTCTAAAGAGTGATAAGTGTTGCCTGTTTTGTAAGTAAGCAGCAAGGGCTGCGAGGTGCAGACGTATGGATGAGTATGCAAGATTACATCTTTGCAAATGTAGCAAGTAGCAAATGATGTTTTGCGTAGAGGCTTGTAATGGTTGGATGTTATTATTAGTGCAGTAAATAGCAAATCTTTTCCATTTTGCTGCATAGCAGGCTCTGGTAGTTGGGCGTCTAGCCTCTTTAATAATGTTCATGCAGTCTGGTGGTAGGTTAAGGTAACCGAATTCTAGGACTTCAGGAGCCAAATCGCAAGGTTCAGTTGAGATGGATCTGGGTGCCTTATCTCTCCATGGCTCTGCGTTAGCATTGATGGGGAGAGGTGTAGTCTTTGGTATGGGACTACCGATAGTTCTAGTAGTGTGGTGAACCACGGTTGGCGTGCCCATGTGGGAGCTACTAGTATTTTTAGAGACTGTTGTCGGAGCTTGCGTACTACAAGTGGGATGAGTGGGAGCGGTGGAAAAGCGTACACAAATCTGCCGGACCAGTTCATCCATATCGCATTGCCCTGGGACTGCGGGTGTGGAAACCTGGCGGCGAAGGTTGGGCATTTTGCGTTTTGGTGTGTGGCGAATAGATCTATGTCTGGCTGGCCCCACATCTGGAAAAAAGGTAGAAGAACTTGTGGATGTAGTTCCCACTCGTGAATCTGTTGTATCTGTCGACTTAACAGATCGGCAATCTGATTGTGAACCCCTGGTAGGTGTTCTGCTAGAAGGTATATGTTTTGTGGAATGGCCCACCTCCAAATGTCCTGTGCCAGTTGGGACAGTTGTGGAGTGTGTGTCCCCCCCTGTTTTTGTATATAGTACATGGCTGTGATGTTGTCTGTTCGGATCAGGACAGCCTTGTTCTGTACGTGGAGTTGAAAAGATTTGAGAGCTAGGAATATAGCTAGTAACTCTAGGTGGTTGATGTGGAGCAGCTTCTGTTGAGTGGTCCACTTGCCCTGTGTTGTATGGTGTAACAGGTGTGCTCCCCATCCTGTGAGTGATGCGTCCGTGGTTAGTACTATTTGTGGAACCGGCTCTAGGAACGACCGCCCTTTGGACAAATTTTTGGTGTTCCACCACTGCAGAGAGCGATGTGTGCGGCTGTCCACCAACACCAGATCTGTAAGATGTCCGTGAGCCTGGTTCCATTGGTGCGCTAGACACTCCTGTAAGGGACGCATTTGAAGTTTGGCATAAGGGACGATGAAAATGCAAGATGCCATCATGCCGATTAGCTGCATAAACACTCTGGCTGGGAGAGAGTGTTGTATTTGAAACCTGGGGATAAGGGTTTGTATACTGGCGATCCTGGCTGGGCTGGGGTAAGCTAGAGCAGTGGAAGTGTTTATTGTGGCTCCCAGATATTGAAGTATATGGGAGGGCTGGAGGTGCGACTTGGTGTAGTTGATTGTGAACCCCAAGTTGTGTAATGTTTGTATTGTTTGGTGAGTGTGTTGGACACACTGGTTGAATGATCTGGCTTTGATGAGCCAGTCATCCAGGTATGGGAAGACATGTATTTGTTGTCTTCGTAGGTGCGCTGCTACTACTGCAAGGCATTTGGTAAACACTCTTGGAGCAGTGGTGACTCCGAATGGAAGTACTTTGAACTGGTAGTGCTGTCCATTGAGTACGAACCTTAGATACTTCCTGTGAGCAGGATGTATGGGAATGTGGAAATAGGCGTCCTTGAGGTCTAATGTGGCAAGGAAGTCTTGTTGTTGTAGTAAGGGAAGCACTTGCTGGAGAGTGATCATGTGAAAATGATCTGAATGGATATACTGATTGAGGGGTCTGAGGTCTAAAATAGGCCTTAGAGTGCCATCCTTTTGGGGATTAGGAAATACAGGGAGTAAACCCCTGTGCCCCTCTGTAGTAGAGGAACTGGCTCTATGGCGTGCTTTTGAAGCCGGGAAAGTACCTCTTGCTGTAAAAGCGTAAGATGGTCTGCGGACATTGGACGCTGCTTGGGTGGTATGTTGGGGGGGGTTAGCTGTTAGTTCCAGGCAGTAGCCATATTGGATAATTTGTCTTACCCACCTGTCTGTTGTAATGGAGTTCCAGACAGGTAGGAACTGTGATAGCCGCCCCCCGACAGGGGTGGTGTGGTCGGGGGAAGTGGAGGGAAGGCACTGTTTAGGAGTGGTGGAGGTACGGGTGTTATTACCTCGACCTCTGCCCTTAGTGTTGTTGCCTCTGTAACCACCTCTAAAGTATCCTCTATTGGGAGAGGTTTGGGTGGTGCTTTTATATGAAGAGGAATTGTCTGTGGTGTTCCTAGAGCCCCTCTGTAGAAGGAGCGGCGAAAGGAGCCACGTTGTTGTGGGGACTGCAATGCTCCCATTGACTTGGCAGTGTCAGTGTCCTTTTTCATTTTTTCCAGTGCTGTGTCAACAGCAGGAGCAAAGAGTTGGTTTTGGTTAAATGGCTGATTTAAGATGGTAGTTTGGACTTCTGGCTTAAAACCTGAAATACGGAGCCAGGCGTGCCGTCTGATGAGTACGCTAGTGTTGACGGACCTAGCGGCGGTGTCGGCTGCATCCAGGGCGCACTTAATGGAGGCATTTGAAATAAGTTTGCCCTCTTGAATGAGGTCATTGGCCTGTGTCTTGTACTGATCAGGTAGGTGTTGCAATAGGGTCTCTAGCTGATCATAGTGGGCCCTATCGTACCTAGCTAGTAGTGCCTGGGTGTTAGCTATGCGCCAGATGTTGGTGGCCTGCGCAGCTACACGTTTGCCAGATGAATCCAATAATTTTGACTCTGTCATGGGGCGGAGCATCCCCTGAAGTTTGGGAATTAGCTCGTTTACGAGCATTAGAGACGACCAGGGAGTCAAGAGGGAGCTGACCTTTGATGTAGGCGGGGTCATCAGGGGCAGGTCTATACTTTTTATCTATTCTAGGGTTAAGGATCCTGGCCCTTACAGGGTCATTGAATATTTCAGGGGCATGTTTAATGACACCTTTGATCATGGGTAAAGTTTGAACAGTTTTTTGAGACTGTTCAAAGGTGTCTAGAAGGAAATCTTCCTCTGGTTGGTTGGTGTTTATATGCACCCCGTGAAAGACAGCAGCCCTTTGGATAAGTTGTCCAAAACCAATGTGATCATCTGGTGGAGATGGTTTTGTGGGATAAGGTGGAGGGCTGGGGAGGTCTGTAGGATCTAGGGGGTCGTTGTAGCCCCAGTCGTCCTGTGGTGGGTTATCTGGATCTAGAAGTAGATTATCAGGGTCATCACCATACCCCATGTCGTCCTGATATTCATGTGGTGGAGAAGTTACAGGCTGAGGCGGTGTAACAGGGATGTGGAGAGGAGGGGTGTTAGATAGAGGTATAGGAGAAGAAGGAGGCATAGGGGGAAGTAGAAGAGTCCTTGTTTGGAGGGACAGGCTTGTGGCGTGGCACAGAGGAGATATGTCCAGTGTTAGGATTAATATGTATTTTCTGTTGATTAGGATCGATGGGATACGGTCGAAACAGTTCCTCCTCCTGAATATTTGGCTTCGGCGCCGACTTTTTCGGTTCCGAGCGCGGTGATGGCTTTTTTGGATGTTCTTTTGTCTTAGAAGGCGTAGGGGAGTCCTTCGGCTTAGCTATCGGCTCGAACAGCTTCGGTTTAGGGGCTGTGTCGTGGAGCCTGGGTTTCGGCGCCGAGTGATCCGCATGCTTGGAGGCGGATTTTGGGACCGAACCGGATTTCGGCGCCGGGTGTTCTTTCGGTTTCGGCGCCGAAGGTGCCTGTGGAACGGACACGTGTGGTTTGGTCGGTGCCGAGGAGCCGGAAGGCTTTATTTTCTTCTTCGGCGCCGAGCCGGAAGGCGGGGCGTCCGAAGCACGTTTACGGTCGCGACTGGGGCCCGCAGGCGAAGTGTTGACCGGTGCCTTCGTTTTTGCAGGTGGGGTTGGGGCAGGGGCGGTAGTACTCACTCGTTGCCCTGGAGTGATGGAACCATCTGAGTCCTCTGCCTCCGAGATGATAGTGAGGTCTTCGGAATCTTCCTCCGGAACATCGGGACCCTCATCGAAGATATTGACGGGTTCCGGAGCGGACCGTTGCGCCATGATGTGCCTTCGGGCTCGACGATCGCGAATGGTCTTTTGGAGCGGAAGGAAGCGCAGGCTGGACAGGTGGCCTCGTTATGGTCAGGTGAGAGGCACAGGTTACAGACCTCGTGGTGGTCACTGTGGGGGAACTTTGCTCCACACTGGGGGCATTTCCGGAAGGGCGTCCTTTCCATAGGCAGTAGGCCTTACGGCGTCGATGGGCCCAACGGCCCGCGTCGACGGCTGGAAAGGAGATCGAGGAAGGGACGTCGAGATGTTGATATCAAGTCGTGAAAAACGCTGAAAATGAAGTTTCGAACCGGAGGGTCGAAGTTGCATCCGAACCCGATGGCGGAAAAAAACAATCTGAGGATGGAGTCGATGCCCATGCGCACTATTGTCCAAAGGAGGAGTCACCTATCACATGACTACAAAGACTTCTTCGAAGACAACAACAAAGTGCAAGCATCCGAGCCCAACACCAGATGGCGATCTAATGCACAGTGTGAGCTCTGCAGCTCACATGCCTCGAACACTCTGTTTCAGTGGCTACAGAGGTAGGGAGCTGTGTCCGACTCTCCCGACGGCTCGGTGTCCTGCTGGCACCGCATCGAGCAACGCCTGCATCTTGCAACGCACGGCCTTGATCTCACCGACTCAGTCAACGTGCCGCTGCCTGCACCGTAACCTGCGAGCACCGCACCTTGCAACGCCTCGCTACACCGAATCCATCTGGTCCGACCGACACGGTCACTGTTGCTGAGTTCGAGTCCTGTGACCGCACCGGAGATGGGCACCGCCTCGCAAGCTTCGCGACGCACCGCCCGACTCGCACCGCTGTCCGGACTGATCAACGCCAGCTCCTGAATCCGGCTCCGTCGCCGCACCCCAACCTGCCAGCACCGCATCGAAGCACCGTCTCGCCCTGCAACGCACGGCCTTGGTCTCACCGACTCCGTCAACGAGCCGCTGCCTGCACCGCATCGAGGGACAACGCGTCCTGCAACGCTTCCATTTTTGCATCGCGACCGCGACGTTCAGCCGTCCGGCTCGCACGCCCGTGCCTGCCGCTTCAAGTAAAAGGTACTGTGACCGAGTCAGTCTACGCTGTGTTGGCCCGTATCGACGCGGTCAGCTGGATTTGATAGACTGTTTGTTCTTTACATCGCAGTAGCCGGAGAAGGCTACCAACTCGCACAGAACCTTGATTTAAGCATTTTTAACCAGAACTCTTGATTTTTGACAGTATTGTGGATTATTTTTGTCGTTTATGGTCTTGTGGTAATTCTATATAAAATATTCTTATTTTTATAAATATACAAACTGTGTGGTGTCCATTTGTAGTGTTGTCACTTGATTACTGTATGTGTTCACAAATGCTTTACACACCGCCTCTGAGATAAGCCTGTCTGCTCGTGCCAAGCTACCAAGAGGGTGAGCAGGGGTTATTTTAGGAGTGTACCTACTTTCCCTGACTAGATTCAAGGGTCCTTATTTGGACAAAGGTATCTACCTCTGCCAACTAGAGACCCCCAAATCTAACAGTGGTTCTTCTGCGATGGCAGAAGTGTTTACAGCTGCACCCCATACGTGGCTGCAGTCCTTTTGACAACTGCATTGCACGGGCATTAGTCCCCAGTTTGGGACTGAAACCGCCCTCCTTGCAGCTACGGAGGAGGCTAGGAGGATCCTGGATCAAGGGGGTAATGCTGCAATTATCCTCCTTGACCTCAGTGCCGCTTTCGACACTGTAAATCATAACACCTTGATCCTCAGACTTAAAAATTTAGGAGTTTCCGTTACAGCTTTATGCTGGTTACAATCCTTCTTGACTGAACGATCATTTAGGGTCTTCGAAGGAGATGTCTCCAACCAGCTGCCGCTTAACTGTGGGGTTCCCCAGGGCTCCTCCCTGAGCCCCACATTGTTTAACATTTATATGAGACCTCTGACAGAGATCGTCCATCCATTTGGCGTAAATATTGTCACCTATGCAGATGACACTCAGCTCGTGGTGGCGTTAAACCACACCGAGCGGTCACCTAGCAACCTAGGCTGTTGTCTAGAGGAGATCGCCAAGTGGATGGACCTCTCATGCCTTAAACTTAATGGGGACAAAACGGAGCTTATGCTCCTGGGTAACTCCCCCGTATTCAACTCTGCCTTGTTGTGGCCCAACTGTCTTGGGTCCGCTCCAGTTCCTAAAGATCAGATTAAGAGTTTGGGAGTATGGCTTGACCGTTCCCTCACCTTTAATCATCAAGCTGTAAAATTTTCTGCCTCCTGCTTTGGCTTACTCAGAATGCTGCGTAAGATCCTGCCCCTTCTCCCTTTTCAGGCTAGAAGGATCATGGTCCAGGCGCTCATCCTCTCTCGCCTGGACTATGGGAATGTCCTTTATCTGGGCGCCCCTCAATACACCATCAGCAAGCTCCAGACAACCCAAAATTGTGCTGCACGCCTGCTTTTACAGATCCCTCGGCGGCAGTCTGCGAAACCTGCCCTGAAGGCCTTGCACTGGCTGCCGATTAGAGAAAGGATCCAGTTTAAAGCCATGTGCCTAGCCCAGAAAGCCTTCTGGAAGATCGGCCCCTCGATTATTCAATCCTCGATTATCCCATACCAACCCAGACGGGCCCTCCGTTCTACTACTGCTTTCCTCTCTCTTCCCCCTAGAATAGAGAGAGCTAGAAGTGGTGGACGGTCATTTACCTATAATGCATCAATTCTTTGGAACACTCTTCCACTTTCCCTCCGACAGGAATCCAATCTGCTTGCTTTTCGGAGGCTTTTAAAAACGTGGCTCTACAAGAACTGTATCTAACTCTCTCCTGCCCGGTCCTGGCTGTGTTGTCAGTAGCGCTGGGAGGCCTCAGGGTAGCCATCGCGCTCTATAAATCTCATTTCATTCATTCATTCATTCGTCATCTTAGAGTGATGGTCTTGACTGGTATGAGCTAAGCTCCTCTTCAGAGGAGTCCGCATCAATCACTGCCAAGTATCCTCCTCTCCCTGTGACGCTTTCTCTACAATAGGTTGCTCATACTCTTCACATAAATCGTCCCGTTCCTCCTTCTGCGGTTTTGGATATCCTAGGGGCTCTAAATCTTTGGAGGCTGCCTCCCTTGTTTTACTCTCTCTGGTGTTAAGGAAATCCTTAACTATTGCATTCAATTTTTTTAGCAGTATAGTAGCTAATTCAGCTTCAAGCCTGCATTTTGTTTTCCTTTTGACGTCGAGAATGCCCTTCTCTTCGGATAAACTCTCCTATTCTGGTCTTTCTCCTTCCTCTGATCTAGATCCCATTTCGGAGTCAAGGCGAAGGGTGCAGGTTTGGTCCACTCTGTTGTCTTGTGACTTCGACTCTTGAGGCTCCTTTGCTTTAGGTGTCCCTTCCACCGCGACGCTGTGCCACTGCGCGGCCCCATTTATTTTAGTGTTCTCGGTGGCAACACCTCATTCTCCAACACAATTGAAACTGAATCTGCAGCATCAGAGCCCTGGGATTCCTCCGCTTCCTCGAGGTCAACTCTCTCCGACAACCCCATTTCCTTAAGGAACACTTGGAACTTGGTTTGATGTGGTATTGGGATGCTTTTCGTCCTAGGACTCTGAGTAAGAGAGAAACTGAGGCGAACGCTTCACACTCGCAATATTACGTTACAATCTGGATTTATAAGAGGTCTATAACTTCCACGCTAACTATGCAATCTAGCACGTCTTCAACACCCAATTGGAAAACAAAGAAAAAAAACATCTGTCCTGAATCTTTTGGTGTTTACTGTTTTAGATCCATTGCTTCATTGGCAACAAGCTTTCTTTCGGTGCTGTGATCAGGGTGTCTGCGCCTCACCCCCTTTGATGATCGCCCACCTGCACCTCTGGATCTTGTTTTCAAACCCAACACAAAAACAAATGTGAAGATGGGGACTACACACGGGGAATTATGGGCGGCCATTCGACATGGAAAGGGGCTGGCACAGCGTATTTTATGGGATACGCACAAAAGCAAGGGAAAAAGAGGGATAGCTCGGGACCCAATCACTAGATGGTGTCCTAATGCACAGTAAGCAAATCGAGAAAGGAATCAAGTGGATTGCCAATTTTGCTTATAGGAGGTCCAACCAATTTCATGTGTGACCCCTTGAATGGCCCCTCTAAAAATAGTTTTCAGAAATGTCACAGAGAAGTGGGGGTCTGGTTAGGTACGACGTTTCGTCCAATAATGCCATCCAGTCCAAAGGGTGTAATGCAGCATCCTAGGTTGTCACTGACCCAGGCAAGTCTAGAAGAGGCCTTGCCAATGCCTTCTCTGACCTTGAGACACCACGTCTCACTCTTACCCCCTCTCTGCTCCCATCTTCTCTTTCCTCTTCTCCTGTAAACGAATGCCAGTCCTCATACACCACGCTGCACTAGTCCGAAGCTCCAGGTCAACCTCTGGCTTTAAGTCATCATTGCAGGGTTAACTCCGCCATATTCCCGCCAACCGCAGATTCTACTCAGACCCGTCTCTCCTGGTACCAGACATTCCACCAACCCCTTGTTAAAACCCTACATGCCCTCTCATCTGACTACCCCACCCTCTGCACCTGCTCCAGTTCTGACCTCCATAGTCAAGTACAAGTCTAAACCCTCCCACTAGAGCAGCTCCATGGTCCAGGTATTAACTACCCTCCTCACAGCATCAAGCCCCTCTGTTGATGACAGGCACTGCCTCCACTGCCGCAGGCCCTGCCTCCACTGCCGCAGGTAGGTCCCACCATACTCATTGTAGCATCAAAGGGCGAGGGCTTCCACCATGGACAGAGGTGGTCATGTCCTTACCCTTACCCACCACCATGGACAGACTGGGCTGAGGTAGTCACGTCCTTACCTTCCACCATGGACAGATTGGACTGAGGGGGTCATGTCCTTACCCTTGCCCTCCACCATGGACAGACTGGGCCGAGGTGGTCACGTCCTTCCCTTCCACTACAGACAGACTAGGCTGAGGTGGTCGTGTCCTTACCCTCCACCATGGACAGACTGGGCTGAGGTGGTCATGTCCTTACCTTCCAGCATGGACAGACTGGGCCGAAAGGCTGTGGCCAGTGGCAGCAGTGACCCCACGGAGAGCTGGCAGTTCCGCCACAGATCCTTTGGCTCACCAATATCTGTGGGAAGGAGAGGAGAAGAGATTGGTCTGGTGGTGAGGTCACAATTAATATTACTGTGAGGAACCTGTGCAATAACGCAAACAACGATGAAGACACTTAACCCACAATGAAGACAAATGCATTTTACATTTCATTGTCCATGCCTGCACTCTACGCCTCCTCATCTTCAGGTCACCCTCTTCCTGCTCTCCTTCTCCTCTTCTCTTATTTGCTCCCAACTCACCTTTATTCTAACCTCTTTCCACTTCAGTCCCTTCCTTGCTTCCTCTTCCTGCCCTCGCGTTAGTCTATTTTTTTGCTCTCTCCCTTTGCTCTCCACGCTCTGTACTGGATTCTCATTTTCTTTCTTGAATTCACTTCCCTGCTCTCTCCTCCATTTCCCCGTCCTCATCTTCAGCCTCTTCCTAAAACCACTTCTTCATTCTTCTCTCCTCTTCATCTTCTTCCACTCCATTTCTAGCTTCTTGAAAGCACAGACAAATCATGAGAAAGACAGTAATATCCACACACAACCGAAAAACAATCACTGCACTATTTACCACTTAACTGTTCTCCCCATTCAACACCACTTGTTGTCATCACACAAGAAATGTGCAAACTCCAGCAACGCAATTTGCCATCCACCTTCATGCCCCACACATCTGGACTCACATGGACACCACACACCACTTCACTCTCAGAACCAGCTGCACAAGCATTCCTAGGCAGCATCATCACATGGTAAGGGACTTACTTGAAAGGCCACTTGCAAGGTCTCACATCTTATGCTTTAGCATCCGATGCCACACTCCTTTTAGTTTCAAGTACAAGAATGTGCACACAGAGCAACAAGGGCACAACTCTGGTCCTCAAGCACAACATCTACAGTGCCCAGACCGAGGCCGGCGAGTCCATCCTCGACAGGTCAACGGAGTTGCGCACTACACAACTCCAAAAAACACTTCAGTGCCTTGCCGGGGGTGAAAACCCTATAATAATGAAACTAAAATACAATAGCATGATGCCAACCTCCCATCAACAAAACACACTGATCATAAAACCAACCAATATCAAACCTACCACACAACACCAGAAGTCAAAGCCACAAAACTTGTTCTAAATCATACAGTTTCAGCTCACCCCCAAACATGTCATCAGATTGCTTCTTCACCATATTAGCAAGGCAGGAGACCCAAGAACACAACACGACTTGACTCCACACACCCCCCCCACCTCCACCACTTCAACTCTCCCCCAACTTCATCTCACAAACAGATATTCATGAACAGCTCAATAACTCGCCTCCTCTACTCGAAATGAGTTTCACCAGAGGCCTTCCCTTAAACTGGGACCCGTAGAGCCCCATACCCTGGGGCCTGCAGAGACTGCTCTTCACCCGGTAATCAGAGGCCCACCATTATCAAAGAAAACAAAATGGTGACTTGCCAGCAGGAGTAGTTTTACAGCCCGATGAGGTTTCTTGATTTACATGCTGTGCATCTATTCTGCCATCTAGTGGTTGGGTCCAGAATCAGGTGTGGCCCTTGTCTTTGTTGCTATTTGGGCACCGACCACCATTTGGTAGTCTAAGTGCATCCCTTGTGTGATGTCAGACGGCACCCTGGATGTTCCGGTGCGTCGCCGCCATCTTCAGAATCTTTCTCCTCGCTCCTTTTTTCTTGTTTTGTTTCTTTTCTTCCCCTTGAACTTTCTCTGTCTGTTATCTTTAACAGTTGCTTTCTCCTCCATTTCTGAGGAGGCAGGAGGGTCGCATGTGAATCAGTAAACTCCTCAGGCTGCATAACTACTCCTACTGGTAAGTTACCATTTTGTTTTGCAGCGTGAATCCTTCTCTGGATTCACATGCTGTGCATCGGATTACCCAGTGGTGTTTGGTTCTCTAGGAAGGATGTGTTGCAATGTGGGAAACTGGCAAACAGGAATCATAGTAGCTTAGTACCACCTGTGCTTCCTTGTTCAGATGGATGTCCACGCAGTAGTGTTTCATGAAGTTGTGTAGGAAGGCCCAGGTTGCAGCCATGCAGAGGTCAGCAAGCAGTAAGTTTGCTAGGAATGCTAGAGTTGCACCCTGCTTCCTGGTTGAGAGCGCCATGGGGCATGTGGGACGAGTCTTCCCCCCCCTTGCGCAGCATATTTTGATAGTTTCTATTATCCATCGTGCAATTGTCACCTTTTTTTCCAGAGTTTTTTTATAGTGCGCACTTAACCCGAAGGTATCAGAGCTATTTACATGAGCACCAGTTGCGTTTCATAAGGACACATTCATTTTGGTTAGGCACGGGGAGATGAAGTGATTTGCACAGAATCACAGGATGTTGAGTCAATGCAGAGACTCGAACCCAGTTCCCCAGATTTGAGGTCGACAGCCCTAGCAGTTAGGCTACATCCTCTCCCCTTGGTTACTGGTGTACCGCAGCTAGCCCTGGCAAAGAAGGCAGAGGTGGTTCCCCCGCCAGATTGCTTTCGTCTCTTGTAGGTAGTACAAGTGCTCTTCGGCCATCAAAGGTATATAAAAAGTGTTTTTAAAAAAAGTATGAAAAGTGCCCCCTCTGAGTCTTTGAGTCTTGAAAGAAGGCGGGCAGCTGGATGGTCTGGTTGGCAATATCACCTTGGGTAGGAAGTGTGGGTTCGTTGAGGACAATCATGTCCCTGTGTATTTGAAGGTATGGTTCTTTGTCAGTTCTTGCAGCTCGCTGACCCTGCGGAGTGACATGATGGCTATTAGGAACGCTGTCTTTAGGGTTAGGAACTTCAATTCCGTCTTGTGCATTAGTTCCAATGGTTCTGCCATGAGCTGCATGAGCCGTGTATTCAGTTCCACATGAGTGTTGGCGCTGCTCTTGGTGGCACCACTTTCTGATCCTTCCAGAAATCTTTTCATTACTGGTAGTGTGAAGAGGCTGCTCCGTGTTGTTCCCCTGGTGTACCCAACTATGACGGCCAGTTGGATCTTTAGTGATGCATAGGCCAGGCCGTAGCCTGTAGGTGGCTAAGGAACGTTTCGTGTTCTGTCCTGGTTTCTAGTCTTTCTTGGTGTCTGCATTAGTGGATGTGTCTGGTCCACTGTGCAGCACTTTCTGGTGCTCGGTTTTCTTGCCTCCCTCAGGATCTCCAGACCAAGTATTCAGGAGCCCCGCTGCTAGGTTGTGTGTGGCTGGCTTCAGGTGAGTCACTGCTCTGTTCTACACGGTTAACAGATCCCGAGTTGCCTTGATTTGTCCTTTGGACATCTCTAGTAGATCCGAGTACCATGCATGTCTGGCCCATCGCCGAGCGATTAGTATGAGTGACATTATTAGTTGTCTGGCTTTGTCCAGAACTGTTTGGATCAGGGGAATCGGTGGAAAGATGTAGGCAAATCTCCCTGATCAGTTTATTGACAGGGCACTCCCCTCGCACTGGTGGTGTGGAAAAATGGATGTTATGTTTAGCCATTTTGCTGTTTCCGGGGTTGCAAACAGCTATAATGTTTGATGTTCGCCACTGTTTGAACACTGTCCAGCACTTCCTACTTCATTCATGGAAGGTGTTCTCTTGCCTGCCTGCTTCGGTGTTCTGCTTCCCGGGAAGATGTATCGCTACTAGGGTCATGTTCCATTGGATCACACACTTCCATTCCCTTGCGCTAGTCTTGACACTTGGAACGGACTTTGTTTTACCTCAAAAAGTGTGTGTGTGGGGGTGGGGGGGAGAATAGTTGTTGTGTTGTCCATCTGTATAAGCACTGTCTGCCCCTTCAAATGCACCTGAAGGGGTTTCAGCGTTAGAAGACAGTCTTTAGTTCCAGATAGTTTGTGATTAGGGCTCCCGGTTTTCCGTATTTACGGATTTTTACATATAAATACAGACGGAAATCGATATTTCCTTTGTCTGTATTTATATTTAAAAACGGCAAAATACGAGTAAATGTTGCCGCGCTGCCGTACTCCAGTGCAGAGTTTCCTTCCAATCAGGGTCTTTTAATGCCCTTGTGTGGACCTATGGGCTCAGGGTCTTTCAGTGACGACCGTCCTCTTCAGCCAATCCTGGTCTGATCCAAGCGTCACTGTGTGGGCGTGCCAACACCTCCGGCCCCTCCCTCATAACTTTTGTCCTTTATTTTGGGGGCTCACCTGCCTATTTTTCCTGTTTGCCTGCACTACGGACCACTGTTTGCCTGCACTACGGACCACCAGGTGCCTTCCTGTTGCCACCATCAGCTTTAGCTCTGCGCCAGCCCGCCGCCATTCCTACTCGCAAGGTAAGTGCGTTACGACGGAATTGTTTGTTGCGGGTAATGAAGTCGAACAGAGGCGTTTGGAAGACTGCTGATTCCTTCCAACAAAAGTCTGGTAATCTCTGCTTGGCGATCGCATTCACATGTGGCCCCGTGTGCACTCACCCCCAGCACATCGTGCACTCCACCTACTCCTTTCACCGCACTCAGCGTGTTGTACCGCACTCACCCTAATCCGAGTGACCCTAATACTTGTGGGGGGATTAGGGTCGTATATCCCCTTCTCTGTCTCACCCACTCGGCAGCCCTCCGGCACACTTTGTTGGGCCGCCGATCGGAGTAGGGCGGTTCCAGT
The DNA here is from genome assembly GCA_963921515.1 of Calotriton arnoldi. Lineage (NCBI taxonomy): Eukaryota > Metazoa > Chordata > Amphibia > Caudata > Salamandridae > Calotriton > Calotriton arnoldi. Next base: position 243,712 of record CAWUFW010016247.1, on the reverse strand, counting down.
GTGAATCTGGCACCCGCTTTGTTAGCGGTAGCCATGCTGTCGCCTGACCCGATCCGTACTTTCTGGTTTGCTCCCTGCCTCCCCCTGAGCCCCAGGACTTTCAGTATGCAGTTGGGGACGGATCACTGCCTTAGCTGCTGATTGCCCCCGGCAGGGTATTCAACATGCACCAGTGAAGTTGGGGGCTCTGCTTGTAGTGCGTGGGCCGCACAGTTGGGGGCACCAGACCCTGAGCGGAGCATCTTTTAGGGGCAGGGGTACCAGTGTGTGGGGTACCAGTGTGTGGGGGTCCCTGCCTCAATGGAATCAGTGCAGGGGCACCCAGGAATGATCTAGTTGCTCCTCCACTACACCACGCAGGCCCAGAGTCTCTAGTGCTGGGGGATACCATCATACTACAATTTGTAGCCCCCTGCCTGTCGGCCTCCCTCACTCCTGCTGTCTGTTGCATGGCTTGGATGGTGGTGGTGACGGAGCTGCCATTGCTGGGGTGTCTCCTGGGTTTCTTGCTGGTGGTCTGTGCTGCTCCTGTTTGAAGCCCTATTAGGCTGTTAGTGGCCTAAAGCAGGGCATACTGAGCCAAAAGTGCGATTGGGTGGTAGCGCTCAGGGGACCTTTTCTTCTGCGCTCCCTTTAATCACGTAGATACCCTTTTTAGGTCTCGGCCTGCGCTTGCGCTGGTCTGGCCGAGAGTTTTAGTAAGCGGGTTTTGTCCTCAAAGTCTCTTGAAATGCACATGTGCTTGTACTACAATGGCAAAGTTTTCAGATGAATGTATTGTGTTGACCAATAACAACCGGGCGCAGGTGTGCCTTGTCAATTTAAATAAATGTGGAAAAATACTAGCTGTAGCGTCGTCTTTTGCTTGTGGCAAAAATAAATGCGGATAAATACAGAAAAAATGGCCAAAAAATAAATATGGATAAATACAGACGGAAATGGCAAAAAAATAAATACCATAAAACCGGGAGCCCTATTTGTGATTTGCAGCTTCCACGGGGCTCCGGAGATCTCTGATCTTAAGATTCCCCATATGCACTCCCCGGCCCTTGTTGGACGCATCTGTTATGGTCAGTTTGGGAGTTGGTAGTTTGAAAGGTCTTTCCAAACTCCCATTCGTCGGGTTATACCATTCTATCTCCTTCTGAATCGGATTGCAAAACCACTAGATTCTCCCAGCTCCCCGAGGCTTGGGACCATCCGTTGCCGATCCATTTGTGTAAGGGTCACATGTGTAGTCTTGCATGTGGCATGAAAGGGATGCATGAAGCCATTACGCCCACCATTTTCATGACAGTCCTCACTGTCAGAGACTGTCCGTTCTGGTAGAGGAAAGTTTCCTCCACTATTGCGGACACTCTTGGGGACTGGGTTTCCTCGCACTGTCCTTGAATCCAATGTTGCCCCCAGGAACACCTTTGCGGTCTCCGAGAGTGGTGACAATGTTTTGTAGTTCATGGTAAAACCACGATTTTGAAGCATGCTGATGACTGTTTGCATGTCTCTGTGGCATTTTTGTTTCGAGTTTGCCTTTACCAACCAGTTGTCCAGGTATGGATGGACATGTATACCCAGTCTCCTCAGGTGTGCTGTCATCAGTGACAGGTATTTTGTGAATACCCTTGTGGTGCGGATTTTATTCCGAAGGGTAGCAGTCTTAACTGGCAGTGTACTGTGTCCACGAGGAATCAGAGGCATTTCTTGTGCCTGTGATTCATTGGTATGTGAAGGTAGGCATCTTCTAGGTCTAATGTGGCCATATAGTCTTCCCTTCTTAGGAGCGGGATCACTTCTTGTAACGTTGTCATCTTGAAATGTTGCATTCAAATGAACTTGTTTAGGTGCCTGAGATCTAGGATCGGTCTCAACGATAAGTTTTGTTTTGGTGTTAGGAAGTATGCTGAAAGGGGCCACCACCTGTTTCCCTCTGTGGGACTTTCTCTACGACTCGCTTTTTGATGAGTTCCTCGCCCTTGTCTCGCAACTGTGCGAATTCTTCTTCCCTTAATGGTCTTACCCTTCAGGGGACATGAGGCAGTGGCTTGGTGAGCTCGATGCAGTAGCTGTGTTTTCTAATGTTGAAGATCCAATTGTCGGAGGTCGGAGCTCCGTTCCTGGAGGAATCCTCCTATTGCCCCCCCCCTTCCCCCCCACACACTGGTGTTATGTGGGGGTGGTTGGTCGCCTGCGTCCCTCGCCAGTTCCTCCCTTCACGGGTTGTCCCCCGCCTCGTTGTCTTTCTTGATTTGCTGTAGTCCTTCGTCCACGGCGGTCCCACAGAGCCTCACTTCTAAACGCCATGTTCATGATAAAGACACTACCTCGGCTTTCATTTCTCATTTTGCAATGTATATAACGCTGCTGCTGCTTAGGAGATGATCGTGTATGCACCATAAGCTAAGTAAATGCCGCTCTCAGCAAACAATCCTGTGCTTGGTGTCAATGTGTTAAGCATCAAACTACTCATTTTTGACATATACTATGTAAATCTAATGGGGTTACCAGAATCCTCTGCTATTCTCTGGTGAGCGGAGTTTTCTACGCTGCTCTCTCTAAACAAATATTATATTTTATTATATTTCATTTTGTTTCACTGCACTCGGTTCTTGGATGATCTTTTCTCCTTTCCTCTTTACATAGTTCTGGAGATTTGACAACTCGCATCTTTTGCCGATTGCGGTTTTTCTAACTATGGCAAATATGGCGAACACGTTAGAGGGATTTCCGGTCCTATTTTACTCTTTCCGTATAGGTCTGGACCGCTTGGTATATTCTCCGGTTTTCTGGCTGCCCACCATGCACACGGGTGCTGACATAGCATCTCCCCCACACCATGCACACCGGTGCTGACATAGCATCTCCCCCACACCATGCACACCGGTGCTGACATAGCATCTCCCCCACACCATGTACACCGGTGCGGACATAGCATCTCCCCCCCCACCATGCACACCGGTGCGGACATAGCATCTCCCCCCCCACCATGCACACCGGTGCGGACATAGCATCTCCCCCCCCACCATGCACACCGGTGGTGACATAGCATCTCCCCCCCCACCATGCACACCGGTGCTGACATAGCATCTCCCCCCCACCATGCACACCGGTGCGGACATAGCATCTCCCCCCCCACCATGCACACCGGTGCGGACATAGCATCTCCCCCCCACCATGCACACCGGTGCTGACATAGCATCTCCCCCCCACCATGCACACCGGTGCTGACATAGCATCTCCCCCCCACCATGCACACCGGTGCCGACTTAGCATCTCCCCCCCACCATGCACACCGGTGCGGACATTGCATCTCCCCCACCATGCACACCGGTGCTGACATAGCATCTCCCCACCACCATGCACACCGGTGCGGACATAGCATCTCCCCCACCATGCACACCGGTGCTGACATAGCATCTCCCCCACCATGCACACCGGTGCTGACATAGCATCTCCCCCACCATGCACACCGGTCCTGACATAGCATCTGCACACCAGTGCTGACATAGCATCTCCCCACCACCATGCACACCAGTGCTGACATAGCATCTCCCCCCCACCATGCACACATAGCATCTCCCCCCACCATGCACACCAGTGCGGACATAGCATCTCCCCCCCACCATGCACACCGGTGCTGACATAGCATCTCCCCACCACCATGCACACCGGTGCTGACATAGCATCTCCCCACCACCATGCACACCGGTGCTGACATAGCATCTCCCCACCACCATGCACACCGGTGCTGACATAGCATCTCCCCACCACCATGCACACCGGTGCTGACATAGCATCTCCCCACCACCATGCACACCGGTGCTGACATAGCATCTCCCCACCACCATGCACACCGGTGCTGACATAGCATCTCAATCAATCAATCACGGCATTTATAGAGCGCGCTACTCACCCGGGAGGGTCTCAAGGCGCTGGGGGAGGGGGTAAGTTACTGCTCGAACAGCCAGGTCTTGAGCTGCTTCCTGAAGGAGAGATGGTCCTGGGTTCGCCGAAGGTGAGTGGGGAGGGAGTTCCAGGTCTTGGCTGCCAGGTAGGAGAAGGATCTTCCTCCGGCGGTGGCTCTGCGGATGCGTGGTACGGTGGCGAGGGCGTGGCTGGTTGATCGTAGCTGGCGGGTGGGCGTGTAGAAGGTCATGCGGTCGTTGAGGTACTTGGGGCCCAGGTCGTGGAGGGCCTTGTGTGCGTGGGTGAGGAGTCTGAACGTGATTCTCTTGCTGACGGGGAGCCAGTGCAGGTCTTTCAGGTGTCCGGTGATGTGGCTGTGCCGGGGGATGTCCAGGATGAGTCGTGCGGAGGCGTTCTGGATGCGCTGGAGTCTTTTTGAAGTTTGGCTGTGGTTCTGGCGTAGAGGGTGTTCCCATAGTCCAGTCGGCTGGTGACGAGTGCCTGGGTGACGGTCTTCCTGGTTTCAGTGGGGATCCATCTGAAGATCTTGCGGAGCATGCGCAGGGTGTTGAAGCACGAAGATGAGACGGCGTTGACTTGTCTGGTCATCGACAGGGAGGAGTCCAGGATGAAGCCCAGGTTGCGTGCGTGGTCCGTTGGCTTGGGCGCGGTGCCCAGGGCCACCAAGAGTCGTCCCAGGCGGAGGGTGATGAGCCCAGGATGAGGACTTCCGTCTTGTCTGAGTTCAGTTTAAGGCGGCTGTTCCTCATCCAGTCGGCGACGTCTCTCATCCCGTCGTGTAGGTTGGCTCTGGCGGTGGTGGGGTCGTTGGTGAGGGAGAGGATCAGCTGGGTGTCGTCGGCGTAGGAGATGATGTTGAGGTTGTGTTGGCGTGCGATGGCTGCGAGGGGGCTCATGCAGACGTTGAAGAGGGTTGGACTGAGTGAAGATCCTTGTGGAACGCCGCAGATGACTTCGGTGGCCTCGGATCTGAACGGGGGAGGCGGACTCTCTGGGTTCTTCCGGCGAGGAACGAGATGATCCATTCCAGTGCTTTCTCTCGGATTCCGATGTTGCTGAGGCGCTTCACTAGGGTGCGGTGGCAGACGGTGTCGAATGCCGCGGAGAGGTCCAAGAGGATGAGGGCTGCTGTTTCCCCGTTGTCGGTTAGGGTTCTGATGTCGTCGGTGGCTGCGATAAGGGCGGTCTCGGTGCTGTGGTTGGCCTGAAACCCGGACTGCGAGGGGTCGAGGGATCCATTCGTCTCGAGGAAGGCGGCAAGCTGTCTGTTGACGGTCTTCTCGATGACTTTGGCCGGAAACGGAAGGAGCGAGATGGGACGGTAGTTCTTGAGGTCGGTGGGGTCCGCCGTTGGTTTCTTCAGGAGGGCGGTAAGCTCGGCGTGCTTCCAGCTCTCCGGGAAGGTGGCGGTGTGGAAGGAGGAGTTGATGATGTCCCGGAGATGGGGTGCGATGGTGGCGTCGGCTTTGTTGAAGACGTGGTGTGGGCAGGGGTCGGTTGGTGATCCGGAGTGGATGGAGTTCATCGTGCGGGTGGTGTCTTCGGTGCTGATCGGGGTCCAGTTGCAGAGGGTGGTGGTGGCGGGCGTTGGTTCGGCGGTAGGGTGCGTGGTCTGTGCGTCGAAGCTGTTATGTATGTCGGTGATCTTGCGGTGGAAGAACGCGGCGAGTGAGTTGCAGAGGTCTTGCGAGGGGTGATGTCGTTGTTTCCGGCGCTGGGGTTGGAGAACTCTTTGACGATGCTGAAAAGTTCCTTGCTGTCGTGGGCGTTGTTGTCCAGTCGTTCTTTGAGTGCCGACTTCTTGGTGGCACGGATCATCTGGTGGTGTTTGCGGGTGGCGTGCTTGAGGGCGGTCCTGTTGTCTGTGGTCTGGTCGAGTCGCCAGGCTTTCTCGAGAGTGCGGCAGTTCTTCTTGGATTCCTTGAGTTCGTTGGTGAACCAAGGGGTTTTCTTGCTTCCGGGTCTGCTGGGAGGGTTTTTAGTGGTGCGAGGTCGTCGGCGCAGGCGGTCAGCCACTTGGCGAGGTTGCTGGCTGCTTCGTTTGGGTCCGTTGTGTTGGTGGGTGTGTTCTGGCTGAGGGAGGCGGTGAGCTGCTCGGCGGTGATCTTGCTCCAGCTCCGGCGGGAGCCTGTTGCGGGTGGTGGTGGGTCGCAGTCTTTCTGAAGCTGAAGTGGACGCAGCTGTGGTCGGTCCAGTGGAGTCCGGTGGCGTGGCTGAAGGAGATGTGCTTGCTGGAAGAGAAGACGGGGTCAAGCGTGTGGCCGGCGTAGTGGGTGGGCGTGTTCACCAGTTGCTTGAGTCCGAGGTTGGCGAGGTTGTCCAGCAGGGCGGTGGTGTTTCTGTCGTTGTTGTTCTCCAGGTGGAAGTTGAGGTCCCCTAGGAGGATGTAGTCGGCGGAGGGCATGGCGTGCGGGCTGATGAAGTCTGCGATGTCTTCGCTGAATAGTGTGCGTGGTCCCGGGGGTCTGTAGATGAGGGTGCCTCGGAGGGTGGTCTTGGGGTCAGTGTGTATCTGGAAGTGTAGGTGTTCGGCGGCGGTGAAGGTCTCGTCGGAGTTAGTCGAGATGCGGATGGTGTTCTTGTGTACGATGGCGATGCCTCCTCCCGTCTGGTTGACGCGGTCCTTCCGGGTGATCTTGTATCCGTCCGGGATGGCTATGGCGATGTCGGGCGCTGAGGAGGCGTTCATCCAGGTTTCGGTGAGGAAGGCGACGTCCGGTGCTGTTGCGTCGAGCAGGTCCCAGAGTTCCACGGCGTGCCTGTGGACGGAGCGGGTGTTCAACAGGATGCATTTCAGGTGGTTGCTGCTGGTGCTCGACTTGGCGGAGGTGGTGCACGTCCGGGGGCAGGTGAATCGGCAGGCTTGGCAGGTGAAGGGTCCGTGGGTGCGTCTCGGTGAGGCTCGGTAGCAGGCAGGGTTCCGGCCGGCATTGAGTGCGGTGAGGGTGGCGGCGTCGTAGGTCCGTCGAGTAGTGTTGCATCGGTGGGATCCAGGGGTCCTGGCGCTGGGCGCGGGCCAGGCGCGGACGGGCGCAGACGGGCTTACCTTTGGCGCACCTTCGGCGCTCCGTCGGTGCTCCCACTGCGCGCGGCCGCTGCGCGGTCGCTCAGGGGGCGTCGCAAGTAAGGAGCCTGGAGGGAGGAGCAGCTGGGTGGCGGGAGCGGGGCGGCGAATGGAATCACGGGGGGCGGGGCCGCAGGGAGGCAGTGGCGGGAAGTCCCAGGAGCAGCGGGCAGCGGGAAAGTCCCAGGAGCAGCGGGAAAGTCCCAGGAGCAGCGGACAGCGGGAAAGTCCCAGGAGCAGCGGGAAAGTCCCAGGAGCAGCGGGCAGCGAGCGAAGGAATCTCCAGGCAGGAGGCGGCAAGGCAGGCAGGAGCGGCAGCAGTGAGTGGGGCGACCACCACCACCATGCACACCAGTGCTGACATAGCATCTCCCCACCACCATGCACACCGGTGCGGACATAGCATCTCTCCCCCCCCCCACCATGCACACCGGTGCTGACATAGCATCTCCCCCCCACCATGCACACCGGTGCTGACATAGCATCTCCCCCCCACCATGCACACCGGTGCTGACATAGCATCTCCCCACCACCATGCACACCAGTGCGGACATAGCATCTCCCCCCCACCATGCACACCGGTGCGGACATAGCATCTCCCTCCCCACCATGCACACCGGTGCGGACATAGCATCTCCCCCCCCACCATGCACACCGGTGCGGACATAGCATCTCCCCCCCCACCATGCACACCGGTGCGGACATAGCATCTGCACACCGGTGCGGACATAGCATCTGCACACCGGTGCGGACATAGCATCTCCCCACCACCATGCACACCGGTGCGGACATAGCATCTCCCCACCACCATGCACACCAGTGCTGACATAGCATCTCCCCACCACCATGCACACCGGTGCTGACATAGCATCTCCCCCACCATGCAGACATAGCATCTCCCCCCACCATGCACACCGGTGCTGACATAGCATCTCCCCCCACCATGCACACCGGTGCGGACATAGCATCTCCCCCCCACCATGCACACTGGTGCTGACATAGCATCTCCCCCCACCATGCACACCGGTGCTGACATAGCATCTCCCCCACCATGCACACCGGTGCTGACATAGCATCTCCCCCACCATGCACACCGGTGCTGACATAGCATCTCCCCCCCACCATGCACACCGGTGCGGACATAGCATCTCCCCCACCATGCACACCGGTGCGGACATAGCAGCTCCCCCCACCATGCACACCGGTGCGGACATAGCATCTCCCCCCACCATGCACACCGGTGCGGACATAGCATCTCCCCCCACCATGCACACCGGTGCGGACATAGCATCTCCCCCACCATGCACACCGGTGCTGACATAGCATCTCCCCCCACCATGCACACTGGTGCTGACATAGCATCTCCCTCCCACCATGCACACTGGTGCAGACCTAGACAGGTCTCCAGACGCTGGTACCCTACGGGCAGGAGGCCGCCCGTCCCCTACTTTAGTTTCTCCGTTCTCTTCGTGCTGCCTTTGCCGGTTATCTTGGCAGCTAACAGGTAAGGTCTTATTTTTTCTGCTTACTGTGCCCTTTTTGGAGTTACTGACTGGCCACAATGATTCTTGCCATAGACTTTCGCACACATACTACTACTGCTTCCCTTTACCCTTGGCCTCGATACCGTAGCGCCTCACCTACACCTCTCAGGTATGGCCCTGATTTGGACCCTGTTACTGGTCTTACTGGACTCTAAGATGGAACTGAGCCGCTCTTCCATACAGATGTAGGGCGATTTCACAATGCTATTGAATGTACCTTCTCCGCAGTTACTGTTTGAGGCATATTTAAATACCGCTGCGCTCTAGCTGCCGTTTTTTGGTGCATTTAACAGAGACTGTTTTTTACTGACTGTGCCATACAGTTTTGGGCCATCGACTGTTTCCACAGGACTACACTCAGTTCTCTTCTGCTGGTTTTGACTGGATACCCGGACGCCTCACCTGCAGTTTTAGGAACGGTCCCGCTTTGTAATCGTTATTGCTGGTACTGTTGCACCATTTAATGGATTCTCTTCTAAGCAATGGAACTAAACCTCTTTCCTAAGCGTGTCTCTAATCACCTTCCCTTTTGTGACTGTTCAGCTACATTTACTTTGTACTCAAGCTGGAGTCGAGCTTCTTTTTTAAACATGTGTAGGGCGATATTTAGTTTTAGTGACTGTTGAGTTACATTTAATTTGTACCTTAGTTGTACAGCTCTTTTGTGCATTTTCTCATTTGACTTTTCTCCTACTACAACTCCCCTCTACCTGTTTTGCAGGAATATTTCCACTAAGAGACACATTTGCTTCTATGGCCAGATCGATCTTCTCATATTTTTCTGGGGGTTGCAACATGGAAATTGCCACCTAGCTCATTACTGCATTGTTCTGACAAGACTTTTAGGTATTGTTGACTTTTTTGTTCACTTCTACTTCTAAAATTCTGGCAGGTGTTTAAAGTTTCTAGCACTTTCTGCATGGGACGTCCGTTTTGTAACTTGGTGCACACAAACTCAGCTCTCTATGGTTTTTGCTGGTCGTGGGTTTGATCCCTATTCTTATCTCCAACTCCAGACGTGCAATTCACGTTTTTACGCCCATTCCTAGATTTTATTCTTAACGTGCACGCTTCCTGTCTTTCTATACACTTCTGTCCGAATCCTTTCACCATTTAATGGTTGGGTTGCCTCCAATGGGCACTATCTTTGGCTCTCTTAAACCTTGAATCTATGTTGCTTAATGATATGTATATGTTGTCCGCAGCCTTGAAAAAGTCCAAAGGACGAAACATGTGTCTGCTGCTTCTGTTTGTATGTATCAAGACTTGGAAATGTTCAAAGAATAAAATCGCAATATGAAAAAAGAAGCATTGCTATGGACCACACGTTCATTCATTTTGGATTACCCATGTTAATTTATTCCTACTATACAGACTGCTTCGGTAATTAATTATTGTTGAACTTGTTTAGGTGCCCAAGTTCTAGGGTCGGTCTCGGTGTTCAGTCTTGTTTTGGTGTTCGGAAGTATGCTGAAAGGGGCCACCGCCTGTTTCCCTCTGTGGGACTTGCTCTACGACTCGCTTTTTGATGAGTTCCTCGCAATTGTCTCGCAACTGTGCGAATTCTTCTTCCCTTAATGGTCTTACCCTTCAGGGGACATGAGGCAGTGGCTTGGTGAGCTCGATGCAGTAGCTGTGTTTTCTAATGTTTAAGATCCAATTGTCGAGGCGATTCACCTCCGTTCCTGGAGAAATCCTCCTATGGTCCCCACCCCCACTGGTGTTATGTGGCGGGTTGTTGGTAGTCTGAATCACTTGGTAGTTCCTCCCATCATAGGTTGTCCCGTCTCTAGGCTTTCTGCGAAAAGGCTGTCTTGCCGGATGTTGCCACTGCTGATGAGCAGGTTGCTGTGCAGCCTGTTGGTTGAAGCCCTGCTGCTGGTGTTGCTGGATTGTTGAGAAACCCCCTCTGCCTTCTGGTCTTCTGTTGGAGATACCTCCCCTCCTGAAGGACCCCCTGAGCTTAAAGGACCCAATGGCCTTAGCTGTTTGTGTCTTTCTTGATTTGCTGAAGTGCTTCGCCCACGGCGGTCCCGTTGAGAGCCTCACTTCTAAACGCCATGTTTATGTTAACCACTGTACCCCGGCCTTGAATCCGAAGATGCTGAGCCATGCGTGCCTCCTCAGATTGGTGCCCGTGCACAGCGGTCTGCTGGCGTTGTCCGCTCCATCCAACATCGTTTCAAGACAGGAGTTAGCAATGTTCTTGCCCTCCTGGAGGACTGCTTTTGCTCTTTTTTTGGACCTTCTCTGGGAGCTGTTGCAGCAGCCCTTCCACTTCTTCCCATTGTTGGTGGCAGTATCTGTTGAGGATAGTGTTGGGATTTGCAATTCTTCATTGCATCACCGCCTCCCTTTCCATCCTCTTGCTTTCCTTCTCTGGAGGTGGGCCGGTCAATGTGGGGGCATTGTTCCTTTTTCCTGCCTGTGGCCACTATGATAGTCTGGGGGTCTGGAGTGGAATGCTTATATTTTTTCTCCACTCCAGGAGTAATCGCCCGAGCTGTGGCAGGTTCCTTGACCTGGTTTATAATGCTGGGGAGCATGGGGAGGTTTAGATTTGCCTGAGTTGGCCTCAGGGTTTTGAGAAGGAAGCATGATTCCTCCCTCTATTCCTCTAGTTGGACACCCCCTCCCCCCCCCCCCCCAATATGTCTCTGCTGCCCTCTTGGTTAGTCCATAGTACATGGACCGGTTGTCTGGGGGGCGAGGGCCTCGAAGGGTAGCTTTCTACTCCCTCCAAGGGGGATTCGGCATATGATCCTGCCACTCATCTAGAGCAGCTCTGTTTCTCTGCCTCGCTGGACTCTTCTCCTCGTAATCAGAGGTCCTCCTGCTTTTCCTAGTGTGGTTCCGGTGTTGATGGCAACTCTTCTCCCAAGTCCCTCAGCTCCGAGGGTTTCATTGTGATACGAAAGGACTTGAGAGTCCAACTGCTACGTCTGCTGCAGGAGCAATGTCATTTCAGCCTCGAGCCGGCGTCTTTCCCTTTCATCCTCAAGCGAACCTTTGACATCGGTCGTCATCGGCTCCATGTGCTTTGCCTCCTTGACCCTTTCCTACAGCCCCTCCTTTGCACTTGCCTGCTTCGAGGCTTGTTACAAAGGTTTGCCCCTATTAGTGTCCTTTGGTCGCGACCCATGCAACTCCTTGTGTCTGAGCCGACCTTTAGGCGTCGTGTGTTGATGCCATGGTCACCTTTGGGGCTCGAGTTGTCCCCCTTTTCGGAATCCCGCTCCGCTTTCCTCGTGGCTTCTGCTCTTTTAAAAACAATCCTTTCGGCTTAAGACTCTCCTCCCTGTGTCGGCTTTGATTCTTTGATGTTTACTTTGTTGTTGCTGGAGCGACCCAGATTCTTGAGGTTTCTTGGTGCCGGCCATGGTGTGATCTGCGAGTCGCTGTTTGTCTGCCCTCGAATCTCTCTGGTAGGAGGTCAGCGCAGGCCTCGCAGTCTTTGCCACTGTGATCTGTTAGAAGGCAGGTTACAGACAGTGTGTGGCTCCCTCTGCGCGAACTTGTGATGGCAATCTCGACAGAATTTAAAGGGGGTGTTTTCCATATCTCTTATCTGTTCCTCTTCTCTGCATTCTCTGGTCACGTGTCCTGCAGCAATAAGGTCTCCCTCCCCGAGGGAAGCTCTCTTCCTGCGCTTCGATGCTTCTCGTGGCCTCTGGTGCTCCTTTTCCTTCTCTTCAGGTCCTTAAAGATTCTTCGGAGCTCCTAGATCCAACGGCGTAAAAAATCTGAAGATGGGGGTGACGCACAGGAACTTCTGAGGTGCCGTCTGACATCACACAAGGGATGGACTTACAACTAAATGGCGCTCGACAAGGACCACACACAATAAAAACAAGCATTGGCATAGCCAATAGGTCTCGCCTTTGGGGCCTTATAAGTGTTTCGCCAGAGCTATTGACTTTGCCAATGTCTTCAAGCTGTGCTGTAGAGAAGTGTGGCTGCTGTGCAGCATGCTGAAAAGTTATAATAAAAAAGTGTCAGAAGCATTTGTTACTTTATATATGACCAAGAAGGCATTATGTAAAACTGAACAACCATATTAAAAAAAGTATTTACAATAAAACATTTCCTCAGTTTTCTTTTGTTGTTGCAATGCTGGCAACTTGTTTCTGCCTATTGCAATGGTTGTTTGTTAAAGCTTTTTTTTTGAGGGGGCATAAACAATCGGAGGGTGAAGGTTGGGAACTAGTACCTGTATTATAACACTAGCAGCGGCCAGACGCTAGGGGAGAATCAACAGATGCCAGATTCCGAGAGCAGGCTGAGGTGGTGCTGAGTGATGCTGAGGTGGCAGTGGTGGTGACTGTTGCGGAGACGATGCTGAGGTGATGCTGAATGATACTCCGGTCTTGCTGAGCGATGCTGTGGTGGCGCTGAGCGATGCTGTGGTGGCGCTGAGCGATGCTGTGGTGGCGCTGAGCGATGCTGTGGTGGCGCCGAGCGATGCTGTGGTGGCGCCGAGCGATGCTGTGGTGGCGCCGAGCGATGCTGTGGTGGCGCCGAGCGATGCTGTGGTGGCGCCGAGTCATCCTGTGGTGGCGCCGAGTCATCCTGTGGTGGCGCCGAGTCATCCTGTGGTGGCGCCGAGTCATCCTGTGGTGGCGCCGAGTCATCCTGTGGTGGCGCCGAGTCATCCTGTGGTGGCGCCGAGTCATCCTGTGGTGGCGCCGAGTCATCCTGTGGTGGCCCCGAGTCATCCTGTGGTGGCCCCGAGTCATCCTGTGGTGGCCCCGAGTCATCCTGTGGTGGCCCCGAGTCATCCTGTGGTGGCCCCGAGTCATCCTGTGGTGGCCCCGAGTCATCCTGTGGTGGCCCCGAGTCATCCTGTGGTGGCCCCGAGTCATCCTGTGGTGGCCCCGAGTCATCCTGTGGTGGCCCCGAGTCATCCTGTGGTGGCCCCGAGTCATCCTGTGGTGGCCCCGAGTCATGCTGTGGTGGCCCCGAGTCATGCTGTGGTGGCCCCGAGTCATGCTGTGGTGGCCCCGAGTCATGCTGTGGTGGCCCCGAGTCATGCTGTGGTGGCCCCGAGTCATGCTGTGGTGGCCCCGAGTGATGCTGTGGTGGCCCCGAGTGATGCTGTGGTGGCCCCGAGTGATGCTGTGGTGGCGCCGAGTGATGCTGTGGTGGCGCCGAGTGATGCTGTGGTGGCGCCGAGTGATGCTGTGGTGGCGCCGAGTGATGCTGTGGTGGCGCCGAGTGATGCTGTGGTGGCGCCGAGTGATGCTGTGGTGGCGCCGAGTGATGCTGTGGTGGCGCCGAGTGATGCTGTGGTGGCGCCGAGTGATGCTGTGGTGGCGCCGAGTGATGCTGTGGTGGCGCCGAGTGATGCTGTGGTGGCGTTGAGAGATGCTGTGATGGCGTTGAGAGATGCTGTGATGGCGTTGAGAGATGCTGTGATGGCGTTGAGAGATGCTGTGATGGCGTTGAGAGATGCTGTGTTGGTGCTGAGTGATGCTGTGCTGGCTCTGATTGATGCTGTGCTGGCTCTGATTGATGCTGTGCTGGCTCTGATTGATGCTGTGGTGGCGCTGAGTGATGCTGTTGGGTTGCCGAGTGAGAGATAGAGTGAAGATATAATGCCCAATTAGAGAGGGTGGTGAGAGAGTAAGAGAGAGAAAGGGTGTACATAGAATAAAGAGTGGAGCGGGATAGAGAGAGAGAAAGAAGGGGAGAGAGAGTGAATGAAGGAGTTTGAAAGAGAAACAGATAAAGGGGTGAGAGAGAATGAAAGGCTAAAAAAGATAGAGAGGGGAGAGTTAATTAAGTAGAGAGAGAATTAGAGAGGGGAGAGAGAGAGAAGGAGAGAGACAATAAGAGTGGGGGTGTGGAGTTTAAATAGAGTGAAGAAGTGACGCGGAAAAAGTAACCTTAAATATAGCTTTGTGCTTTGCGCGAATAAATATAAAAAAAAGTGAGAGACAAAAATACTGGTAATTAGGCTGTGACTCCCAATATAAAACTTAGCGATATAAAGTGAAATCAACCCACCGAAGCAATATTTCTAACTAGACAAAAAAAAGCTTGCATTTCAATGCTAATCGCTGTTGTTTTTCATGTGACTGTAGTCCAGGGCCGTCAGTTGGTAATGTGAGCTGCTGCTGCGATTGAAACATCAGAGTCCAGAGAGCTAATGAGCCATGACGAGGAAATGAGGAAGAAATAGGAAACCCAGATGGCAGCTGCGCGTGCACGCCATCGTGAACGCAAGCTGGTCGCCAGCCGAAAGCCAGTGTTTGCACTTCCAAAACCCGCTTACTAAAACTCTCGGCCAGACCAGCGCAAGCGCTGGTGCAGGCCGAGACCTAAAAAAAAAAAAAGCAGAAGGACAAAACACGATTCTACTAGATGCCAGAACAGTTGCACAGCACATGAATCCAGAAAAGGAATCGTGCTGCGAAGCTTCAGTCCCATATTTACCTAAGCCTTTATAAAGCCCCTTTCAAAGAACACGCTGGCTGCTTGCAGCAGTAAAAAAGTGATTCTCACAGACCTCTCACTTAAGAAGCCTGTTGCAGGCCCTTAGTTACCTGCAGATCCTCTCACCTCGGTACCCTTGGTGCTGAAGCCACGTCTGCGACAGCTGCAGTGCCAGAGTAGCATTGGATCGCTGGTGCTCCCCTGCCAGTCCCAAGATAATGGCTTTGTCGTTATCTTCATAGGCATCCAAATGTAGGCACAGCGACAGAGGGCACTGCAGGAAAGAAGAAGGTAGGGGCCAGTTCCAACTGCTCACTTAAGACAGGGGTTGGCCACAGAGTGTGAACCCCCTCACCTCCACACAGGCCCGCCCATCATTTAGCACCAGTTTTGTGGGCACTTACCCCCATCTCAGTTGCCCGGTTCTTCAGCACCTCCAGAGGTCCGTAGGGTTGGGGCACAGTAAATGCTGGAACACCAGGCTGTGAACAAGAAATGTCAAACAGGACAGTATTCGAAGGGCTGACAGGGCCTAACTGAGCAGAGCAACGCCTGCGCTGTACAGAGCTCACACACACTGTCCTATACTGCAGAGTACCCACTGGCCTGTATGGACCCCCACCCTCACCATCCTATACTGTGCAGCACCCACTGTTTCTACAGACGCAACTCTCCGTCCTGGGCTGTGCAGTACCCTCTGGCCTGTACAGAGTCCACACTCCATCCTTGTAGGAGGCTGGCTTAGTATATGGTGCACACTTAAAGTGAAGCACCATGCACTAATCCAGACAACCCTTATTGTGATTTAAGAGGTCTTCGACAACCATAGAAATCTCCAACTGTAGCTGTGGAGAGTGGCCTTCAGGCTTAGTTCTGAAGGAGTGTTAAGCCGCTTGTTTTACCAGAAGTAATCATGTAGGGTGGGTTAAGTGAAAAAGCACCACAGAGTGTAGTTATAAAAATATGTATGTTTTTATAAACACTCATTAACACATTGCAATATCTCCTACCCAAAGATATAACCACGATACACACAATACTTTGATAACAGAACACGCAAGTAGCACAAATGCACAGTGGTCTCCAGGGGTAGACCAAACCATATACTAAAATAGTGGAATGCGAATTGCGACCGAAGTCAAGACTGGACCCAGAAGACTTAGAAGAGCCGGGGACCCAAGGAACCAACCAAGGTAAGTACCCAGGAACTGTATCATAAACAACAAGATCCACCCTTAGATAGTTCTATAGAAAATACTTTACTCAAAGGTCATGTGCATTACCTACAATGGTTGGAAGCACAGTGTTTCTTATAATACCCCTCACACACCAAAAGGGCCCTTGGTGTCATGCTTCATCATAGGGGTCTTCCCACCCCGCTGCGGGACGGGGCGTGCTACGACCTATGGATACACGGGAGCACTGGTATTACAAACTATGTGTGGTGTAGGAATGAGTGAGTGAAAGGGTCAGGAGTGAATGAAAAGTGAGTTAAAAAATACCTGGCTCCTATAGACTAGAACATTTTAATATTCCTTAGAGCCGGTATTGCTAAAAACGTGGGTCGGAGGTATACTGCTTTAATGAGCGATCCCTCCTGTGTGTGTCAACATGTTTCGAAGCGTGCCGCTTCTTCTTCAGGACAAATTACAGATCCCTTCTGCTCTCACAACTCTTTTGACAATGTCGATTACTACGTGAATAAATGACAGATTTGTCAAGCTCAATATACAATACCCAATAGATATTTCTAAAAGGCAATCTGAAAGAGAAACACATTAAAAACGTAAGGTATGCGTTGCATGCCAAGTTCAATGGTGGTGACCTGTAAAAAAGTGACATCTATAGTGCGTATTGTTCTTCTTGGCCATAACCGTGAGGTATTACTTGTGTCGTGCCCTATAAATGAAAGGACAATACAAGACACACAAACATATAACAAAAAACACACACTATCTGATGAGTTCCAGGGGTGACTTCGCAAAGTTGAAGAGCCGCTAGATGTATAAAACATATCAGATTTTGATAAAATGAGGGGAGACGGGGCTTGGATACATACTTGTTTTCTGAAAAGACAATGCCCCATGAGCCTTAGAACGGGGGGGGAAAAAGTGCCTGCAGTTGCGCTCTGTGGATGGAAAAGATGAGATTAGGTCTTGATCGCCTCAAAATCCATCTCCTCTCGTACCTCTGTATCGGCTGTGCCGCACTTGCATGAACCAGGACACTGCCTTGCCCGAATGTCACCTCCCCGCGGCTCCGTCGATACACTGAGACCGCGAGGAGGCTTCTTTATCTAGTGCACTCAATTGGTCCTATTGCCGCCAAAAAGGGGTAGTCCGTCCGCATTGACTGAACTGCTCCTAGTGACCCGGAAGTAAACATGCATGTAAAAGCTTCCGGTTGCTTCCGTTTTACTACTGGACCGCTAACCTGTTCGGAACAGGAGGAAGACAGCGTGATATGCTCCGGAAAGACAGTCCAAGGGGATCCTGTCTTTTATACCCATAATTGAAAAAAGAATGAAAAAAGAAAAGTGGGGAAAAAAGACAATAAATTTCAATAAAAATTATCCCTGTTCATTATGCCACTCACTATTTTTGGCTGGACTGTCCGTTGCTTATATAGAAGAACATTGCGCTTATTAGGCGTTGTAGGAAAGTGGCTCTGTATATACTGTACCCAAGTAAGGTTCAGGGTGTACAGAGTCCACAGTCCCCAGAGGTTTGGCAGAGGCTAACGTTAGATATAACCTTACTCTCTAAAGTGGTAGCTTGGTCGAGCAGTAAGGCAGTATCAGAGGACAGTGTAAAGCATTTGTTGTACACACTCAGTCAGCAAATGAAGCCACACACTCAAGAACTGAACTCTAGGCCAATGGTTTGTATATAAAAATATATGCTGGTTTTATTTTAGAACCAACAATAGGTATCAGAATATACTTTCTCAGAATGAGATGCTTTGGTTAACCACTTTACAAATAGGCAATAGACTGTTTGATGATAGTAGTCACAGTTGGTGCAAGAGGCAACACAAGTTCAAACACAATGTAACATTGAGCTCAATGGACAGTTTTGGTTAATTGCAATTAATTACTTTGTAGATTACTTCTCTAACCACAGGACTGGATCCTGGATTCAGTCCTGGGACACTTCCTGTAAACAGGTAAGAAAAAGCGTTTTGGTTATAGTAGTGATTTTTGAGGAATATTACTGTATTTCAAAAGTTGACACTTAGAAACTTTTCTGGGTAAAATTACCAATGTTATCCTATGGAAGGAAATGCAGTTTGCAAGCAAAGTAGGTTTACGTTACTTTTGTAATTCAGTGCTGGGTTCTCAGAGTCAGCACTGGGATATCTATCTAAAACAGGTAAGTAATTACGTTTGTATCGTTGGCACGATTTTTAAAGAATATTTGTAAGATTCAGAAATCGACACTTAGAAACTTTTTCACTAAAAAGCAGGCAATGATATAGGATATCATTATATATGGCAGGAATTGTAAGTTACTGGTAAGTACGGTTAAAATTACTTTACATGGTTGGTACTGGACTAAAAGATGCAGTACTGACGTCTCTCCTGATAGCAGGTGAGTAATTCGGAATTCGTTACTGTTGTGATTTTTAAACAATATTTTAGTATTTCAAAAGTGGACACTTAGAAGAAATTTCACAGAAAACCAGTCAATGGATCCCTATGGAAGAAAATTGAGTTAGCGGTAAGTAACGTTGTGATTACTTTTTAGGGTCAGTGCTGGGCACCCCGATCCAGCACTGGGATCTCTTCTAATAGCAGGTGAGTATTTTCGTTTTCGTGACTCGGTTGATTTTAGGTGAATATTTTAAAGTTTCAAAACTCCACACTTAGAAGAAATTCCAGGGGAGCCAGTCAGTGTTACCCTATGGAAGAAAAGTGAGTTATCGGTCTTTGGGTAAGTACTCGACTGGCAGAGTTAAGGTTCTGGGCATAGACTCAGGGGTCCCCCAGGATCAGGTAAGTACAGTTGTTACACCCTCAGCGGCACAGGGGCGGCCGGGTGCAGAGTGAGTAGGCCCAATGTTATCCTATGGCAGGCAGGGGGCCTCGGGTTGGTGGCTGCTGGCAAGCAGGCCACGCGGCTGTGGGAGCTGGGCTCCTGGTCACTTGCTCAGGGCAAATGGGGAAGTAGGTTAGGGTAGAGGTTGCACTTCCAGGGGCACTCGGGCGGCTGGGTGCAGGGTGCTTTTGAGCCGTCGGGCGCTCAATGTTAACCAATGGAGATCTTGGAAGGTGAAAAAAGGCTGCAGGCTCGGGGACGGTGACTCTTCAGGAGCGACCAACACTTCGAGAGGTAAGTTGGGGTCTTGGAGGATAGGTAGACACCCAGGAGTTGGGCACAGGGGGCCGTGGGGCGCCGGGTGCAGGGGTGTCTTTTGAGGTCGGGAAATCTTACCCCCTGCTGGTCGCGGTTGGAGGGGTCCCTTGTCCTGAGGCTGCAGGCGTCGTCTGGGTCGTCGAGGAGGGTCCTTGGGCACTGGATTCCAGGTCAGAATCGCCGGGGGGACGTCCTCAAAGTCTTTGTTCACTCAGGCACAGGCGGGGCTCGGCGGGTGCAGAGTGTGCAGGTTTAGCGGTTCCGTGCCAGGGCCGGGTCTTTTGTAGTTTTTCTTTTGAACAGTACCACTGCTCGTGGGAGTCCCTGGGTTGAAGGCTGTGGCACAGAAGTCAGGTCCTCCGGGGTTTTTGAGGTTGCTGAGGCCGGGGTTCCGCAGGAGCAGGTTCGGAGGTCGACAGGCCGGTAGGGCTGGGGCCAAGTCAGTTGTCGTCGCCTCCTTGTTAGCAGCTGCACGGCTGGTCTTCTTGCTTCGTCTTCTCTTCTTGTTTTGGATTCGGGAACTGAGGAAGGAAGGTTCAGGGAGCCCCTAAATACTAAATTTAGGGGTGGTTACAGGTAGGTAAGGGCAGGGACCAATGGGTCCCGTCCCTGGGGTGGGTACACCCCCTATTCTGCCACTCTCCAGTGGGAGGGGGGCAGGAGCCTGTCCCTGGTTGGCTGGGTCCCCCCATCCTCAAGATGGCGGGGACTCGAGTTTGTGCTTCACCTCGCCTCCCCCACCTTAGGGGTGGAGTTGGCAGAGGTGGGCACAACCCATTTCCTGCCTCTGGTTTTCCCGCCGGTTCTCCCGCCAGAAGTGGGGGTAGAACCAGTGGGGACCAGTTTGCTGGGAGCAGCAAATGGTCTGGGGAAGCTCAAAAGGCGGCAGGCCTTTGAAGCTTCCCCTGCCCATCCTGGGGGAGGAGGCTTTGGCACCTCGCCCCAGGATGCGCATTGTTTCAGGCCCCTGAGAGCAGAGGCTCTCGACCCAGGGGTCCAGAAACATGTCTGGTGGTGGCAGCCTGGGCAGCCACTCAGTCCGGACACTGGAGGTCGGGTTGGTTTCAGGGGGCATCTCTAAGATGCCCTCTGGAGTGCGTTTTACATTAAATCCCACACTGGCATCAGTGGGGGTTTAATGTGCTGAGAAGTTTGATACCAAACTTCTTAGTTTTCAGTGGGGCCATTATGGTGCTGTGGAGTTCGTAATGACAGACTCCCAGCACCATATACTCTTAATGGCAGCACTGCACTTACAATGCCCAAGAATGGACTTGGGCACTGTAGGGGCACAGGGCTCATGCCTCTGTGCCCTCACCACTGGCATAGTGCACCCAGCTAGAGGGGTGGCTGACCTAGGCCAGGGCAGTGGCTTGTAGGCATGGCACACAGGGATGTGTGCCATGTCGACTCTTCACTTTTGTTCTGCACCAAGACACGCAGCCTGCAAAGGCAGTGTGTGTGTGTAAAGGTACAGGGTCCCTAAGGGTGGCACAACAAGTGCTGCAGCCCTTAGGGGCCTTCCCTGGTCACAGTGCCCTGGGTACCCATGGTACCATTTACCAGGGGCTGACCTGTGGCCAGGGATGCCAATTGGGTGTAGGTATCAATGCAGTTTTAGGGAAGGAACACAGGCCCTGGGTACCTGGTTGGCAGGAGCCCAGGGCACACTCAGTCAAAGCACATCAGCAATTCAGCAAAAAGTGGGGGCATACCATGCAAGAAAGATGGCACTTTCTCACACAACCCCCCCCCCAAACGAAAGATGATGAGACTAACCTTGCCCTATGGAGTCTTCATTGTCTAAGTGGAAGAACCTGGAAAGGCCATCTGCATTGGCATGGGCAGTGCCAGGTCTGTGTTCCACTTCAAAGTCCATTCCCTGTAGGGAGATGGACCACCTCAACAGTTTTGGATTTTCTCCTTTCATTTGCATTAGCCACCTGAGAGGTCTGTGGTCAGTTTGAACTAGGAAGTGAGTCCCAAACAGGTAGGGCCTCAGCTTCTTCAGGGACCAAACCACAGCAAAGGCCTCCCTCTCAATGGCACTCCAACGCTGCTCCCTGGGGAGAAGCCTTCTGCTTATAAAAGCAACAGGTTGGTCTTGGCCTTCATCATTGGTCTGGGATAGGACCGCTCCTATCCCTAGCTCAGAGGCATCAGTCTGCACAATGAACTGCTTGGCATAATCTGGTGCTTTTAGAATTGGTGCTGAGCACATTGCTTCTTTCAGAGTGTCAAAAGCCTTTTGGCAACAGACTGTCCAGTTTACTTTCTTTGGCATCTTCTTGGAGGTGAGTTCTGTGAGGGGAGTCACAATGGACCCATATCCCTTCACAAACCTCCTGTAGTACCCAGTCAAGCCAAGGAATGCCCTGACTTGGGTCTGAGTTGTTGGAGCTGCCCAGTCCAGGATGGCCTGGATCTTGGGCTGTAAGGGTTGTACCTGGCCTCCACCAACCAGGTGGCCCAAGTACACCACAGTGCCCTGCCCTATCTGGCATTTGGATGCCTTGATAGATAGGCCTGCAGTTTGCAGAGCCTTTAAAACCTTCCCAAGGTGGATCAGGTGATCCTGCCAGGTGGAACTGAAGACAGCAATATCATCAAGATAGGCTGCACTAAAGGACTCCAACCCAGCAAGGACTTGATTCACCAACCTCTGGAAGGTGGCAGGGGCATTCTTTAAACCAAAGGGCATAACAGTGAACTGAAAATGCCCATCAGGTGTGGAGAATGCTGTTTTCTCTTTGGCTCCTGGGGCCATGCCAATCTGCCAGTACCCTGCAGTTAAGTCAAAGGTACTCAGGTATTTGGCTGCACCCAATCTGTCTATCAGTTCATCAGCTCTTGGGATAGGGTGTGCATCTGTCTTGGTGACAGAGTTGAGACCTCTATAGTCCACACAAAACCTCATCTCTCTCTTTTCACCCTGTTGATGAGGTTTGGGGACCAGAACCACTGGGCTAGCCCAGGGGCTCTCAGAGGGCTCAATAACCCCTAGCTCCAGCATCTTGCTGACTTCAGCTCTGATGCTTTCCTTAACTTGGTCTGACTGACGATAGATCTTGTTTTTGACAGGTGCACTGTCACCAGTGTCCACATCATGGGTACACCAGTTTGTCAGACCAGGGGTCAAGGAAAAGAGCCCAGCATACTGCTGCAAGACTTGCTTGCAGTCAGTCTGCTGTTGGGCAGTGAGGGTGTCTGAAAAGACAACTCCATCTACTGACCCATCTTTTGGGCTGTGGGAGAGGAGATCAGGGAGAGGTTCACTTTCAGCTTCCTGTTCCTCATCTGTCACCATCAGCATGGTGATGTCAGCCCTGTCATTGTAGAGTTTTAGGCGGTTCACATGGATAACCCTTTTGGGTGTCCTGCTTGTGCCCAGGTCAACCAAGTAGGTGACCTCACTCTTTTTCTCTAGGATAGGGTAAGGGCCACTCCATCTGTCCTGGAGTGCCCTTGGTGCCACTGGCTCCAAAACCCATACCTGTTGCCCAGGTTGAAATTCAACCAGTGCAGCTTTTTGGTCATACCAGTGCTTCTGAAGCTCCTGGCTGGCCTCAAGATTCTTGGATGCCTTTTCCATGTACTCAGCCATTCTGGACCTTAGGCCAAGCACATAGTCCACAATGTCTTGTTTGGGTTCTTGGAGAGGTCTCTCCCAGCCCTCCTTCACAAGACAGAGTGGTCCCCTCACAGGATGGCCAAACAGAAGTTCAAAGGGTGAGAAACCTACTCCCTTCTGTGGCACTTCTCTGTAAGCGAAAAGCAGGCATGGTAGTAGGACATCCCATCTCCTTTTGAGTTTTTCAGGGAGTCCCATGATCATGCCTTTCAATGTCTTGTTGAATCTCTCAACAAGGCCATTGGTTTGTGGATGGTAGGGTGTAGTAAACTTGTACTGCACCCCACACTCCTTCCACATGTGGGTCAGGTAAGCAGACATGAAGTTGGAACCTCTGTCTGAAACCACCTCCTTAGGAAACCCTACCCTGGTGAAGACACCAATGAGGGCCTTGGCTACTGCAGGAGCTGTAGTAGTCCTAAGGGGAATAGCCTCAGGATACCTAGTGGCATGATCCACTACCACCAGTATGAATTTGTTCCCTGAGGCTGTGGGAGGTTCCAGTGGACCCACTATGTCCACACCTACCCTTTCAAAGGGAACCCCCACCACAGGTAGTGGTATCAGGGGGCCTTTGGATGGCCACCTGTCTTGCCACTGGCTTGACAGGTAACACAGGAGCTGACAAACTCCTTCACCTTTTGGTGCATCTGGGGCCAGTAAAAGTGGCTAACTAGCCTTTCCCAAGTTTTGGTTTGGCCCAGATGTCCAGCTAGGGGGATGTCATGAGCCAAAGTTAGGAGGAACTCCCTGTACTTCTGGGGCACTACCACTCTCCTGGTGGCTCCAGGATTGGGGTCTTTTGCCTCAGTGTACAGTAATCCCTCTTCCCAATAGACTCTGTGGATACCACTGACATCTCCCTTGGCTTCTGAAACAGCTTGCTGCCTCAGGCTGTCAAGAGTGGGACAGTCTTGCTGTCCTTGGCACAGCTCTTCCCTAGAGGGTCCCCCTGGGCCCAAGAGTTCAACCTGGTAAGGGTCAAGCTCCAGGGGCTCAGTTCCCTCTGGGGTATCCAGGTTCTCTCCCTGAGGAGAGGGGTCCTGCTCTTGTGGCTGTGTAGAAGCTGGTCCCCCAGTCTTCTTTCCTTTTCTCTTGGTAGGTTGGGCCATCATTTCAGGCTCCAACACTATTTCTTCACCCTGCCTTTTGCTCTGTGCTCTTGTTTTTACACACACCAATTCAGGGATGCCCAGCATGGCTGCATGGGCCTTTAGCTCAACCCCAGCCCAGGCTGAGGTTTCCAGATCATTTCCTAGCAGACATGCAGCTGGTAACTTCTGAGAGACCACTACCTGCTTCAGGCCAGTAACCCCCCCCAGCCTAATGTCACCATGGCCATGGGATGACTAGTGGTGACACTGTCAGCATTGGTGACTGGGTAAGTTTTCCCAATCAAGTATTGCTCAGGGGAAACCAGTGTGTCTCTCACCATAGTGACACTGGCACCTGTATCCCTCAGAGCTTCTACCCTAGTTCCATTCACCCAGGGGTATTGTAAATATTTCTTTAAGTTGGGTGGCCACACAGCTACAGTGGCAAACTCCACTTCCCCTAGTGAGACTAGACTCGCCTGAGTGTGTCCCCAGATTTGCTCAGGGCACTCTTCTGATCCCATCTGTAGACTTGCTGCCCCAGGAGTAGCTGTACTGGGTGCCTTAGGGGCTTTGTTGTGGGGGCAAGATTTATCTACAGTTAGGTGTCCTAACTTCTTACAGTTATTACACCAGGCCTTTAAGGGATCAAAGTTCTTCCCCCTATAGGGTTGAGGCACATAGGGAGTAGTTTGGGACCCACCCCCAGAACAGGTTTTTGGGGCCCTTTGGAAGACTCAGACTTCTTATCTTGGGGATTCTCACCACCTTTCCCCTGGGGAGGTTTGGTGACCACCTTCTTTTGGTCACCCCCAGTGGTTGTCCTTGTCACCCTAGTCTTGACCCAGTGGTCTGCCTTCTTTCCCAATTCTTGGGGAGAAATTAGACCTAGGTCTACCAAATGCTGATGCAACTTTTCATTTGTGCAGTTACTTAATATATGTTCCTTCATGAACAAATTGTACAATCCAGTAAAATCCTGCACACCATGTCCAGCTAACCAACCATCCAGTGTCTTTACTGAGAAGTCCACGAAGTCAATCCAGGACTGGGTCTGGGTTTTTTGAGCCCCCCTGAATCTAATTCTATACTCCTCAGTAGTGAATCCAAATCCCTCAATCAGAGTCTTCCTCATGAGGTCATAGGACCCTGCATCTGGCCCAGAGAGGGTCAGAAGCCTGTCTCTGCAGTTACCAGAGAACAGTTCCCACAGGAGTGCCCCCCAGAGAGGTTTCTTCACCCTTCTCATTTCACAAGCCCTCTCAAAGGCTGTGAACCATTTGGTGATGTCATCACCCTCCTCATATTTAGGGACAATCCCTTTGGGGATTTTAGGATCATAGGATTCCTCCTTATCCTTATTATTGGTATTGCTGCCACCATTGATGGGTGCTAAACCCATCTCTTTTCTTTCCTTCTCTAGAGCCAGGAGTCTGGTCTCTAGGTCCAGTCTTTTGGCCAACTTTGCTAAAAAGTTGTCCTCTTCCCTGAGGCTGTCCTCAGGGTCCTCTCTGAGACCTGAACCACCTATGTGGCCTCTAGGTCCCCAGAGGTTGATTCTTGGAGATAAGGGTGCAGGGACCCTATCTTCCCTAGGCAGTGGTGGAGGTGGGTTACCATCCCCATCCTCCTCCCTCCTTTCCTCCTCTGCTTGGTCATCACCATGCTCAGAGGGGTGGGCCTTAGCATACTCAGCCAGGAGCTCCTGGAGCCCTTGTTTGGTTGGATGCTGGCCCATTGGTATATCTTTAAGTTTGCATAAGGACCTTATCTCTTTGAAAGACAAATGAAGATAAGGGGTGAGGTCGAGCTCCTCAACCAGGTCCTGTATGTCATTATTATCTTCACTAATAGCTGGGTTCTTGTCTTGAGACATTTTAACAAAAAGTTCTAACCCCTCTACCCTTGACTATAGTGACTTTTTATTTTCTAAGATGCTAAAGGGACTTAAGCAAGGCCCTAACAAGACCTAGTAATTTGGTTAAAATAAAATGCCAATTTAAAAAAATCAGAATTCTAAAGGCAATTTAAGAGTTCTGTTGTGTGATCAGGTGGTAACCAAGAAGTCCAACAAATGCAAGTTTGTATCCCACCGCTGATCCACCAATGTAGGAAAGTGGCTCTGTGTATACTGAACCCAAGGGAGGTTCAGGGTGCACAGGGTCCACAGTCCCCAGAGGTTTGGCAGAGGCTAAAGTTAGATATAACCTTACTCTCTAAAGTGGTAGCTTGGTCGAGCAGTAAGGCAGTATCAGAGGACAGTGTAAAGCATTTGTTGTACACACTCAGTCAGCAAATGAAGCCACACACTCAAGAACTGAACTCTAGGCCAATGGTTTGTATATAAAAATATATGCTTGTTTTATTTTAGAACCAACAATAGGTATCAGAATATACTTTCTCAGAATGAGATGCTTTGGTTAACCACTTTACAAATAGGCAATAGACTGTTTGATGATAGTAGTCAAGGTTGGTGCAAGAGGCAACACAAGTTCAAACACAATGTAACATTGAGCTCAATGGACAGTTTTGGTTAATTGCAATTAATTACTTTGTAGATTACTTCTCTAACCACAGGACTGGATCCTGGATTCAGTCCTGGGACACTTCCTGTAAACAGGTAAGAAAAAGCGTTTTGGTTATAGTAGTGATTTTTGAGGAATATTACTGTATTTCAAAAGTTGACACTTAGAAACTTTTCTGGGTAAAATTACCAATGTTATCCTATGGAAGGAAATGCAGTTTGCAAGCAAAGTAGGTTTACGTTACTTTTGTAATTCAGTGCTGGGTTCTCAGAGTCAGCACTGGGATATCTATCTAAAACAGGTAAGTAATTACGTTTGTATCGTTGGCACGATTTTTAAAGAATATTTGTAAGATTCAGAAATCGACACTTAGAAACTTTTTCAGTAAAAAGCAGGCAATGATATAGATATCATCATATATGGCAGGAATTGCAAGTTACTGGTAAGTACGGTTAAAATTACTTTACATGGTTGGTACTGGACCAAAAGATGCAGTACTGACGTCTCTCCTGATAGCAGGTGAGTAATTCGGAATTCGTTACTGTTGTGATTTTTAAACAATATTTTAGTATTTCAAAAGTGGACACTTAGAAGAAATTTCACAGAAAACCAGTCAATGGATCCCTATGGAAGAAAATTGAGTTAGCGGTAAGTAACGTTGTGATTACTTTTTAGGGTCAGTGCTGGGCACCCCGATCCAGCACTGGGATCTCTTCTAATAGCAGGTGAGTATTTTCGTTTTCGTGACTCGGTTGATTTTAGGTGAATATTTTAAAGTTTCAAAACTCCACACTTAGAAGAAATTCCGGGGGAGCCAGTCAGTGTTACCCTATGGAAGAAAAGTGAGTTATCGGTCTTTGGGTAAGTACTCGACTGGCAGAGTTAAGGTTCTGGGCATAGACTCAGGGGTCCCCCAGGATCAGGTAAGTACAGTTGTTACACCCTCAGCGGCACAGGGGCGGCCGGGTGCAGAGTGAGTAGGCCCAATGTTATCCTATGGCAGGCAGGGGGCCTCGGGTTGGTGGCTGCTGGCAAGCAGGCCACGCGGCTGTGGGAGCTGGGCTCCTGGTCACTTGCTCAGGGCAAATGGGGAAGTAGGTTAGGGTAGAGGTTGCACTTCCAGGGGCACCCGGGCTGCTGGGTGCAGGGTGCTTTTGAGCCGTCGGGCGCTCAATGTTAACCAATGGAGATCTTGGAAGGTGAACAAAGGCTGCAGGCTCGGGGACGGTGACTCTTCAGGAGCGACCAACACTTCAAGAGGTAAGTTGGGGTCTTGGAGGATAGGTAGACACCCAGGAGTTGGGCACAGGGGGCCGTGGGGCGCGTGCAGGGGTGTCTTTTGAGGTCGGGAAATCTTACCCCCTGCTGGTCGCGGTTGGAGGGGTCCCTTGTCCTGAGGCTGCAGGCGTCGTCTGGGTCGTCGAGGAGGGTCCTTGGGCACTGGATTCCAGGTCAGAATCGCCGGGGGGACGTCCTCAAAGTCTTTGTTCACTCAGACACAGGTTGGGCTCGGCGGGTGCAGAGTGTGCAGGTTTCACTGTTCCGTGCCAGGGCCGGGTCTTTTGTAGTTTTTCTTTTGAACAGTACCACTGCTCGTGGGAGTCCCTGGGTGGAAGGCTGTGGCACAGAAGTCAGGTCCTCCGGGGTTTTTGAGGTTGCTGAGGCCGGGGTTCCGCAGGAGCAGGTTCGGAGGTCGACAGGCCGGTAGGGCTGAGGCCAAGTCAGTTGTCGTCACCTCCTTGTTAGCAGCTGCACGGCTGGTCTTCTTGCTTCGTCTTCTCTTCTTGTTTTGGATTCGGGAACTGAGGAAGGAAGGTTCAGGGAGCCCCTAAATACTAAATTTAGGGGTGGTTACAGGTAGGTAAGGGCAGGGACCAATGGGTCCCGTCCCTGGGGTGGGTACACCCCCTATTCTGCCACTCTCCAGTGGGAGGGGGCAGGAGCCTGTCCCTGGTTGGCTGGGTCCCCCCATCCTCAAGATGGCGGGGACTCTAGTTTGTGCTTCACCTCGCCTCCCCCACCTTAGGGGTGGAGTTGGCAGAGGTGGGCACAACCCATTTCCTGCCTCTGGTTTTCCCGCCGGTTCTCCCGCCAGAAGTGGGGGTAGAACCAGTGGGGACCAGTTTGCTGGGAGCAGCAAATGGTCTGGGGAAGCTCAAAAGGCGGCAGGCCTTTGAAGCTTCCCCTGCCCATCCTGGGGGAGGAGGCTTTGGCACCTCGCCCCAGGATGCGCATTGTTTCAGGCCCCTGAGAGCAGAGGCTCTCGACCCAGGGGTCCAGAAACATGTCTGGTGGTGGCAGCCTGGGCAGCCACTCAGTCCGGACACTGGAGGTCGGGTTGGTTTCAGGGGGCATCTCTAAGATGCCCTCTGGAGTGCGTTTTACATTAAATCCCACACTGGCATCAGTGGGGGTTTAATGTGCTGAGAAGTTTGATACCAAACTTCTTAGTTTTCAGTGGGACCATTATGGTGCTGTGGAGTTCGTAATGACAGACTCCCAGCACCATATACTCTTAATGGCAGCACTGCACTTACAATGCCCAAGAATGGACATGGGCACTGTAGGGACCCAGGGCTCATGCCTCTGTGCCCTCGCCACTGGCATAGTGCACCCAGCTAGAGGGGTGGCTGACCTAGGCCAGGGCAGTGGCTTGTAGGCATTGCACACAGGGATGTGTGCCATGTCGACTCTTCACTTTTATTCTGCACCAAGACACGCAGCCTGCAAAGGCAGTGTGTGAGTGTAAAGGTACAGGGTCCCCAAGGGTGGCACAACAAGTGCTGCAGCCCTTAGGGGCCTTCCCTGGTCACAGTGCCCTGGGTACCCATGGTACCATTTACCAGGGGCTGACCTGTGGCCAGGGATGCCAATTGGGTGTAGGTATCAATGCAGTTTTAGGGAGGGAACACAGGCCCTGGGTACCTGGTTGGCAGGAGCCCAGGGCACACTCTGTCAAAGCACATCAGCAATTCAGCAAAAAGTGGGGGCATACCACGCAAGAAAGACGGCACTTTCTCACAGGCGTTGCACCCCTTATTCAGTAATGCCCTCAGTTGTCAGAAAAGAGTTTTCCTTTGATCGCATGTGCGGCAGAAACCTTGCATTCAGTACGTGTGATGTACCCTTAGGTAGGCACCTCCAAAAGGCTGTAGATCAGATGCGGGTGAGGCAGATTACGATCTCTGGTCGATTGGTAAAGGCACATTGTAATTAATCAGGTTGCCGAACCTATTCCTAGACAATACAGTAGTATTACCAAAGGACGTGGCTTGCAGTGCTATTGAATATAAAATGTAAAGTGAAAAAGAAAGGTAAAAAATTAGGGGGAAAAATAATTTTTGTTTAGACTACATTTTCGCCCACTGGGGGGTTCCACTTCTGCAGTTTTTTCGATGTGATGCTCTGATTAGGGGGGTATTTACATATGGTTGTCTTAGAGAAAACGGTATCCAGGAAGTTGCAAAAGGTACCTTGGGGGTTATATATGGCTAAGTGTAGGTACCCTCGAAGGATGTGTTTCATGTCTGCTTGGTTCAGGTGAATTGACTCCAGGGTATGTCATTGTTTAGACCCTCTATGTGGGTGCCCAGCCGGACCACCCATCGTTGTTCCTTCTCCAGTAGGCCACTTTCGCCTTGTACTTGTTCAATGACTGTCCATAGTAGATCATCCACGGTGTGTGTTGTCGTGAGATAGTGTGTAGCCATTTTGGTGGTACTCCTCTTACACCGGACATTGCTCTTATGTTCTGATCTGCAGCCTTTTGGAGGTGCCTACCTAAGAGTACATCACACGTACTGAACGCAAGGTTTCTGCCGCACATGCGATCAAAGGAAAACTCTTTTCTGACAACTGAGGGCGTTACTGAATAAGGGGTGCAACGCCTAATAAGCGCAATGTTCTTCTATATAAGCAACGGACAGTCCAGCCAAAAATAGTGAGTGGCATAATGAACAGGGATAATTTTTATTGAAATTTATTGTCTTTTTTCCCCACTTTTCTTTTTTCATTCTTTTTTCAATTATGGGTATAAAAGACAGGATCCCCTTGGACTGTCTTTCCGGAGCATATCACGCTGTCTTCCTCCTGTTCCGAACAGGTTAGCGGTCCAGTAGTAAAACGGAAGCAACCGGAAGCTTTTACATGCATGTTTACTTCCGGGTCACTAGGAGCAGTTCAGTCAATGCGGACGGACTACCCCTTTTTGGCGGCAATAGGACCAATTGAGTGCACTAGATAAAGAAGCCTCCTCGCGGTCTCAGTGTATCGACGGAGCCGCGGGGAGGTGACATTCGGGCAAGGCAGTGTCCTGGTTCATGCAAGTGCGGCACAGCCGATACAGAGGTACGAGAGGAGATGGATTTTGAGGCGATCAAGACCTAATCTCATCTTTTCCATCCACAGAGCGCAACTGCAGGCACTTTTTCCCCCCCCGTTCTAAGGCTCATGGGGCATTGTCTTTTCAGAAAACAAGTATGTATCCAAGCCCCGTCTCCCCTCATTTTATCAAAATCTGATATGTTTTATACATCTAGCGGCTCTTCAACTTTGCGAAGTCACCCTGGAACTCATCAGATAGTGTGTGTTTTTTGTTATATGTTTGTGTGTCTTGTATTGTCCTTTCATTTATAGGGCACGACACAAGTAATACCTCACGGTTATGGCCAAGAAGAACAATACGCACTATAGATGTCACTTTTTTACAGGTCACCACCATTGAACTTGGCATGCAACGCATACCTTACGTTTTTAATGTGTTTCTCTTTCAGATTGCCTTTTAGAAATATCTATTGGGTATTGTATATTGAGCTTGACAAATCTGTCATTTATTCACGTAGTAATCGACATTGTCAAAAGAGTTGTGAGAGCAGCAGGGATCTGTAATTTGTCCTGAAGAAGAAGCGGCACGCTTCGAAACATGTTGACACACACAGGAGGGATCGCTCATTAAAGCAGTATACCTCCGACCCACGTTTTTAGCAATACCGGCTCTAAGGAATATTAAAATGTTCTAGTCTATAGGAGCCAGGTATTTTTTAACTCACTTTTCATTCACTCCTGACCCTTTCACTCACTCATTCCTACACCACACATAGTTTGTAATACCAGTGCTCCCGTGTATCCATAGGTCGTAGCACGCCCCGTCCCGCAGCGGGGCGGGAAGACCCCTATGATGAAGCATGACACCAAGGGCCCTTTTGGTGTGTGAGGGGTATTATAAGAAACACTGTGCTTCCAACCATTGTAGGTAATGCACATGACCTTTGAGTAAAGTATTTTCTATAGAACTATCTAAGGGTGGATCTTGTTGTTTATGATACATTTCAAGAGGAGGACGTATCCACCTCCAGTGTTCGTTTTGGACACTACCTCTTCACTCCCCCCCTGTTTGATATAAGTACCCAGGAACGCCACAGAGGTCGTGTGCAGAGTGGGAACATGACCGCGCACTCAATACAAGTCGATGGGGAAGTCGCGGTTGCAGTTTTCAAGAAGGACCCTTCCCGGAGAACCCTGAAGAAACCAAGTGGAAAATGGGAAGGTTGGAGAGTCACCCCACCCGTGGATAATCAAAGAACCAGGATACCTACACCACGGAAGCTGGGTGCATAGGTGTGAAGTGACATAGGAAACAGCCGTAGACCACAAAGGAGAACTTCAGTGAAGATGCGAAGAAGGTGTAAGTCTGGTGGAATCCAAGGTAGGATTCACAAAGAGGAGAACCTGCAAGCAGAGGGGGCAGAGTCTATGCCACTCAGGAGTGACCAGGAGGCACGGAAGACCAATAACCACCAATGAACAAAGATGCAGGAGAGTTGATGCTGACCTTGTCGCTGCCGTTATGAGGACCAGGCGACACTGTGGAAGACCAGGAGCAGTTCAGGAGTCGAGAACGGGGGGGGGAGGGGGTGGTGTCGGTGTCCAGCGGGAGCACCAACAAGCCTTGGCAGCAGCAACAGATGAGGAAAGCAACAAAGGTGGAGTCGGGACCCGCAAGGTCCAAGGGACTCACCAAGCACATGAGAGTCAGAGCAGGCCCCGACCATGCAGGGGAGCCCCCTGGAGCCAAAGAAGACCCTCAAGAGGACCCACGGGCCGAAGGCACAGGAGTCTCAAGAGGACCTCGAGCAGCTCACCAATGATGCAGGCCCACGGTGCAGAGGATGCAGTGAGGATGTAGATCTTGGTAGCAAGAGATGCTGGAGCTTCCTGGAGGCGAGAGTCAACAAGCCTTGGCAATGGCAAGTCGATGTGGTGCACAGGGGTGCTGTTCCAGCGGTTCCAACGAGGGATACAGGCATTAAACTCAGTGAGAAGACCGAGCAGGCCTCAAGGGAGTCGCAGAACCACCACCTGTGTTGCTGAGCCTCTCGGAGTCCATGGGACATCAGGAGCAGCAGACCGGTCAGCTTAGTTGCGGTGCCTGAGATGCAGGGGAGTGACTCCTTCACTCCAAGGGAGATTCCTTCAGTGTCTTTGATGCCCAAAGGCCTGGAGAAGAACCTGGATGAAGCACAGGCACAGACGACACAGACGACTGGCAGGACGACGAGACCAGGAGCAGCAGGGGTCTTCCTAGATGCAGTCTGTTCCCAAAGCGAAGTCCAAAGTGCCCAGACAGTTTAAGATGAAGTGGTTTCGGATCTGAATCTCATCCTGCGACGAATCTAAAGAGCCACCTCAAGTAAGCCCTTAAGTACCCAAAGGAAAGGGTTGGGACGATTCAGGGGTGCCTCCCAGAGGAGGGGCTGGACAGAGGGGAGGATACTCCCATGTCCTTTGTCCAGTTTTGCGCCAGAGCCAACGGATCCCTGAACTGGTTTCAACCGGTGTGTGCAAGGAGGGCACCAAATGTGCCCTTCAAAGCAGTCTGGTGGTGCTGGCGAGCTCCCCGACCCCAGCCTAATACACTAAGTCATGTCTAGGAGGTGGTCACACCTCCCTGTGACAGCAAACCTATTGTTCTACCTTCCTCTGCTCGAGCCTGGCTCAGCAGCAGGAGGGCAGAATCGTGTCTGTGGACAGCAGCAGCACTAGCTTTCTGTTAGACCCTGAAAGGCTGGTACCGGGAATACAGGGGGCTCCCTAGGGGGGTTCCTATATCCAACACTGGAATCGGTGTTGGGGTAGGATTCCAATATGTTTGATACGCAACATGATTGGTTCGGTGGAGCCAATATATAGACATCTCAGAATTGACTTGATGTCCACTATATGTCTAAAATGGGTGGGCGCACTAACAAAGCCGGGAGAATAGACTCCTAGGTTTGTAGGGGGTGTTCTGCTCATGCAGGGCACCCTTACACTTGGAACCAAGCACCCTGCCTTCAGGATTGAAAGGCCTGCCTTAGGGGTGACATAGGTTTTAAGTGCAGTGACCTCCGATATAAGGCAGCTGATCTGTTGTAAGTGGTGCTAGCGCCAGCTTACACAGACTGCTATGGCAGGTCGTAGTCACAGTTTCGAGGGTCCCTCATGGGTGGCATAATACATGCTGCATCCCAAGGGAGACCCCTGGCGTGCCTATGCTCTGGGTACCTTAGTACCATATACTAGGGACTTAGAAGGGTACGCCAGTAGCCAATTAGGAAGGTACCAAAGTACTTACCATAGTCCAATTTAGGGAGAGAGCAGACTGGGGTCCTGATTGGCAGGATCACAGTCAGACTAGTCAGAAAACAGAATGACACCAGAAACAAATGGGGGTGACCATGAAAGCAGATCCTACTTTCCTACAATCCTGTACTGCACAAGACACCCTCGGTTCTGAGAGTCCATACACTAGCAGTATAGAAGGGCGTGGGTGGGCTCTGTAGAGCCCAGACAGGACTGTGCAGTATAGAAGGGCGAGGGAGGGCTCTGTAGGGTCCAGAGGGAGCCGAGCAGTATAGAAAGGAGAGGGTGGACTCTGTAGGGCCCGAGGGGACCGAGCAGTATAGAAGGGAGAGGGTCGGCTCTGTAGAGCCCAGAGGGGGGCTGAGCAGTATAGAAGTGATAGGGTGGGCTCAGTAGGACCCGAGGGGATCGTGCAGTATAGAAGGGCGAGGGTGGGCAATGTAGTGCCCGGAATAGACTGTGCACTATAGAAGGGTGAGGAGGGCTCTGTATGGCCCAGAGGGGACTGTGCAGTATAGAAGGGCTAGGGTGGGCTCTGTAGGGCCCAGAGGGGACCAAGCGGTATAAAAGGGAGAAGGTGGGCTCTGTAGGGCCCAGAGGGGGACGAGCAGTAAAGAAGGGAGACCCTGGGTTCTGTAGAGCCAGGAGGGAACCAATCAGTAAAGAAATGAGGCAGTGGTCTCTTCAGAGCCCAGAGGGTACTTAGCAGTATAGAACGGAGAGGGTGGGCTCTGTTGTCTAAGTGGTGAGCATCTTCAAACATAGACCGGTGTGTCTGTGCCCAAGGGACCTCCGGTTCCTGCCCTGTGCACAACTTGGCAGTAGAACATGTGCCCACAAACTGCAACCATAAGCCCAAACTGCAAGAAACTGAGCAGAGTGAAAGGGGGCTGTCCTCAGCCCTAGTACAAGGGCTCGTCTGACCTAACTCCTCTGACCCTGTCAATATAGGGCTGGGCTTTTCAGAGGCTGGGACCCCTCAGTTTACTGCTCTGGCCCATCTCCATACCTGAACCAAACCCCATCTCATAGCTGTCCAATAATTCGACTCTCAAACTCTGCACCCCTCCACCACCCCAACAAACAGTGCCAAACCTGGAGCAGCTTCATTACCTTGAAAATGCCACCCTTCTGCCAGGCGATCTTTTCTATGGTGTCGCCCAAGATGCTGGTGTGGTCGATGCCCAGAGAGGAGATTCCACACACAATGGGTTTTCTAAGGAGAGTGAATATGAAGGTCAGACTCCAGGGCCACAATCAACTAAAAGCGCAGTGTTGCATGACTGCGTTCACATTACTACAAAAGGGCATGGTGCTAAGAGTGTCTCAGGGACTTGTGTCTGCGCTTCTGTGCCGCAGCACTGAATGTTGACAAGCGCTGCTTTCCACATTATTCTGGTGTGTTTGCCACAAACTAGTCTGCAGAGGTCTGTTTACTGGCAGTTGTGTGCGTGTTGTGAGTGGAAGCACCGTCTCTGTAGAAGGGAAGCATCCATGGCCTGAGGCATGTAGTGCTGTAGATGACATGACGTGCACTCTTTGCTAGCCAGTAATTGTTGGAACACTGCACCGCTCAAAGTGTGTTTGACCACAGCACGCAAAGGATGAATCAACCCAAACTTAACGCGCTCACAGGCTCCACCGTTGATGGAGTCTCTTCACCCACCTGAACAAAGGTCTGTGTATCAGAGTGTTGCATTAGAAGATCAAGCGTAATTAGTCACTTAGAATTTCTCGGCAAGAGTGAAGGTAACAAGGATAGACGTGAAGCTATAAGGCAACAAAGCAAAGGTTACTGATGAGTAACGCACTCTGAGACCACATGCGTTGCGCAGACTGTCCAGCAGTACTCCCCACTTCTTGCTGCGGCTGACAGAAAGGACCAGCGGCACTAGGGCATTATGGGAATCCATTTCACGTATTCTGTGCAGGAGTGTCAACAATACAATGGTGAGTGGAGGTCTGCACTGAGGGTCCATAATGGGACCCTACACAGAAACTAATAGATGGTTTCCAAGAATGTATGGGGGAAAACTTTTTGTAAAATGTGTGATGAGCTTTTCCCTGTAAGTCTGTTAAACGCGTACATATTACACTTCATTTTACAATCAATACAGCAACTCCTGACTGACAGAGTTTGGCCTAGAAGTGGTTGTGTGAAGGCTACAAACAAATGTATCGACTTTAACACTGTGATGACAATATAGTGAACAAAGCTGTTAACATCAAGAGTGCTCGGCTGTGCGCGACCTCAAGTACTAGCTAGTTCAACTATTCAATTTACATGACGAGGAAAGCGTTACTTACCTGCAACCATCTGTTTGCAGCTTAAAGTGCTGTGGATTCACGCGCTTTGTGCAGTCCTGCCATCTAGAGTTGGGCACAGAAGTTGCAAGTTGTTATCCTTCAAAGTAGTGGCTTTGAGGTGACTTGTGATCGCCCCTGAAATCTGCAAAGCATCAGGATTCAGGCTCCTCCTTAGATTGGGTTTTACCCACACGGGAAAGAGTAGGGGCAGAAAGGTGACGCAGACAGTAAAGCGTCTGGAGTAATGTAAACATGTATGTAAAATAATGGCTTTAATAAACCTCATGCACGAGTTCTCATGCTGTGAGTGAGACTCTACAGCTCTAGGAGCAGCCAGGAGGGTGGGAGGGCGCATGTGAATCTACAGCTCTATGAGCAGCAAGGAAGGTGGGAGGGTGCATGTGAATCTACAGCTCTAGGAGCAGCAAGGAGGGAGAGAGGGCGCATGTGAATCTCCAGCTCTAGGAGCAGCAAGGAGGGTGGGTGGGCGCATGTGAATCTCCAGATCTAGGAGCAGCAAGGAGGGTGGGAGGGTGCATGTGAATCTCCAGCTCTAGGAGCAGCCAGGAGGGTGGGAGGGCGCATGTGAATCTACAGCTCTAGGAGCAGCCAGGAGGGTGGGAGGGCGCATGTGAATCTACAGCTCTAGGAGCAGCCAGGAGGGTGGGAGTGCGCATGTGAATCTACAGCTCTAGGAGCAGCCAGGAGGGCGTATGTGAATCTACAGCTCTAGGAGAAGCAAGGAGGGTGAGAGGGCGCATGTGAATCTACAGCCCTAGGAGCAGCAAGGAGGGTGGGAGGGTGCATGACGCATATTAATCTACAGCTCTAGGAGCAGCCAGGAGGGTGGGAGGGCGCATGTGAATCTACAGCTCTAGGAGCAGCCAGGAGGGCGCATGTGAATCTACAGCTCTAGGAGCAGCCAGGAGGGCGCATGTGAATCTACAGCTCTAGGAGCAGCCAGGAGGGTGGGAGGGCGCATGTGAATCTACAGATCTAAGAGCAGCCAGGAGGGTGGGAGGTTGCATGTGAATCTACAGCTCTAGGAGCAGCAAGGAGGGTGGGAGGGCGCATGTGAATCTCCAGCTCTAGGAGCAGCAAGGAGGGTGGGAGGGCGCATACAAGTCTACAGCTCTAGGAGCAGCCAGGAGGATGGGAGGGCGCATGTGAATCTACAGCTCTAGGAGCAGCCAGGAGGGCGCATGTGAATCTACAGCTCTAGGAGCAGCCAGGAGGGTGGGAGGGCGCATGTGAATCTACAGCTCTAAGAGCAGCCAGGAGGGTGGGAGGGCGCATGTGAATCTACAGCTCTAGGAGCAGCAAGGAGGGTGAGAGGGCGCATGTGAATCTACAGCTTTAGGAGCAGCAAGGAGGGTGGGAGGGCGCATGTGAATCTCCAGCTCTAGGAGCAGCAAGGAGGGTGCATGGCGCATATGTGTCTACAGCTCTAGGAGCAGCCAGGAGGGTGGGAAGGCGCATGTGAATCTACAGCTCTAGGAGCAGCCAGGAGGGCACATGTGAATCAACAGCTCTAGGAGCAGCCAGGACGGTGGGAGGGCGCATGTGAATCTACAGCTCTAGGAGCAGCAAGGAGTGTGGGAGGGCGCATGTGAATCTACAGCTCTAGGAGCTGCAAGGAGGGTGGGAGGGCGCATGTGAATCTACAGCTCTAGGAGCAGCAAGGAGGATGAGAGGGCGCACGTTAATCTACAGCTCTAGGAGCAGCAAGGAGGGTGGGAGGGCGCATGGCGCATATGAATCTACAGCTCTAGGAGCAGCCAGGAGGGTGGGGAGGACGCATGTGAATCTACAGCTCTAGGAGCAGCCAGGAGGGCGCATATGAATCTACAGCTCTAGGAGCAGCAAGAAGGGTGGGAGGGCGCATGTGAATCTACAGCTCTAGGAGCAGCCAGGACGGTGGGAGGGCGCATGTCAATCTACAGCTCTAGGAGCAGCCAGGAGGGTGGGAGGGTGCATGTGAATCTACAGCTCTAGGAGCAGCCAGGAAGGTGGGAGGGCGCATGTGAATCTACAGCTCTAGGAGCAGCCAGGAGGGTGGGAGGGCGCATGTGAATCTACAGCTCTAGGAGCTGCCAGGAGGGTGGGAGGGCGCATGTGAATCTACAGCTCTAGGAGCAGCCAGGAGGGTGGAAGGGTGCATGTGAATCTAAAGCTCTAGGAGCTGTCAGGAGGGTGGGAGGGCACATGTGAATCTACAGCTCTAGGAGCAGCATGCTGACAGCTACAGGTGAGTACGGTTTGCTGCAGCGCACATGCATTGCATGAACTGAAACGCAGAGCTCTTCTACCCGAAGGCAGTCACTTGTGATCTGGAGCAGAAGACATCTGGGACAAAGCGGCAAGGACAGTTTCCAACTTGCACTTCCTCAGGCATGAAATATCCACACATTAATGCCTGGTGAATCTGCACAGAAGACCACTTTGCAGCTTCACTTATGTCTACAAGGGGGAGTTGCCTAAGCAAGCCATAATGGCCACTTGGTTTTCCAAGTGGAATGGGTTCTAGACACGAACAGTACTGTGTATTTTGCTTTGGCAAAGCAAAGTTGAACATGTAGGTGCAGCAGTTAAAAGAGGTCTTGCATCGGGCACTAAAGGGCTGCTTTTGCAGACAGTACAGAAGAGGACACATCTTTTCTATATGGCAGCATAGGAAGGCTTGCAGCGTTGTCCTGCCTTTTTTCTTCGATGCCTAAATCAAAACGTATACTTACTCTTATGACAACCTTGGCTTAAAACACCACACGCATTCCACAACACCTAACTGATGGGTTTCCCCTAGTGACAGTGCAACAGTTCTCATGTTATATTCACAACGGTGGATATTTAGAGGAAAACTTGTTTTAATTACTGTGCACATTCATCTATTTCTATTCACACCCTTCATCACAGGGTTCATTTTTCCCAAATTAACGTGGGAAAATATTATATAAGGAAAATGCTACTTACCAGTATGCATCTGTTCTTGGCATGTAGAGCTGCAGATCCTCACACTGTGCATTAGATCGCCATCTGGTGTTGGGCTCGGATGCTTGCACTTTGTTGTTGTCTTCGAAGAAGTCTTTGTAGTCATGTGATAGGTGACTCCTCCTTAGGACAATAGTGTGCATGGGCATCGACTCCATCCTCAGATTGTTTTTCGCCATATTGGGGAGTGATGGAGTTAGTAGAAAAGAAAAGAGATGTCCATGTGTGTGTATCTAATTAAGATAGGACTGGAGCACATACAGGTCCCGGGGAGGTGGGTGGGCGTGTGAGGATCTACAGCTCTACATGCCAAGAACAGATGCATACTGGTAAGTAGCATTTTCCGTTCGAGGCATGTGAGCTGCAGAGCTCACACTGTGCATAGACTGTACAGCAGTATCTCCCTAGCGGTGGTCACCTGTATGTGTTGCAGTAGTTTGAAAAAGGGTTTTAAGGACAGCTTGGCCCACGGAAGCTTGTTGCTTGGCTTGCACATCAACACAATAGTGTTTAGTGAAGGTGTGTGTTGTAGACCACGTGGCTGCCTTACATATGTCTTCTAGGGGAATGTTCCCTAAGAATGCCATGGATGCCCCTAGTTTGCGTGTTGAGTGCGCTCTAGGGGGAACTGATAATGTGCGTTTGGCTTTTTGGTAGCAGATTTGGATACATTTAACAATCCACCTTGCAACCTCGGCTTTTGAGATGGGATTACCTTTGTGTGGTGGAGAGAAAGCCACAAACAATTGTTTGGTTTTGCGAAAGGATTTGGTTCTGTCAATGTAATACATAAGGGCTCTTTTGACATCTAGGGTGTGGAGAGCTCTTTCTGCCACGGAATCTGGGTTTTGGAAGAACACAGGTAGTTCTACTGATTGGTTAAGGTGGAAAGGCGAAATGACTTTGGGAAGGAATTTTGGGTTTGTTCTGAGAACTACCTTTTTATGATGTATTTGTAAGAAAGGCTCTTGTATAGTTAGAGCTTGTAGTTCACTGACTCTCCTTAGAGAAGTGATTGCAATTAGAAACGCAACTTTCCATGTAAGGAATTGAAGTTCACATTTATGTAAGGGTTCGAAAGGTGGACCCATGAGCCTGGTAAGTACTATATTAAGATTCCACACTGGGGAAGGTGGTAATCTGGGAGGTATGATCCGCTTAAGGCCTTCCATGAAGGCTTTAATGGCGGGAACTTTGAATAGTGATAAGTGTTGTCTGTTTTGCAAGTAAGCAGCAAGGGCTGCGAGGTGCAGACGTATGGATGAGTATGCAAGATTACATCTTTGCAAATGTAGCAAATAGCAAATGATGTTTTGCGTAGAGGCCTGTAATGGTTGGATGTTATTATTAGTGCAGTAAATAGCGAATCTTTTCCATTTAGCTGCATAGCAGGCTCTGGTAGTTGGGCGTCTAGCTTCTTTTATAACGTCCATGCAGTCTGGGGGTAGGTTAAGGTAACCGAATTCTAGGACTTCAGGAGCCAAATTGCAAGGATCAGCTGAGATGGATCTGGGTGCATTATCTCTCCATGGCTCTGCGTTAGCATTGTTGGGGAGAGGTGTAGTCTTTGGTATGGGACTACTGATAGCTCCAGTAGTGTGGTGAACCACGGTTGGCGTTCCCATGTAGGGGCTACTAGTATCATTTTGAGAGACTGTTGTCGAAGCTTGCGTACTACAAGTGGGATGAGTGGGAGCGGTGGAAAAGCGTACACAAATCTGCCGGACCAGTTCATCCATATCGCATTGCCCTTGGACTGCGGGTGGAAGCCTGGCGGCGAAGGTTGGGCATTTGGCGTTTTGGTGTGTGGCGAACAGATCTAAGTCTGGCTGGCCCCACATCTGGAAGAAAGGTAGAAGAACTTGTGGATGTAGTTCCCACTCGTGAATCTGTTGTGTCTGTCGACTTAACAGATCTGCAATCTGATTGTGAACCCCTGGTAGGTGTTCTGCTAGAAGGTATATGTTGTGTGGAATGGCCCACCTCCAAATGTCCTGTGCTAGTTGGGACAGTTGTGGAGAGTGTGTCCCCCCTGTTTTTGTATATAGTACATAGCTGTGATGTTGTCTGTTCGGATCAGGACAGCTTTGTTTTGTACGTGGAGTTGAAAGGACTTGAGAGCTAGGAATATAGCTAGTAACTCTAGGTGGTTGATGTGGAACAGCTTCTGCTGAGTGGTCCACTTGCCCTGTGTTGTATGGTGTAACAGGTGTGCTCCCCATCCTGTAAGGGATGCGTCCGTGGTTAGTACTACTTGTGGAACCGGCTCTAGGA
Organism: Calotriton arnoldi; assembly: GCA_963921515.1. Taxonomy (NCBI): domain Eukaryota; kingdom Metazoa; phylum Chordata; class Amphibia; order Caudata; family Salamandridae; genus Calotriton; species Calotriton arnoldi. The sequence continues at coordinate 201,951 of CAWUFW010016247.1, read as the reverse complement.
ACGGCCGCCCCTTGGACAAATTGTTGGTGTTCCACCACTGCAGAGAGCGATGTGTGCGGCTGTCCACCAACACCAGATCTGTAAGATGTCCCTGAGCCTGGTTCCATTGGCGCGCTAGGCACTCTTGTAGAGGACGCATTTGAAGTTTTGCATGAGGGACGAGAAAAATGCAGGATGCCATCATGCCGATGAGCTGCATAAACACTCTGGCTGGGAGAGAGTGTTGCATTTGAAACCTGGGGACAAGGGTTTGTATACTGGCTATCCTGGCTGGGCTGGGGTAAGCTAGAGCAGTGGAAGTGTTTATCGTGGCTCCCAGATATTGAAGGACATGGGAGGGCTGAAGGTGGGACTTGGTATAGTTTATCGTGAACCCCAAGTTGTGTAATGTTTGTATCGTTTGCTGAGTGTGTTGGACACACTGGTTGAATGATTTGGCTTTGATAAGCCAGTCGTCCAGGTATGGGAAGACATGTATTTGTTGTCTTCGTAGATGCGCTGCTACTACTGCAAGGCATTTGGTAAACACTCTTGGAGCAGTGGTGACTCCGAATGGGAGTACTTTGAACTGGTAGTGCTGCCCATTGAGAACGAACCTTAGATACTTCCTGTGAGCAGGATGTATGGGAATGTGGAAGTAGGCGTCCTTGAGGTCTAATGTGGCAAGGAAGTCTTGTTGTTGTAGTAAGGGAAGCACTTGTTGGAGAGTGATCATATGAAAATGATCTGAGTGTATGTATTGATTGAGAGGTCTGAGGTCTAAAATAGGCCTGAGAGTGCCGTCCTTTTTGGGAATGAGGAAGTACAGGGAGTAAACCCCTGTGCCTTGCTGTAGCAGAGGCACTGGCTCTATGGCGTGCTTTTGAAGCAGGGAAAGTACCTCTTGTTGTAAAAGTGTAAGATGGTCTGTGGACATTGGACGCTGCCTGGGTGGTATGGTGGGGGGGTAGCTGTTAGCTCCAGGCAGTAGCCATGTTGGATAATCTGTCTCACCCACCTGTCTGTTGTAATGGAGTTCCAGACAGGCAGGAACTGTGATAGCCTTCCCCGACAGGGGTGTTGTGGTCGGGGGAAGTGGAGGAAAGTCACTGTTTGGGAGTGGTGGAGGTACGGGTGTTGTTATTATTACCTCGACCTCTGCCCTTAGAGTTGTTGCCTCTGTAACCACCCCTAAAGTATCCTCTATTAGGAGAGGTTTGGGTGTTTGTTCGATAGGAAGAGGAACTGTCTGCGGTGGTATTCCTGGAGCCCCCTCTGTAAAAGGAGCGGCGAAAGGAGCCACGTTGCTGCGGGGACTGCAATGCTCCCATTGATTTGGCAGTGTCAGTATCCTTCTTCATCTTTTCTAGTGCTGTGTCGACAGCAGGACCAAATAGTTGGTTTTGGTTAAATGGCTGGTTTAGTATGGTAGTCTGGACTTCTGGCTTAAAACCTGAAATGCGAAGCCAGGCGTGTCGTCTAATAAGCACGCTAGTGTTAACTGACCTAGCGGCGGTGTCGGCTGCGTCTAAGGCGCACTTAATGGAGGCATTTGAAATAAGTTTGCCTTCTTGAATGAGGTCAGTGGCTTGTGTTTTGTATTGATCAGGTAGATGTTGAAGGAGGGTTTCTAGCTGATCGTAGTGTGCCCTGTCGTACCTAGCTAGTAGAGCTTGGGTGTTAGCGATGCGCCAGATGTTGGTGGCTTGCGCAGCTACGCGTTTGCCAGAGGAATCTAACAATTTGGATTCTTTATCAGGGGGCGGAGCATCCCCTGAAGTTTGTGAATTGGCGCGTTTTCTGGCATTAGAAACGACCAGTGAGTCAAGGGGGAGCTGACCTTTGATGTAGGTGGGGTCATCGGGGGCAGGTCTATACTTTTTATCCACTCTAGGATTAAGGATCCTGGCTCTGACCGGGTCGTTAAAAATTTCAGGTGCATGTTTAATGACACCCTTGATCATGGGCAAAGTTTGGACAGTTTTTTGAGACCGTTCAAAAGTGTCTAGAAGAAAATCTTCCTCTGGTTGGTCGGTGTGAATATGCACCCCATGAAAAACGGCCGCCCTATGTATGAGTTGCCCAAAACCTATGTGATCATCTGGTGGAGATGGTATTGTGGGATAAGGTGGGAGGGCTGGGGAGGTCTGTAGGGTCTGGGGGGTCATTATAACCCCAGTCATCCTGTGGTGGATTATCTGGATCCAGATATAAATTATGAGGGTCATCCCCGTACCCCATGTTGTCCTCATACTCATGTGGGGGAGAATCCGCAGGTTGAGGAGGTGTGATAGGGATGTGGAGAGGAGGGGTGTTAGAGAGAGGTATAGGGGAAGAAGGAGGCATAGGGGAAGTGGAAGAGTCTTTCTTCTTCGGAGGGACAGGCTTGTGACGTGGCACAGAGGAAATATGTCCTGTTTTAGGATTGATATAAAGTTTGTGTTGATTAGGATCGATGGGATCCGGTGTAAACAGTTCCTCTCCTTGAATATTAGTTTTCGGCGCCGACTTTTTCGGTTCCGAACGTGGTGATGGCTTCTTTAAATGTTCCTTTGCTTTAGAAGGCGTCGAGGCGTCCTTCGGTTTAGCTACAGGCTCGACCGGCTTTAGTTTAGGGGGTGTGTCGAGTAGCTTCGGTTTCGGTGCCGAGGGATCCGCGTGCTTGGAGGCGGATTTGGGGACCGAACTGGATTTCGGCGCCGGGTGGTCTTTGTGTTTCGGCGCCGAAGGTGCCGGTGTAACGGGCACATGTGGTTTGGTCGGTGCCGAGGAACTAGAAGGCTTTGTTTTCTTGTTCGGTGCCGAGCCCGAAGGCGGGGCGTCCGAAACACGTTTACGGTCTCGACTGGGGCCCGAAGGCGAAGTACTGACCGGTGCCTTCGATTTTGCAGGGAGGGTTGGGGCAGGGGCAGTAGTACTCACACGCTGCCCTGAAGGGATGGAACTGTCGGAGTCCTCTGCCTCAGAGATGATAGCGAGGTCTTCTGAGTCTTCTTCCGGAACATCGGGACCCTCGTCGAAGATGTTGACGGGTTCCGGAGCGGACCTGTGCGCCATGATGTGCCTTCGGGCTCGACGATCTCGGATTGTCTTCTTGGAGCGGAAGGAGGCGCAGGCCGGACAAGTGGCCTCGTTATGGTCTGGTGAGAGGCACCGATTACAGACCTGGTGGTGGTCACTGTGAGGAAACTTTGCTCCACATTGGGGGCATTTTCGGAATGGCGTCCTTTCCATGGGCAGTAGGCTTTACGGCGTCGATGGGCCCAACGGCCCGCGTCGACGGCTGGAAAGGAGATCGAGGAAGGGACGTCGAGATGTCGATGTCGGTATCAGGCGTTGAAAAGTGGAAAACGCTGCAAAAAAACAAGTTTCGAACCGGAGTGTCGAAATGCATCCAAACCCGATGGCGGAAAAAAACAATCTGAGGATGGAGTCGATGCCCATGCGCACTATTGTCCTAAGGAGGAGTCACCTATCACATGACTACAAAGACTTCTTCGAAGACAACAAAGTGCAAGCATCCGAGCCCAACACCAGATGGCGATCTAATGCACAGTGTGAGCTCTGCAGCTCACATGCCTCGAACAGTCTGTTCCAGAGCCTCAAGGAGAGAGTTGCTTTAGACTTGACAGGGAGCATCTACAACAGACTGCGTCAAGGTCATACCCTGGCACTAGCTATCTGGTGCTCTTGAGAACATCGACAAAACTGAGATGACGACTGGACTTGCCTCTGGGAGGCGACCGACTGGAAAAATAAGAATTTGATGAGCAGGTATGTGTGTACCATTTAGGAAGCTTCTATTTTTATTAGCTAGGACTTGCAAAGAAGGGAACTGATTTTTTTTTATAGATTACAACAATTAGGTCACCAATTTACTTATTTACACAACTTTAATTTGGCTCCCTTTGTTTATATCTGCAATTAAGCTTTTTCATATTTTCTGCACCAAACCAGGCTTTAATTTTGTACTAAATAATTTTAAAATGGTTGTGTAGACTTCCTGCGTGTGCACACATTCATCGTAACCCACTAAAATAAAATATATTCCGGATAGCCTTGGATAGTTGTCTAATAGGCATTATCTTTCGATAACCAGTGAGGTGTGGGTCACAGCCTACCCATCTCCCTCATTCAGGCTCATAAGTTCGTAAATGTCAGTACTTGCCTGAAGGACGAGTTACTTACCTTCAGTAACGATGTATCTGGTAGAGACAGTCTAGCCGCAGATTCCTTAACTTAGAATATCACCCCAGGCGTCAGACTGGATCCGGAAAATCTTTTTCCCCCAGCAGTACCTCTGCACGCCGGGAGGCGGCGGCGCCCGGCTCTGTCCTGACGTCATCCACGGAAGTGACATCAATGGAGCCATATAAGACCCTCCCGGCGGGCTGACGTCAGTTTTCTACAGTGAAACTTTTCCGCGCCATAACGCGGAGCCATGACAAAAACTGCAAGAGCATAGGAACAGTGTGTTAAAAAAAGAGCAAAATTGTTGAAACAACAATGATAAGAAACTTGAAAAAGAGCCAAATCATTAGAATGAGAAACAATACCAAGTTGAAAAAGCACCCAGTACCAGAAGGGACTGAAGGGAGCTCACAGAGCACCTGCTTCCAGCAAGGGCCCAGCAAAGCGAAAAGTCGTGCCCCACCTCTAGGAGGTAACGGCAGCGGAACAAAAGATATGACAAGCAAGGCACAGTCTGTCACCACAGGAGGGAAGTTAAAAGAACCACAAGAGTGAAGCAACATGTTGCAAGATAAGTGACCAGAAGTGAACGACCACATAGAATGTTCACCACACACCCCCTCCAGGGATCGAAGGACTGTAGCATAACTAAAGAGAACCCAACCGACTGCCATAGAAAGAAGGAGGCACAGGCGTGGAGAGGGAAGGAAAAACAGAAGAACTCCACGCGTGAGGAACACAGGTGGAGCAACATTGAAAAGCATTGAAAAGCATAGACCTTAACCACCCAAAAACGAGGACAGAGTGGAGTGGAGGGCCAAAGGGCTCCAAAGCTGAACAACACACCCTGCCCCAGAGGAAGGTGCGAGAACACGCCACCATCCAAAAACGAGGACAGACTGGAGGCCCAAGGGCCCCACGCCGAACAACACACCCTGCCCCAGAGGAAGGTGCGAGAGCACACCTCAGGAAGACCAAGGCCACCGGAAAGGAGGCGAGGTGGTAGAGCACCACCTGAAAAGGCCTTCGCAGAGCGGGGAGGATGGGCGGGCGTTAAGGAATCTGCGGCTAGACTGTGTCTCTACCAGATACATCGTTACCGAAGGTAAGTAACTCGTCCATCTGATAGAGACATCTAGCCGCAGATTTCTTAACTTAGAATAGATACCAAAGCCATACCCCATAGGAGGAGGATCTGCGAGATAAACCCACCAAGTTCCAGGAGAACATATCCATCAAAAAGGGTGACGAAACACGGTGGGAACCGCAATGCCAGGGTAACTGACATCAGACCCAGGAAACTCCGTAAAGGAACATGAACAAGGGGCGGCAAAGATACCACAATCCGTCAAGGGACGGTGTGAGACCTCCCATCGGCCAGATACAGACGAAAGGAAATACAGAACCAGAAAGGTCAGTGACAAATGGAAGAAAATGCAGGAACTCCTTCGAATAGAAGGAGCCAAGCACCGGTTCCCACAGATCCGCGAGGAAAAAAGCCCCAAAGGGGCAAGACAATATGACCACGTCAGAGCATACCGCCTGAACATACACCACAGTGGATGCCAAAATGAAACAGGGGACAGTCCTAAGAATGCCCGGCCAAGAACAGGAACCTCAACAGCAGGCTTGTGTGGTTAAATGAAAAAAAAAACTGGTTGAAATTATACCACCTTTGAACACTTGACAGCAGTGGCAGGGTCCAAACCATTGGCCAGTGCCACCCGAGACAGAAGACATTGAGCAATTAGCTCCTTAGGTAGGCATCCAGCCAACCGTACCCAAAGGTACAACCTTGAAGGGAATAATCGGCAAGCCAGGAACACCCACAGGACTCGGTCCCGAAGGAGAGAGTGAACAAAAAATTCCTGATACTAGGGCAAGAAGGAACCTAGTATGTGGGCAGCCCCGTGGTGTGTTTAACTCAAGACACATACACAATTATTAGAGACAGAAGTCTGTTGGAGAAGGCATACACCGCCATATGCCGACACCGTGCACCAACAACGAGAATGTCGAGAAGACATTTACTGTAATGATACATAAAAGAAGCAACTGTGCCAGAAATGTGAGTAAGAGCGCACACCCAGAGAAACAACTGGGGTGGAGTACAGAACCGGTGGAAGAAAAGTCAGACATGAGCCACTAGCCTCAGAGCTATAAAATATGCATAGGGCCAGGAGCGGAAAAACCTGACCCCCTGCCCGGCAAGAAGCAAGGGACCGGAGACCCTGCTAAGGCCCTGCCCAGCAAGAAGCACGGGAAACAGGGTAGGAAGCAACGTACAGCCGAGAGAGCTGGAGGAAACTCCTCTTGCCCGAGGCAAGAACCCAGACAGGGCTTGAGCCATAATAAAAGAGGTAATGACTACCCCACTCCAGGAAGAATAGAACGTAGAGCATAACCTGTGTGCACCAATACGTCGAATACACACAGAATACAGAAGAGACCGCTCCGAACAGAGCGAACTGCCCCCTTAGGGGCGCGTGTCCACCTCCAGACAGGCAAGAAAGGCACAGCGAAAGCTGCAATAACAGGCCAGGAAAAAGCAGGCATGGTAAAACCCCAACGAAACAGCAGGGAAGAACGCCCCTACAGAGGCAGGAGAGAACTACGGACCGACCGTAGACAACCAAATCGAACCCCAGGAGAGAAACCAACCCCATGGATCTCACCAGAGGAGACACCCTACAACAGTAGGAAGAGACAACTAGCGTCAAAACTTCCTGGGCAAGGAAGAGTAGCTATATAACAGCCAACAAATACCCCACATAGGGTAAGGCACAACCCTACAAAACAAGGGTCCCTCTTGAGACAAGCTCGTAGGCAGAGGCTCAAGAAGAAAGGTAAAAACAGCTGAACTAGCTGTACCAGAATAAAGGAAAGAAACGCAGCTGAACAGCCAGACAACCCAGAATGCCTGTAGCCCAGAAACGGGCACCAGAAAAAACAGTGACGGCACCGTCACTAAATCAAAAATTCTCCACACGGATTAAAACCTGGGAAGTCATGGAAATACAGACAGGAGACGGCGGACCGCCGAATCAGCATGGTCATCAAAAAGATTGACCCCATCAAATGGCAGATCCCTAAGCCGCTCCTGAACATGCTCCGGGAAAACGCCATTGCGCAACCACGCATGGCGACACAGGACAACCGACCTGGCCAGAGCCCACCCAATGGAGTCAGTGGTGTCCATGGCAGACCGGATGGAAAATTGAGCCATATCACGGCCATCACGAATCAGCCGATCCAGGTCGGCACGAGAACTCTCCGGCAAGGAGGGGAGGAGCTGCTCGACAGAGTCCCAAAGGGCAAAGGTAGCCAGAGCAAACACACAGGACGTGTTCAGGGACCGGAGTCCCGAGCTGGCGGACGCAAACACATCGCGGCCACAGCATTCCAACCATCGAGACTCCCGAGTGGGAGGATGCAACGGAACAGGAGAGCAAGAGAGCTGCCTGGAGCACAAGTCCTTGAACCCCAGGGTGGAGGGTCAAACAGGCGGGGTCATCGGGAGCCGGGCGATGTGCCACAGCACGATCCACGGGGTCCCCCGAAGAGGGCCTCGCCCACGTCCCCAGAAGGATGTCATGTAATGAACCCGCAAACGGCAACAAAGGCTCCACTTCCCCTATGCCCTGGTGGAGAAGATCCAGCAACGGATCCGAAGGCCTAGAGACAGAGGGCGGCTGCATCAGCAAAATATCCGCAGCCCTGCGAACTGCCCTTGCAAACCTCTCACTAGCCTCCGTGGCCCTGCGAGGCGGTGACAGCAAGTCATCAGGAGGTGACGGACGTAAGCTAATCCGTCCACCCAACAGGGGCTCAGCAAAAGGATAAGTCGGCCAAAGCCCCATGGGCGCCCGCTCCGGAAAGCGAGGAAATGACTCTGGGGGTGGGGAATCCACTGGGGCCACATCCTCCACCAATAAAGGAGGAGCCGGGGATGGCACCGGCGTCGAACGGCGTCGAGGCGACGTCGCACCGGCGCCGAGCCGGCGACCTCCAAAGAGGCCTCGTCCGCCCGGTGTCGGACCGGTGTCGAGTCCGCCCGGTGTCGGACCGGCGTCGACCCAATGTCACCCGAGGTGGAAGCCTGCGGGGAGAGATGGCGCCGACTTGGAGTCGTGCTCCGCGCCGCAGCCACCTCCAGCGACGCCGCAGGGAGCCCCGGAAGGCTGTGCGATGGTGCTATGGAAGGGCTAGACGTCGTGGGATGCCCCCCCCCGGGCCGTGTCCCGACGTCGCGGCGACTCCGGAATTGGAGTCAGGGCACTCGGTTGGCGCCGAGGGTAAACCCGCCAGCGGAGTCCCGACCTGAGTCCCTACCCCCCCTGTGGGGCCTGAAGGCGCATCAGGGAGGGGGGGCAAAGCAAAGATGGACTGCAGGGTCCTGCAGTAGTCCTCCATCTGGGCTCGAGTCGCCCCCGCACCCGGAAATGGGGGATATACGAGGTTCGACTCCTGGGGGCCCACGTCCGGCAAAGACTGGGAGCAGCGGGCCCAGGCGTCATGGCGACGCGAAGCCGATGACTTCCGCGACTTCCTCCGGTGCTTACCCGAGGTAGGCAAATGGCGGTCACGACCCCGGGACCTGCCCCTAACAGGAACATCCTCATGGGAAGACTGGCGCCGCTTGGACCCCTCCGCTGGAGAAGGAGACCGGCGCCGCGAGGGGTCCGTTCGGGACATCCGGGCAGACAACAGCTTCATGTGGCGTTCCCGCAGGGACTTCGGTCGCAGCTGTCGGCAGGCGTCGCACTCCACGGAGTCATGGTGCTCGCCCAAGCACCACATACATATTTCATGGGGGTCCATCACTGACATCTGCAGCGAGCAGGACTGGCACGATTTGAAGCCCGCAGGCATCAAACACACTGTTCCTGACGCAAAAAGGCGTCGAGAAGGCCTGAAGAGAACAAAACAAGCCAGAGGTACCACTTCTCCCGGATCCGCGTTAGCACGCAGAAAAGAAGAAAACTGACGCCAGGAGGGTCTTATATGCTCCATTGACGTCACTTCCGTGGACGACGTCAGGACGGAGCCGGGCAACGCCGCCCCCCGGCGTGCAGAGGTACTGCTGGGGAAAAAAGATTTCCCAGATCCAGTCTGACACCTGGGGGGATATTCTAAGTTAAGAAATCTGCGGCTAGATGTCTCTATCAGATCCCCACGGGCAATATACTGTTCCGCACTTATAAATTAACCTGCACAAACATATCAGCGCGCTTACGACTTTGTCTGCACTTTTCTGGAATTTGAAAATATCCAAACTCTAAAACTTCAAGTGCCAAATCACAAGATTCAGTGCCTCGAGGCTGGGCTACTGAAGCAGATCTGGATGTTGAGAGGAGATCTGTGCTGAGAGGTAACTTTGAGGGAAACTCTGAACATTTCCAGAAGCAGCGAGCACCTCGGATGCTTAGTCCAGGAGGGTGTTACAAGGATGAGCCTCATAAGTATCAGTGGTTGTGGAGATAAAAATGTATAAATATCCGCAACCAGTTCATCGAAACAGCATCGCCCACGGTCTGTGGTGTGGGCACCCGAGGGGGAACTTTGACATTTTGCGTCCATTTGAATAGCAAAGATGAACTGGTGGGCTCCCTGGTGGAGAATTATTGCTGAAGTACTTGGGGATCTCTCATTCTTGTGTTTGTTGATGCGTCCTGCGAAGCAGGACCATAAAGTCTGTCTATTCCGGGAGGTGTTTCGGCAGGAGACCGACCAGATGGCGAATAGCCCAATGGCAGAATGTTTGATTTAGGCCAGACAACTGCGGGGAGTGTGGGCCCAATTGATTTTGGGGGTAGTAGATGGTGGTCATGTCTGTGCAAATGAACACTGTTTTCTTGCAAATGGGATTGTGAAATGCTCCAACGCTAACTGAACTGCCATTAGTACGATGACACTGATGGACAGACTGGGTTCTTCAGGAGACCTTAGGCCAGAGGTCTTCAAACTGGGGGGCCTCGATTGATCCCATGGGGTCGCCAGGCACTGGCCAAGAGAAGCATCATGTTGACAACAGTGCTTTGTTTTTAGTGTCAGCCTCTGTGATTGGCGCTCACGACCCTCTTTAGTCATGAATATGCTGGCTGCGAGTAGATGTCAAGAGGGATAGCCTCAAACTCCGTGTGTAAAGAATGACACTGCGGACAATTTCATACTTTAGAAAATACTGGCAGGCCAGAATCGTATGTTGGCAATCAAGTATTTTATTGCATTTTAAAAAAGGATGTTTGAACATAACTAATGTCTAAACAGGATTTATTTTAATTTTTTTACATGGGGGTGCAGCATTAAAATGTTTGAAGGCAACTCACTGCCTTAGGCCCCGATTTGCCAGGTCCCCTCGATGAGCTGCCCAGCCCTTGAGGGAGGAGTCTCCTGCAGAAGGCGCACGTGTAACCCAGCACTTAGTACTCTTAGAATACAAGATGTCATCACTCCAAGAGGTGTATTCTCCTGGTCAGGAGGTCTCAGCTGGTAAAATGGAAGCATCCTCTGAAATGTCACTCATGACTGGAAGACTCTGCCTATTACTAGACTGACTATGGCTCCCAACAACTTGTGTTAGTTGGGGGGAGAGCAGATGTTTCTTCATCAGCGACAATGTTTGAAGAGACCAACTGCTTTCACCGGTTTCTTTTTATCAGCCTGTTGTCCAGGTGTGGAAAGATCAGAATGGCTTTGTGCTGAAGGTGCACTGCAACCAATGCCAGACCTTTTGTGAATGACCAAGGGGCTGTTGTGACCCCCAAAGAGTAGCGATTTGGAATGCGAATTTTCTCCGCTCATCACAAACCAAAAGTGCTGGAGGTGTGAAGACTGAGTGGGTATATAGGAGACATCCGAGACAGAGGGTTGCCATGTGGCCCCAAGGACAGAGCAGCAGAATGATGCGTTGTACAGCTGCCATCTTAGGCTTGCCACGTGGTCCCAAGGAGAGAGCAGCGGAAGAATGCGTTGTACAGCAGCCATCTTCGGCTTGCCACGTGGTCCCAAGGGCAGAGCAGCGGAAGGATGCATTGTACAGCTGCCATCTTAGGCTTGCCAAGTGGTCCCAAGGACAGAGCAGCAGAATGATGCGTTCTACAGCTGCCATCGTGGGCTTGCCATGAGGCCCCAAGGACAGAGCAGCAGAATGATGCGTTGTACAGCTGCCATCATAAAAATGTTCTGACATGAGCAGTTCGAGGCAGCGCATCAGCCACAGCATCAGTCTTTCATGGGGATGAGACAGCACAGGAAACAAACGCCCTGTTCCAACTGGTCTAATGGAACAGGTTTGACGGCTCTTTGCAGTAATACTTGTACTTCTGACTGTGACCACTTGTGTGATAAAAGAAAATCCAGGTAATGTCCATGGGCGACAAAGGAAAGCACCTGCTTGTCCAAGGGGTTCTCTTTCCACTAGGCAATATATCACCTTATATGTCCCCAACATGCCTTGAGTGACTAGGGGTGAAGATCATTGCTTGGAGGCAGGGGTACCTTACTTTAGGCGCCGCAGACATTATGGCAGCTGGTGCCCAGAAGCCTCCCCAAGAGAGGGCTTCCTTGACTGTGTAAATTTTCCAAAATACTTATTGCAAAAATTACTTTTCAAAAACATCTTTTACAATAAGGATTATATTACTTACCCAGTAAGCATATGTTCTTGGCATGTAAAGCTGTAGATTCACATGCTTTGCATACTCCTGCCATCTAGTGTTGGGTCCGGATGTTTGCAAGTTGTTTTTCTTCGAAGAAGTCGTTCCAGTCACGAGGTAAGGTGACTCTTCCTTTCGGTGATAATGCGCATGGGTATCGACTCCGTTGTTAGATTGTTTTCCCGCAAGATGGTGAGAATGGAGCAAGTGAGTGTAGTAAAGAGATGTCCATGCGTATATAATGTAAATAAGGAGAACTGCAACTACAGGTGTCCGGTGAGGTGGGAGGGCGCATGTGAATCTACAGCTCTACATGCCAAGAACAGATGCTTACTCGGTAAGTAACAATCCGTTCAAGGCATGTGTGCTGTAGATACACATGCTTTGCATAGACTATATAGCAGTATTCTCCCTAAGCGGTGGCTCGCCAGTAGATGTTGGTTGTTTGAATAATGTCTTTAGCACAGCTTGGCCTACATTGGCTTGTTGACGTGCTAACACATCTACACAATAGTGTTTGGTAAATGTGTGTGGTGTAGACCATGTGTAGGAAAGTGGCTCTGTATATACTGTACCCAAGTAAGGTTCAGGGTGTACAGAGTCCACAGTCCCCAGAGGGTTGACAGAGGCTAAAGTTAGATATAACCTTACTCTCCAAAGTGGTAGCTTGGTCGAGCAGTAAGGCAGTATCAGAGGACAGTGTAAAGCATTTGTTGTACACACTCAGTCAGCAAATGAAGCCACACACTCAAGAACTGAACTCTAGGCCAATGGTTTGTATATAAAAAATATATGCTTGTTTTATTTTAGAACCAACAATAGGATCAAAATATACTTTCTCAGTATGAGATGCTTTGGTTATTCACCTTACAGATAGGCAGTAGACTTTTTTGATAGTGGTTATCACAGTTGGTGCAAGAGGCAACACAGGGTCAAATTCAATGCAACATTGAGCTCAATGGAAAATTATGCTTAATTACAATTGATTACTTTGCAGAGCACTTTTTCTAACCACAGGACTGGATCCTGGATTCAGTCCTGGGACACTTCCTGTAAACAGGTAAGAAAAAGCGTTTTGGTTATTGTAGTGATTTTTGAAGAATATTACTATATTTCAAAAGCTGACACTTAGAAACTTTTCTGGGTAAAATTACCAATGTTATCCTATGAAAGGAAATACAGTGTGCAAGCAAAGTATGTTTACGTTACTTTTGTAATCCAGTGCTGGACTCCTAGGTTCAGCACTGGGACATTTACTTAAAACAGGTAAGTAATTACGTTTTTGTAGTTTGTTCGATTTTTAAAGAATATTTGTAAAATACAGAAATCGACACTTAGAAGAAATTTCACAGAAAACCAGTCAATGGATCCCTATGAAAGAAAAGTGAGTTAGCGGTAAGTAATGTTGCGATTACTTTTTAGGGCCAGTGTTGGGCACTCGGGTCCAGCACTGAGGCCCCTTCTAATACTAGGTGAGTATTTTCGTTTTCGTGTCTCGGTTGATTTTTGGTGAATATTCTAAAGTTTCAGAACTCCACACTTAGAAGAAATTTCGCAGAAAACCAGTCAATGGAACCCTATGGAAGAAAAGTGAGTTGTCGGATTTCGGGTAAGTACTTGACTGGCAGGGTTAAGGTTCTGGGTAAGACTCAGGGGTCCCCCAGGATCAGGTAAGTACAGTTTTTACACCCTCAGCGGCACAGGGGCGGCCGGGTGCAGAGTGAGAAGGCCCAATGTTATCCTATGGCAGGCGGGGGCCCCGGGTTGGTGGCTGCTGGCAAGCAGGCCACGCGACTGTGGGAGCTGGGCTCCTGGTCACTTGCTCAGGGCAAGTAGGGAAGTAGGTTAAGATAGAGGTTGCACTTCCAGGGGCACTCGGACGGCTGGGTGCAGGGTGCTTTTGAGCCGTCGGGCGCTCAATGTTAAACAATAGAGGTCGTGAAAGGTGAAGAAAGGCTGCAGGCTCGGGGACGGTGATTCTTCAGGGACGACCAACACTTCAGGAGGTAAGTTGGGGTCTTGGAGGATAGGTAGACACCCAGGAGTTGGGCACAGGGGGCCGTGGGGCGCCGGGTGCAGGGGTGTCTTTTGAGGTCGGGAAATCTTACCCCCTGCTGGTCGCGGTTGGAGGGGTCCCTTGTCCTGAGGCTGCAGGCGTCGTCTGGGTCGTCGAGGAGGGTCCTTGGCCACTGGATTCCAGGTCAGAATCGCCGGGGGACGTCCTCGAGGTCTTTGGTCACTCAGGCACAGGCTGGACTCGGCGGGTGCAGAGTGGGCAGGTTTCGCGGCTCCGTGCCAGGGCCGGGTCTTTGGTAGGTTTTCTTTTGAGCAGTACCACTGCTCGTGGGAGTCCCTGGGTCGAAGGCTGTAGCACAGAAGTCAGGTCCTCCGGGGTTTGTGAGGTTGCTGAGGCCGGGATTCCGCAGGAGCAGGTTCAGAGGTCGACAGGCCGGTAGGGCTGGGGCCAAGTCAGTTGTTGTCGCCTCCTTTTTAGCAGCTGCACGGCTGGTCTTCTTGCTTCGTCTTCTCTTCTTGTTTTCGGATTTGGGAACTCCGGAAGGAAGGTTCAGGGAGCCCCTAAATACTAAATTTAGGGGTGGTTACAGGTAGGTAAGGGCAGGGACCAATGGGTCCCTTCCCTGGGGTGGGTACACCCCTATTCTGTTCCTCTCCAGTGGGAGGGGGCAGGAGCCTGTCCCTGGTTGGCCAGGTCCCCCATCCTCAAGATGGCGGGGACTCGAGTTTGTGCTTCACCTCGCCTCCCCCACCTTAGGGGTGGAGTTGGCAGAGGTGGGCACAACCCATTTCCTGCTTCTGGTTTTCCCGCCGGTTCTCCCGCCAGGAGTGGGGGTAGAACCAGTGGGGACCAGTTTGCTGGAAGCAGCAAATGGTCTGGGGAAACTCCAAAGGCGGCAGGCCTTTGAAGATCCCCCTGCCCATCCTGGGGGAGGAGGCTTTGGCACCTCGTCCCGGGATGTGCATTGTTTCAGGCCCCCGAGAGCAGAGGCTCTCGACCCAGGGGTCCAGAAACATGTCTGGTGGTGGCAGCCTGGGCAGCCACTCAGTCCGGACACTGGAGGTCGGGTTGGTTTCAGGGGGCATCTCTAAGATGCCCTCTGGAGTGCGTTTTACATTAAATCCCACACTGGCATCAGTGGGGGTTTAATGTGCTGAGAAGTTTGATACCAAACTTCTTAGTCTTCAGTGGGGCCATTATGGTGCTGTGGAGTTCGTAATGACAGACTCCCAGCACCATATACTCTTAATGGCAGCACTGCACTTACAATGCCCAAGAATGGACTTGGGCACTGTAGGGGCACAGGGCTCATGCCTCTATGCCCTCACCACTGGCATAGTGCACCCAGCTAGAGGGGTGGCTGACCTAGGCCAGGGCAGTGGCTTGTAGGCATGGCACACAGGGATGTGAGCCATGTCGACTCTTCACTTTGGTTCTGCACCAAGACACGCAGCCTGCAAAGGCAGTGTGTGTGTGTAAAGGTGCAGGGTCCCTAAGGGTGGCACAACAAGTGCTGCAGCCCTTAGGGGCCTTCCCTGGTCACAGTGCCCTGGGTACCCATGGTACCATTTACCAGGGGCTGACCTGTGGCCAGGGATGTCAATTGGGTGTAGGTATCAATGCAATTTTAGGGAAGGAACACAGGCCCTGGGTACCTGGTTGGCAGGAGCCCAGGGCACACTCAGTCAAAGTACATCAGCCATTCAGCAAAAAGTGGGGGCATACCATGTAAGAAAGATGGCACTTTCTCACACAACTCCCCCAAACGAAAGATGATGAGACTAACCTTGCCCTATGGAGTCTTCATTGTCTAAGTGGAAGAACCTGGAAAGGCCATCTGCATTGGCATGGGCAGTGCCAGGTCTGTGTTCCACTTCAAAGTCCATTCCCTGTAGGGAGATGGACCACCTCAACAGTTTTGGGTTTTCTCCTTTCATTTGCATTAGCCACCTGAGAGGTCTGTGGTCAGTTTGAACTAGGAAGTGAGTTCCAAACAGGTAGGGCCTCAGCTTCTTCAGGGACCAGACCACAGCAAAGGCCTCCCTCTCAATGGCACTCCAACGCTGCTCCCTGGGGAGAAGCCTTCTGCTTATAAAAGCAACAGGTTGGTCTTGGCCTTCATCATTGGTCTGGGATAGGACCGCTCCTATCCCTAGCTCAGAGGCATCAGTCTGCACAATGAACTGCTTGGCATAATCTGGTGCTTTTAGAATTGGTGCTGAGCACATTGCTTCTTTCAGAGTGTCAAAAGCCTTTTGGCAACAGACTGTCCAGTTTACTTTCTTTGGCATCTTCTTGGAGGTGAGTTCTGTGAGGGGAGTCACAATGGACCCATATCCCTTCACAAACCTCCTGTAGTACCCAGTCAAGCCAAGGAATGCCCTGACTTGGGTCTGAGTTGTTGGAGCTACCCAGTCCAGGATAGCCTGGATCTTGGGCTGTAAGGGTTGTACCTGGCCTCCACCAACCAGGTGGCCCAAGTACACCACAGTGCCCTGCCCTATCTGGCATTTGGATGCCTTGATAGTTAGGCCTGCAGTTTGCAGGGCCTTTAAAACCTTCCCAAGGTGGACCAGGTGATCCTGCCAGGTGGAACTGAAGACAGCAATATCATCAAGATAAGCTGCACTAAAGGACTCCAACCCAGCAAGGACTTGATTCACCAACCTCTGGAAGGTGGCAGGGGCATTCTTTAAACCAAAGGGCATAACAGTGAACTGAAAATGCCCATCAGGTGTGGAGAATGCTGTTTTCTGTTTGGCTCCTGGGGCCATGCCAATCTGCCAGTACCCTGCAGTTAAGTCAAAGGTACTCAGGTATTTGGCTGCACCCAATCTGTCTATCAGTTCATCAGCTCTTGGGATAGGGTGTGCATCTGTCTTGGTGACAGAGTTGAGACCCCTATAGTCCACACAAAACCTCATCTCTCTCTTTTCACCCTTTTGATGAGGTTTGGGGACCAGAACCACTGGGCTAGCCCAGGGGCTCTCAGAGGGCTCAATAACCCCTAGCTCCAGCATCTTGCTGACTTCAGCTCTGATGCTTCCCTTAACTTGGTCTGACTGACGATAGATCTTGTTTTTGACAGGTGCACTGTCACCAGTGTCCACATCATGGGTACACCAGTTTGTCAGACCAGGGGTCAAGGAAAAGAGCCCAGCATACTGCTGCAAGACTTGCTTGCAGTCAGTCTGCTGTTGGGCAGTGAGGGTGTCTGAAAAGACAACTCCATCTACTGACCCATCTTTTGGGCTGTGGGAGAGGAGATCAGGGAGAGGTTCACTCTCAGCTTCCTGTTCCTCATCTGTCACCATCAGCATGGTGATGTCAGCCCTGTCATTGTAGAGTTTTAGGCGGTTCACATGGATAACCCTTTTGGGTGTCCTGCTGGTGCCCAGGTCAACCAGGTAGGTGACCTCACTCTTTTTCTCTAGGATAGGGTAAGGGCCACTCCATCTGTCCTGGAGGGCCCTTGGTGCCACTGGCTCCAAAACCCATACCTGTTGCCCAGGTTGGAATTCAACCAGTGCAGCTTTTTGGTCATACCAGTGCTTCTGAAGCTCCTGGCTGGCCTCAAGGTTCTTGGATGCCTTTTCCATGTACTCAGCCATTCTGGACCTTAGGCCAAGCACATAGTCCACTATATCTTGTTTGGGTTCTTGGAGAGGTCTCTCCCAGCCCTCCTTTACAAGACAGAGTGGTCCCCTCACAGGATGGCCAAACAGAAGTTCAAAGGGTGAGAAACCTACCCCCTTCTGTGGCACTTCTCTGTAAGCGAAAAGCAGGCATGGTAGTAGGACATCCCATCTCCTTTTGAGTTTTTCAGGGAGCCCCATGATCATGCCTTTCAATGTCTTGTTGAACCTCTCAACAAGGCCATTGGTTTGTGGATGGTAGGGTGTAGTAAACTTGTACTGCACCCCACACTCCTTCCACATGTGGGTCAGGTAAGCAGACATGAAGTTGGAACCTCTGTCTGAAACCACCTCCTTAGGAAACCCTACCCTGGTGAAGACACCAATGAGGGCTTTGGCTACTGCAGGAGCTGTAGTAGTCCTAAGGGGAATAGCCTCAGGATACCTAGTGGCATGATCCACTACCACCAGTATGAATTTGTTCCCTGAGGCTGTGGGAGGTTCCAGTGGACCCACTATGTCCACACCTACCCTTTCAAAGGGAACCCCCACCACAGGTAGTGGTATCAGGGGGCCTTTGGATGGCCACCTGTCTTGCCACTGGCTTGACAGGTAACACAGGAGCTGACAAACTCCTTCACCTTTTGGTGCATCTGGGGCCAGTAAAAGTGGCTAACTAGCCTTTCCCAAGTTTTGGTTTGGCCCAGATGTCCAGCTAGGGGGATGTCATGAGCCAAAGTTAGGAGGAACTCCCTGTACTTCTGGGGCACTACCACTCTCCTGGTGGTTCCAGGGTTGGGGTCTTTTGCCTCAGTGTACAGTAATCCCTCTTCCCAATAGACTCTGTGGGTACCACTGACATCTCCCTTGGCTTCTGAAACAGCTTGCTGCCTCAGGCTTTCAAGAGTGGGACAGTCTTGCTGTCCCTGGCACAGCTCTTCCCTAGAGGGTCCCCCTGGGCCCAAGAGTTCAACCTGGTAAGGGTCAAGCTCTAGGGGCTCAGTTCCCTCTGGGGCTTCCAGGTTCTCTCCCTGAGGAGAGGGGTCCTGCTCTTGTGACTGTGTAGAAGCTGGTCCGCCAGTCTTCTTTCCTTTTCTCTTGGTAGGCTGGGCCATCATTTCAGGCTCCAACACTATCTCTTCACCCTGCCTTTTGCTCTGTGCTCTTGTTTTTACACACACCAATTCAGGGATGCCCAGCATGGCTGCATGGGCCTTTAGCTCCACCTCTGCCCAGGCTGAGGTTTCCAGATCATTTCCTAGCAGACATGCAGCTGGTAACTTCGGAGAGACCACTACCTGCTTCAGGCCAGTAACCCCCCAGCCTAATGTCACCATGGCCATGGGATGACTAGTGGTGACACTGTCAGCATTGGTGACTGGGTAAGTTTTCCCAATCAAGTATTGCTCAGTGGAAACCAGTGTGTCCCTCACCATAGTGACACTGGCACCTGTATCCCTCAGAGCCTCTACTCTAGTTCCATTCACCCAGGGGTATTGCAAATACTTCTTTAAGTTGGGTGGCCACACAGCTACAGTGGCAAATTCCACTTCCCCTAGGGAGACCAGACTTGCCTCAGTGTGTTCCCAGATTTGCTCAGGGTACACTTCTGATCCCATCTGTAAACTTGCTGCCCCAGGAGTAGCTGTACTGGGTGCCTTAGGGGCTTTGTTGTGGGGGCAAGTTTTGTCTACAGTGAGGTGTCCTGACTTCTTACAGTTATTACACCAGGCCTTCAAGGGATCAAAGTTCTTCCCCTATAGGGTTGAGGCACATAGGGAGTAGTTTGGGACCCACCCCCTGAACAGGTTTTTGGGGCCCTTTGGAAGACTCAGACTTTTTATCTTGGGGATTCTCACCACCTTTCCCCTGGGGGGGTTTGGTGACCACCACCTTTTGGTCACCCCCAGTGGTTGTCCTTGTCACCCTAGTCTTGACCCAGTGGTCTGCCTTCTTTCCCAATTCTTGGGGAGAAATTAGACCTAGGTCTACCAAATGCTGATGCAACTTTTCATTTGTGCAATTACTTAGTATGTGTTCCTTCATAAACAAATTGTAAAGTCCAGAAAAATCATGCACATTATGTCCAGCTAACCAGCCATCCAGTGTCTTTACTGAGTAGTCCACAAAGTCAATCCAGGACTGGGTCTGGGTTTTGTGAGCCCCCTGAATCTAATTCTATACTCCTCAGTAGTGAGCCCAAATCCCTCAATCAGAGTACTCTTCATGAGGTCATAGGACCCTGCATCTGGCCCAGAGAGGGTCAGAAGCCTGTCTCTGCAGTTACCAGAGAACAGTTCCCACAGGAGTGCCCCCACAGAGGTTTCTTTACTCTTCTTATTTCACAAGCCCTCTCAAAGGCTGTGAACCATTTGGTGATGTCATCACCTTCCTCAAACTTAGGGACAATCCCTTTGGGGATTTTAGGTTCAGAAGTTTCCTCCCTATCCTTATTTTTAGTATTGCTGCCACCATTGATGGGTGCTAAACCCATCTCCTGTCTTTCCTTCTCTAGAGCCAGGAGTCTGGTCTCTAGGTCCAGTCGTTTGGCCAACCTTGCTAACAAGTTGTCCTCCTCACTGAGGCTATCCTCAGTGTCCTCTCTGGGACCAGGACCACCTAGGTGGCCCCTAGGTCCCCAGAGGTCTATTCTTGGAGTTAAGGGTGCAGGGACCCTATCTTCCCTAGGAAGTGATGGAGGTGGGTTACCATCCCCATCCTCCTCATTCCTTTCCTCCTCTGTTGGGTCATCACCATGCTCAGAGGGGTGGGCTTTCGCATACTCAGCCAGGAGCTCCTGGAGCCCTTGTTTGGTTGGATGCTGGCCCATTGGTATATCTTTAAGTTTGCATAAGGACCTTATCTCTTTGAAAGACAAATGAAGATAAGGGGTGAGGTCGAGCTCCTCAACCAGTTCCTGTATGTCATTATTATCTTCACTAATAGCTGGGTTCTTGTCTTGAGACATTTTTTAAAAAAAAATTCTAACCCCTCTAACCTTGGCTATAGTGACTTTTTATTTTCTAAGATGCTACAGGGACTTAAGCAAGGCCCTAACAAGACTTTTAGTAATTTGGTAAAAAATATGCCAATTAAAAAAATCAGAATTCTAAAGGCAATTTAAGAGTTCTGTCGTGTGATCAGATGGTAACCAAGTAGTCCAACAAATGCAAGTTTGTATCCCACCGCTGATCCACCAATGTAGGAAAGTGGCTCTGTATATACTGTACCCAAGTAAGGTTCAGGGTGTACAGAGTCCACAGTCCCCAGAGGGTTGACAGAGGCTAAAGTTAGATATAACCTTACTCTCCAAAGTGGTAGCTTGGTCGAGCAGTAAGGCAGTATCAGAGGACAGTGTAAAGCATTTGTTGTACACACTCAGTCAGCAAATGAAGCCACACACTCAAGAACTGAACTCTAGGCCAATGGTTTGTATATAAAAAAATATATGCTTGTTTTATTTTAGAACCAACAATAGGATCAAAATATACTTTCTCAGTATGAGATGCTTTGGTTATTCACCTTACAGATAGGCAGTAGACTTTTTTGATAGTGGTTATCACAGTTGGTGCAAGAGGCAACACAGGGTCAAATTCAATGCAACATTGAGCTCAATGGAAAATTATGCTTAATTACAATTGATTACTTTGCAGAGCACTTTTCTAACCACAGGACTGGATCCTGGATTCAGTCCTGGGACACTTCCTGTAAACAGGTAAGAAAAAGCGTTTTGGTTATTGTAGTGATTTTTGAAGAATATTACTATATTTCAAAAGCTGACACTTAGAAACTTTTCTGGGTAAAATTACCAATGTTATCCTATGAAAGGAAATACAGTGTGCAAGCAAAGTATGTTTACGTTACTTTTGTAATCCAGTGCTGGACTCCTAGGTTCAGCACTGGGACATTTACTTAAAACAGGTAAGTAATTACGTTTTTGTAGTTTGTTCGATTTTTAAAGAATATTTGTAAAATACAGAAATCGACACTTAGAAGAAATTTCACAGAAAACCAGTCAATGGATCCCTATGAAAGAAAAGTGAGTTAGCGGTAAGTAATGTTGCGATTACTTTTTAGGGCCAGTGTTGGGCACTCGGGTCCAGCACTGAGGCCCCTTCTAATACTAGGTGAGTATTTTCGTTTTCGTGTCTCGGTTGATTTTTGGTGAATATTCTAAAGTTTCAGAACTCCACACTTAGAAGAAATTTCGCAGAAAACCAGTCAATGGAACCCTATGGAAGAAAAGTGAGTTGTCGGATTTCGGGTAAGTACTTGACTGGCAGGGTTAAGGTTCTGGGTAAGACTCAGGGGTCCCCCAGGATCAGGTAAGTACAGTTTTTACACCCTCAGCGGCACAGGGGCGGCCGGGTGCAGAGTGAGAAGGCCCAATGTTATCCTATGGCAGGCGGGGGCCCCGGGTTGGTGGCTGCTGGCAAGCAGGCCACGCGACTGTGGGAGCTGGGCTCCTGGTCACTTGCTCAGGGCAAGTAGGGAAGTAGGTTAAGATAGAGGTTGCACTTCCAGGGGCACTCGGACGGCTGGGTGCAGGGTGCTTTTGAGCCGTCGGGCGCTCAATGTTAAACAATAGAGGTCGTGAAAGGTGAAGAAAGGCTGCAGGCTCGGGGACGGTGATTCTTCAGGGACGACCAACACTTCAGGAGGTAAGTTGGGGTCTTGGAGGATAGGTAGACACCCAGGAGTTGGGCACAGGGGGCCGTGGGGCGCCGGGTGCAGGGGTGTCTTTTGAGGTCGGGAAATCTTACCCCCTGCTGGTCGCGGTTGGAGGGGTCCCTTGTCCTGAGGCTGCAGGCGTCGTCTGGGTCGTCGAGGAGGGTCCTTGGCCACTGGATTCCAGGTCAGAATCGCCGGGGGACGTCCTCGAGGTCTTTGGTCACTCAGGCACAGGCTGGACTCGGCGGGTGCAGAGTGGGCAGGTTTCGCGGCTCCGTGCCAGGGCCGGGTCTTTGGTAGGTTTTCTTTTGAGCAGTACCACTGCTCGTGGGAGTCCCTGGGTCGAAGGCTGTAGCACAGAAGTCAGGTCCTCCGGGGTTTGTGAGGTTGCTGAGGCCGGGATTCCGCAGGAGCAGGTTCAGAGGTCGACAGGCCGGTAGGGCTGGGGCCAAGTCAGTTGTTGTCGCCTCCTTTTTAGCAGCTGCACGGCTGGTCTTCTTGCTTCGTCTTCTCTTCTTGTTTTCGGATTTGGGAACTCCGGAAGGAAGGTTCAGGGAGCCCCTAAATACTAAATTTAGGGGTGGTTACAGGTAGGTAAGGGCAGGGACCAATGGGTCCCTTCCCTGGGGTGGGTACACCCCTATTCTGTTCCTCTCCAGTGGGAGGGGGCAGGAGCCTGTCCCTGGTTGGCCAGGTCCCCCATCCTCAAGATGGCGGGGACTCGAGTTTGTGCTTCACCTCGCCTCCCCCACCTTAGGGGTGGAGTTGGCAGAGGTGGGCACAACCCATTTCCTGCTTCTGGTTTTCCCGCCGGTTCTCCCGCCAGGAGTGGGGGTAGAACCAGTGGGGACCAGTTTGCTGGAAGCAGCAAATGGTCTGGGGAAACTCCAAAGGCGGCAGGCCTTTGAAGATCCCCCTGCCCATCCTGGGGGAGGAGGCTTTGGCACCTCGTCCCGGGATGTGCATTGTTTCAGGCCCCTGAGAGCAGAGGCTCTCGACCCAGGGGTCCAGAAACATGTCTGGTGGTGGCAGCCTGGGCAGCCACTCAGTCCGGACACTGGAGGTCGGGTTGGTTTCAGGGGGCATCTCTAAGATGCCCTCTGGAGTGCGTTTTACATTAAATCCCACACTGGCATCAGTGGGGGTTTAATGTGCTGAGAAGTTTGATACCAAACTTCTTAGTCTTCAATGGGGCCATTATGGTGCTGTGGAGTTCGTAATGACAGACTCCCAGCACCATATACTCTTAATGGCAGCACTGCACTTACAATGCCCAAGAATGGACTTGGGCACTGTAGGGGCACAGGGCTCATGCCTCTATGCCCTCACCACTGGCATAGTGCACCCAGCTAGAGGGGTGGCTGACCTAGGCCAGGGCAGTGGCTTGTAGGCATGGCACACAGGGATGTGAGCCATGTCGACTCTTCACTTTGGTTCTGCACCAAGACACGCAGCCTGCAAAGGCAGTGTGTGTGTGTAAGGTGCAGGGTCCCTAAGGGTGGCACAACAAGTGCTGCAGCCCTTAGGGGCCTTCCCTGGTCACAGTGCCCTGGGTACCCATGGTACCATTTACCAGGGGCTGACCTGTGGCCAGGGATGTCAATTGGGTGTAGGTATCAATGCAATTTTAGGGAAGGAACACAGGCCCTGGGTACCTGGTTGGCAGGAGCCCAGGGCACACTCAGTCAAAGTACATCAGCCATTCAGCAAAAAGTGGGGGCATACCATGTAAGAAAGATGGCACTTTCTCACACCATGTAGCTGCTTTACAGATGTCAGCTATAGGAATGTTACCCAAAAAGGCCATAGATGCTCCTATTTTGCGGGTGGAATGCACTCTAGGGGGTATGGATAAAGTTATTTTAGCTTTAGCATAGCCTTGTGATTGCCCTTGTGAGGTGGAGCAAATGCAACAAATAGTTTTGTTTTAGAAATTCTTTTGTCCTCTCGATAGAATACAATAACGCTCTTCTGACATCAAGTGTGTGAAGAGCTCTTTCTGATGCTGAATCAGGCTGAGGGAAGAACACAGGTAACTCAATTGATTAATATGAAAAGCAGAAATCACTTTTGGAAGGAATTTTGGGTTGGTAAAAAAAGAACTACTCTCTCTCTATGAAGCTGAAAGAAGGGTTCTTCTAAGGTTAATGCTCGTAGCTCACCTTAACCCCTTGGGCGCGGACGGAATTTCCCCGCGGTGCGGGAAAATTCCACGCGTGCGCAGATCGGACGGCTCCCGGCCGTCTGGCGCACACGCCCACCGTGACGTCGGACGGCCGGGGGCCGTCCGACGCATGGAAGGGGTTATTGAAGTGATAGCAATGAGGAAGGCAACTTTCCAGAAAGGAACTGTAAAGGACAATTGTGTAATGGTTCAAGGGTGGACCCACGAGTCTAGTAAGCACAATGTTCAGATTCGAAGCTGGTGCAGGAGGTACGCTCGGTGGTATTACTCTTTTAAGGCCCTCCATAAAGGCTTTAATTACTGGAACCTTGAGCAAAGATGCATGTTGTCTGTTTTGCAAATATGCAGCTATTGCCGCAAGATGCAATCGAATAGATGTCGGCTAGCCCAACTCGCTGTAGATGCAAAAGGTAACAAATAATATTTTGGATAGAGACATCTAGCGGATAAATCTGGTTGTTTTTGTTACAATATAGAACAAATCTTTTCCATTTTGCTGCATAACATGCTCTAGTGGTAGGCTTTCTTGCTTCTTTAAGAATAGCCATACAATCTGGTGGCAATTTTAAGTATCCAAACTATGACTTCAGGAGCCAAATCACTAGATTGAGTTCCTTGGGGTTTGGGTGTGTGATTTCTCCATGGTTCCGAGTGAGCCACTAAGATTAGTGTGAGTGATGCTTGCCTGAGCTTCCGAACCACAAATGGAACAAGAGGGAGAGGCGGAAAAGCATAAGCAAATATCCCTGACCAGTTCATACATAAGGCATTGCCTTTGGATAGAGGGTGTGGGAACCTGGAGGCGAAGTCTGGGCATTTTGAGTTCTCTGCTATGGCAAAGAGGTCTATTTTTGGGAATCCTCATTTTTGAAAGTACGGAAGGAGAACTTGTGGGTGAAGTTCCCATTCGTGTATTTGTTGTTTCTTTCTGCGGAGGAGATCGGCAAAGATATTGTCTGTACCTGGAAGGTGTTCTGCTAGTAGATGGATTTTGTGATGAATCGCCCAACGCCAAATGGTCTGAGGGAGGCGTGACAGCTGTAGAGTGTGCCCCCCCTGTTTTTGTATATAGTACATTGTTGTCATATTGTCCGTCCGGGTTAAGACAACTTTCCTTACCAGGTGAGGTAGAAATGCTTTCAACGCTAGTTGAACTGCTTGCAGCTCTAGGTAGGTGATGTGATAGTTCTGCTGTTTGGAGTGCCAAAGACCCTGAACTGTCAACTATTGTAAGTGTTCCCCCACCCTGTGAGAGACGCGTCTGTTGTGAGCACGACTTGTGGAATAGGGTCGTTGAACGGCCGCCCTTTTCACAAATGTTGTGTGTTCCACCACTGCAGAGAGCCACGAGTGCGGCTGTCTACCAACACTTGATCTGTCAGCTGACCCTGTGCTCGATTCCACTGACGTGCTAAGCATTCTTGTAGAGGGTGCATGTTTAGTCTTGCATAAGGCACTATCGCTATGCATGATGCCATCATCCCTAGTAACTCCATGCATGTTCTGACAGAGGTACTGGTTGACTTGAAACTGTTGTAACAGTGTTTGTAAATTCTGAATCCTGGCTGTATTGGGATATGCTAGAGCCATGTGAGTGTTTAGAATGGCTCCCAGATATGGTTGTGTTTGATTGGGTTGAAAATGGGATTTTTCTATATTGACTGTGAATCCCAACGGATATAGAAGATTTAAGGTGATCTGAGTGTGATGCACAAATTTGAGATGTGAGTTGGCTTTTATGAGCCAATCGTCTAAATATGGGAAGACATGTACTTGTTGGCGACTCAGATGTGCTGCTATTACTGCTAGGCACTTGGTGAACACTCTGGATGCAGTTGTTACTCTGAACGGAAGCACTTTGAATTGATAATGATTTTTCCTATCGCAAATCTGAGGTATTTGTGATGTGCTGGGTGAATGGGTATATGAAAGTATGCGTCCTTTAAGTCTAGTGTTGACAAAGTCTCATTGCTGCAAAAGTGGAAGTACTTGTAGACTGTTAGAAGAGCCTGTACCTCCTGTTTGAGTAGATTTTTGTGTTCGAAAGACAGTTTGTGAACACAAGGGGGGATGTTGGTAGGGTTGCTTGCGAGTTCCAGGCAGTAACCATGTTGGATAATATCCAACACCCATTTGTCGGTTGTTATTGACTGCCAAAGGGGTAGAAAGTGATGTAGTCTTCCCCCTACAGGTGATGAATGTTCGGGAGGAATTGATATCAAGTCGCTGTTTGTTAGTAGAGGGAGGGGTACGTGATGGTAAACCTCTACCTCTGCCTTTGAAGTTGTTACCTCTGTATCCACCTCTATAAAATCCTCTAAACGAAAGAGACTGTGCTTTATATGAAGATGTGGAGGCATCTGTGGTATTTTTGGAGCCCGCTCTGTAGACGGAGCGACAAAAGGAACCTCTATTAGACGGAGACTGAAGGGCTACTACTGTGTCCTTTTTCATCTTTTTTAACAATAGGTCTATCTGAGGTCCAAAAAGGTGTTCTTTGTCAAATGGTGCATTAAGTAGTTTGTTGAACCTCTGGTTTGAAACCAGAAATTCGTAGCCATGCATGCCTCCTTAGTAAAACGCTGGTATTGATTCCTCCAGCTGCAGTATCTGCAGCATTTAAAGCACGTCTAATAGATGAATTGGAAATGAGCTTGCCTTCTTGCACTATTTCTTGCCCCTTTTTTCTGTGTTCTTCTGGAAGATATTGCAATAATTCTTTCATCTCATCCCAATGTGCCCTATCATAGCTAGCCAACAGCCCTTGAGGGTTGGCCATTCGCTAAAGACTGGCTGAATGAGCAGCTACTCTCTTTCCAAAAGCATCTATTAATTTTGATTCTTTGTCAGGAGGAGGTGCTTCTCCTGAGCTTTGTGAACGTGCGTTTGAAACAACTAAGGAATCCAAAGGTAACTGACCCTTAATAAAGACGGGCTCAGATGGAGGGGATAGATATATATATATATATACAATGGTGACAAATTATCTGGTGGCGCAGTTTGCACAAATTTCGATGTTTACTTGTTTATATAATGCATTTATGCAGCAATATTGAAGATTGTTTTTTCATTATTCATTTTACATATAATGAAGACTGTTTTTATATTTTTACATTCTATGCGTGAAAGGATTTTTTATAGTAGAAAAGTATGTTCCTTTTCTCTTTTATAAAAAGATCACTTTTAATTATGTGTTATGTAAAAATTATAATTGTACTTTTTAGAACAAGTATTTATCATATGAAATTGATAGTATATTTCAATGATTTAAAACAGTATATATTTCTAACATGTGGCACAGTGTAGTGTTGAAAACGCATAAATAACAAGTCACCATCTACTGTGTGTATAAGGTATAAACAGAGAAATTAGCAGACCAGTCAATGCACATAACATGGTTAAGCACAGTATTTTGTTTTTGTCTATTCTTAGAGTTCAACACGTGACATGGGTGTATTTTACTATGCATAATAAAAATGGTAGGCGGACTGCGTTTCCGCATGTGATCAAGGGCATTCTACTGCCCGAAACGCGTCATACGGCTACTCGCAAAATAAAGAACTTACATTGCCACATAATTTGGGTCCGTGACTGTTTTCCTCCGACGCAAGCAGGAAGGGGTCTACAGCTTGTATATATATTAGCAGTGCACAAACGTGTCCTTCAACATATCAGGGCGATCACTAATAAGGATCAAAATTACCCTGTTGCAAGACATTTTCAAACTGTACACAACAGCAATCCAACATTTTTACGCTATTATGCTATTGAAGCTATACCTATTATGAAAAGAGGGGGTGACAGAGAAGCCAAACTGAGACGCCTGGAAACGAGCTATATTTTAGAGTTTGATTCTAAGCATCCAGGCGGGCTCAATATTACAGAAGATCTACATACGTTTTTATAACGTATGAAGTCAGTCTCCCATAGGTCAAACATGTATAGCGGGTAAGCCAATTAGAACACTGCAATGAAGGGACACCTTTTCTTGCTTACACTCAATGTCTGAAGAACCTTGGGCAAGAGGCAAAACTATATTGAACCAACTAATAAAACTAGCCTAATTTTTAGGAATGGTTTTAGAATTGGGGTGGCATTTTATAGTGATTTCTTAAAGCCTTTTTAAAGTTTTTATAGATCTACATCAGGGTTCTTTGTGTTAAGACTTTAAAAGCCAATGATCTACTGACATTCTTAGAAACCTCCCTTGCAATATGAAATAATGTATGAACTTTAAAGTAGGACGTATTTAATGAATACACTATGATAATTTGTACTTGTATATAATGAATTTATTTGTTTACTCCTTTAGATATTTAATATTTATAGCACCATTGATTTTAACTCTAAATAGTATAGCACCGAGTCACTTTATCTGTCCATTTAAAGCAGGTCGATAATGGTAGTAAATGATTTAGAGATGTGCACGAATGCATTTAAGCAAATACAATCAAGAAAAGAAAGTATTGCACAACTAATTCATTGGCACAATAGAATAACATTGAATTAACAGATTCATCTGTGGTATATTTATATATATAATAACAAGAATAAATCTATGTATTAAAAAAGACATGAATATCAGACAATGTATGGTGCAGAGCAATTTGTGAACTGGTAAAGTATTTAAACTTAAGGACACGAAATAGGAAATAGGTGTTTCTTTAAAGAAATGTGTCCTTTATAAATACATTTTATAGCACATAGCGGTAGGTGATAGGTTTGTTTTCACTTTTGTATTAAGATATGCATTTTTTATGTGGATGAGGTCTTTATTCCTATATATGATATCATTTTAATGGAATTTGTAAACATGTGTCAGGAGACATTTAAGTAGATATTTAGCCTGAACCAACATATATAAAAAATTATTTGGTAATATTGCTTCACTACAATGTGGGCAATCATATAGGAGGTTGAATATAAATTATGAATAACAACTAAATGAATAACAAAATAAGATATGTAATGGAACATGAGGTATTATTGCATGTAAAGTATATATTTTTTAACATGTTTTCTATTTCCATGATTTTAATTAAGCACGGGCACCTTAAATGTGGGAGTAAAGCTGTTGAGCGTTGTCATGTGATCAAGGCCGCTTGTACGGCCGAAACGCGTAATGGCAGAGGACTGGTAACAATAAAATGAAATATTTGCACTGAATGAGGTCTGCACTCGTTTTTCCGAAGGATTGTGGCGAGGAGAGGAATATATATATATATATATATATATATATATATATAAAAAAATATTTTTTTTAAATCGACCCTAGGTGTTAGTATTCGTGACCTAACAGGATCCTTAAAAATTTCGTCTGCATGCCTCATCATGCCCTTTAACAAGGGCGAAGACTGAGATGTTCTGTGTGTATTTCCTAAAGATTCAAAAAGGAAATCTTCTTCTAGGTCTTCTTTATGTAGAGTGACCACATGATAAGTGGCTGCTCTGGCAATTAACTCTTGATATGTGTTATCATCAGGAGGGGAAGGTTTGGCTGGATACAGATCAGGATCATGTCTCCTGGTGGATCAATGTTAAAGTCATCCCACGGGTCGGGTAGCTGATCATCATTGTCTTCATTATCAGCTATATCTGGATCTACGTCTGGAGACACTGGAGGTGTAATATGTTAAGGGTCTGAAGCTGGTATGACAGGTACTGGTGAAAAGGGTGAACAAGCTGTAGGAATATTATTAGGACTACTCGCTATGTCCTTTTTCTTCTTCAGAGGTATTCTATACTTCCTTTTAGGTCGAGCATTTGAGACCTCTTGTATATACTTTAGTATGTACTTATATGTGTATGTACTTTTGGCTCTGGAGATCAGCCCTAGGACTGGATAATGAAGGTTTTCAGAAGTTCTTCGACACGTAGAAGATGGTAACGCGATCGAAAACAATACCGACTAGGGTAGAGTAAATTGCAAACCAAACGGATCCTGATTAACGGTTTCGAATCAGAGCACAGCAATACACGTCCGAACCCGATGGCAGAAAAAAAACAATCTAACAATGGAGTCAATGCCCATGCGCACTATCACCGAAAGGAGGTGTCACCTTACCTCGTGACTGGAAAAGACTTCTTCGAAGAAAAACAACTTGCAAACATGCAGACTCAACACTAGATAGGAGTATGCAAAGCATGTGTATTTACAGCACACATGCCTCGAACACAGTTATTTTCCCATAACAAACATAACTTCCGTCTGAGGCGAATGCTCGTTTCCCAGAAGGCAGGGTCATTTGCATTAAGGGTGCACTGGATTTGTGCAAAGGATAGGGTTTTTTGCCCCTGGACGAGCTCCCCTCTCTGCAAGCTCTGGAAGGTGTTTCACTAACTGCACCATCTCTTCTTAGTGGTACGAGTCCGATCGAAACAGTATTATAACCGATCTGAATCTGTATCACTGTACGGCAGCATCCAGAGCTGCCCTCGTGTCAGCATCAAGCTGCATGCTTTCCACATCAGGCAGAGGGGCCACCTCTGTACCCTGCCCCGTAGCCCTCGTATGAGAGTTTTGGAGCCCAAGCGAACATGGCGACTCATGGCCTCGATATATACGGAGTCCCGAGGGAACAGTCCTCTTCTTTTCAAGCCTCAATGCAACAACCCTGGTTCTGGGTCCTCGAAGTTTTCAGCCAAGAATTCAAGCATGATTTAGCACAGCTGATACTGAACCAATCATTTCCTTTTAGACAGCTTCTCAGTGAGGAAGCCCTCTTCTACCAGGAGAGGTTTCACCTTGTGATAGTCTGCGGCACGCTGGGTGATTGTGATCTCCACCCGACGATACCACCCAATCATGCCAAGGTTGTCTCAATCGTCTCTTGGAATCTACTCTCAATAGGGGCGTGGGAGAATCGCAGTAGGGCAAGCATCGCAGTGTGTGAATGGTGTTGCATGGGACAGGCACTGTGCAGATGACGGCTGGTGGTTGACCTGGCTCCAGAGGCTCACTATTTTTATGGATAGAAAAGATCCTGAGCTCTTCCAAGATTTTCTCCTTGAAAGTAAAGAGACATTTTGTTGCTTGAGTGACCAAGCAGTACAAAGTGGACAAGCTAAAATGGGTCCCAAAACTGGGTCTGTGTACATCTTACTTTCCTTCAGATAAGGCTACCGGTCTCGTTCTGGTGGTGTCGAGGTGGACTTCAAAGACTGTTGTTTCAAGCAGAGCAAGTCCATGCTCTTGGGGTCGAGATGGTGTTTCTGTGTGAAGGTTCGAGCTCTCCGCTCTAGGCTTTTCCAGAGCAGAGGCTGTCTGTCTTTCAGGGCTGCCACAGCTCTGGGGCAGTGGTCGTTGCGGACTGCAGAGGCCTTTTTATAGGTGGATCAGGGCTAGAAGCACAGCTTTATTGAGGCCATTCTGTGCAGATAGACTGCCTTTCAATAATCTAGTAGAATCCACATGAATGTGCAAAAAAAGAGAACAAAAGAAGAAGTATCTTCAGTGTTCGAAGAGCCGACCTTAGATTTAACCTGTCATTAAGTGCGTCTGAGATCTTTAGTATGATCTGGGTGTCATCAGCATAGATGCTAATGTTGAACCCATGCGGCTGGGTGAACACAGCCAACGGAGCCACAAAGGTTGCATATTAGTGGGGACCACATTCATCCTAGAGGGACCCCGCAGCGTATAGCCCAGACTGATGAGGACAGAGTTGCAGCTGCTTGGAACGACCAGTCAGCAACGAAATCAAAAAAACATTCCCATAAGTGGTTTGATATCAAGATCTCTTGGACAATCAAAGACAGTGTTGTCAGGGACTGGTTCAGCTACTCATAAGCAGATCCGGGAAGGGCACAAGATATCACAGAATGTGCAAGTGCTTGGGAAGGACACACAAGTAGGGGAGAGTAAATAGGCCTCAATGCCACTTATCTTGTGTGGCAGGGAGGAGCTCAGCTAACCTGAAGGCTGTACAAATCCATCATTGAGTAAACATGCACTGGAAAGCTTTTAGTACACGGAAGAACGCTTGTGCCAACAAGCGCTATCCAACCTATGACGTTCTCTGAACCACCATCAGACCAGAGGGTGGCCTTTGATGAAGTGATGAGCTGCAGTGAAAATCACGCATTCTACTTGGCTGCACGTTAGTAGCCAAAGGCCTGGCTGGCATAGACCTATTGGTCCAGTTTTTAATTTTGTTTGGCTACCACATTAAAGATCAACTTTACATCAAGTGCTCAGGAGGGCCATCGGCCCGGGTAGACTCATACGGCTCGAGCATTGTGGCTTGCCCAGCTCCATTTAAAGAGGACTAAGGGTTGCAGCCCACTTTAACTACGAGTAGCTGCATCAGGGTGTCTGTGGAGATTAGTTAAAGCGGGGTAATCACAAACCTTCCTCTTCATTTTACTTATTCAGCCTAGTCCTAAAACATATTCAATCAACATCAGGGCTCAAGAAACAAAGAAAGGAGGAGGGTCATCGGGGTTCTGCTGCTAGTGACAGGAAAAAGTCTACATCGCCACATTGATGAACGGGGACTGAAGCGTGTGCAGAGAAGGTACGAGGTTCAATACCGGATGATGTTGGTGCAGTCATAGGCTCCACCGATGCCGACCTCCACAACCGCCAGATCCACCTAGGACAAAAGAAATCAGAGTGAGCTTCAAAGCACAAGAGCTGTCTCAATGTTAGGGGTGGGTGTAACTTGGAGAGTTATATAAAAACTCAGCGAGATTCCGCCAAGTTCTGCAAGCCGGCAGAATTTGATACGTCTCGAGCTGATTTTTAGCACCAGGAAAGTGTTTTGCGAGGTAAAATCAGTGAGAACTTCACCATGCGGCACATTAGAGAGCGTTGCTTCTTTCTACCCCTCGAGTAGATTTTCTACTGGAGCTGCAGCTTTCTCAACGTGAACAGTCGCGACCGCACGCGTTGAGGAATCTTGCTGGCAGGCATTGTAGCACCCAAAAATCATTCGAGGGGATACAAATTCTCGTTCACCAACATTCGAGATGTGCGAGAAAACTGTTGTCATAGTTCTGCCAGGACTTAGAATTCCAAGCAGAAAGCAGAGTGGGCAAAACTCTACGAACTCCGCCAGCAGAGAGGAATTAGTCACCCACCCCTACTCAATGAAAATGTCAGGAAGAGTAGAGAGTGAGGGGGGGTGGGGGGGGTTTGATAAGGAGACAGATAGGACAAGCTGTGGTGAAGGAGGCACAAACAGTGAACAGCAACTCACCTTTTCCTGCAAAAACACATGGAAGGCCATGATGGTGAGAAAGCGGAAATAAGCTGGCATGCTGGCGCGGCATGGATCCTGCAGACAAAGAAGTGGAGTCAATCTTAAAGCACGAGCACCTGCATGACATCTGGCCTGAAGCACAGAAACGTTAAAGAAAGAACTGCACCATAGGTACCCTTCCCACCCAACCCCAGGTGGTCAGCTCTGTGTGCAGGCAGGTTTTATCCCAATACTGCATGCCACTGCTAGAGATAATGCATTACATTGCAAAGTGGGTCCTGAAAGAATGTTACCACCATCACCCCTGCCAACTCCATACTGAATCAACAGCTCCAGCCACAGCACTACCCTTCAGTGGTGGCAGCAAGTTTAACACCTGCCTCCCTTTCAAAGCGCCCCTACCTGGGCCTCCCTCGCAAAGCGCCCCTACCTGGGCCTCCCTCGCAAAGCGCCCCTACCTGGGCCTCCCTCGCAAAGCGCCCCTACCTGGGCCTCCCTCGCAAAGCGCCCCTACCTGGGCCTCCCTCGCAAAGCGCCCCTACCTGGGCCTCCCTCGCAAAGCGCCCCTACCTGGGCCTCCCTCGCAAGCGCCCCTACCTGGGCCTCCCTCGCAAAGCGACCCTACCTGGGCCTCCCTCGCAAAGCGACCCTACCTGGGCCTCCCTCGCAAAGCGACCCTACCTGGGCCTCCCTCGCAAAGCGACCCTACCTGGGCCTCCCTCGCAAAGCGACCCTACCTGGGCCTCCCTCGCAAAGCGCACCTACCTGGGCCTCCCTCGCAAAGCGCCCCTACCTGGGCCTCCCTCGCAAAGCGACCCTACCTGGGCCTCCCTCGCAAAGCGACCCTACCTGGGCCTCCCTCGCAAAGCGACCCTACCTGGGCCTCCCTCGCAAAGCGACCCTACCTGGGCCTCCCTCGCAAAGCGACCCTACCTGGGCCTCCCTCGCAAAGCGACCCTACCTGGGCCTCCCTCGCAAAGCGACCCTACCTGGGCCTCCCTCGCAAAGCGACCCTACCTGGGCCTCCCTCGCAAAGCGACCCTACCTGGGCCTCCCTCGCAAAGCGACCCTACCTGGGCCTCCGTCGCAAAGCGACCCTACCTGGGGGTCCGTCGCAAAGCGACCCTACCTGGGGGTCCGTTGCAAAGCGACCCTACCTGGGCCTCCCTCGCAAAGCGACCCTACCTGGGCCTCCCTCGCAAAGCGACCCTACCTGGGCCTCCCTCGCAAAGCGACCCTACCTGGGCCTCCCTCGCAAAGCGACCCTACCTGGGCCTCCCTCGCAAAGCGACCCTACCTGGGCCTCCCTCGCAAAGCGACCCTACCTGGGCCTCCCTCGCAAAGCGCCCCACCTGGGCCTCCCTCGCAAGCGACCCTACCTGGGCCTCCCTCGCAAAGTGCCCCTACCTGGGCCTCCCTCGCAAAGCGACCCTACCTGGGCCTCCCTCGCAAAGCGACCCTACCTGGGCCTCCCTCGCAAGCGACCCTACCTGGGCCTCCCTCGCAAGCG
Source organism: Calotriton arnoldi (assembly GCA_963921515.1). Taxonomy (NCBI): domain Eukaryota; kingdom Metazoa; phylum Chordata; class Amphibia; order Caudata; family Salamandridae; genus Calotriton; species Calotriton arnoldi. The sequence continues at coordinate 166,902 of CAWUFW010016247.1, read as the reverse complement.
ACCCTACCTGGGCCTCCCTCGCACAGCGACCCTACCTGGGCCTCCCTCGCAAAGCGCCCCTACCTGGGCCTCCCTCGCAAAGCGACCCTACCTGGGCCTCCCTCGCAAGCGCCCCTACCTGGGCCTCCCTCGCAAAGCGCCCCTACCTGGGCCTCCCTCGCAAAGCGCCCCTACCTGGGCCTCCCTCGCAAAGCGCCCCTACCTGGGCCTCCCTCGCAAAGCGACCCTACCTGGGCCTCCCTCGCAAAGCGACCCTACCTGGGCCTCCCTCGCAAGCGACCCTACCTGGGGGTCCGTCGCAAGCGACCCTACCTGGGGTCCGTCGCAAAGCGACCCTACCTGGGCCTCCCTCGCAAGCGACCCTACCTGGGCCTCCCTCGCAAAGCGACCCTACCTGGGCCTCCCTCGCAAGCGACCCTACCTGGGCCTCCCTCGCAAAGCGACCCTACCTGGGCCTCCCTCGCAAGCGACCCTACCTGGGGGTCCGTCGCAAGCGACCCTACCTGGGGGTCCGTCGCAAAGCGACCCTACCTGGGGGTCCGTCGCAAGCGACCCTACCTGGGCCTCCCTCGCAAGCGACCCTACCTGGGCCTCCCTCGCAAGCGACCCTACCTGGGCCTCCCTCGCAAAGTGACCCTACCTGGGCCTCCCTCGCAAAGCGCCCCACCTGGGCCTCCCTCGCAAGCGACCCTACCTGGGCCTCCCTCGCAAGCGACCCTACCTGGGCCTCCCTCGCAAGCGACCCTACCTGGGCCTCCTCGCAAAGCGCCCCTACCTGGGCCTCCCTCGCAAGCGACCCTACCTGGGCCTCCCTCGCAAAGCGACCCTACCTGGGCCTCCCTCGCAAGCGACCCTACCTGGGCCTCCCTCGCAAGCGACCCTACCTGGGCCTCCCTCGCAAAGCGACCCTACCTGGGCCTCCCTCGCAAAGCGACCCTACCTGGGCCTCCCTCGCAAAGCGACCCTACCTGGGCCTCCCTCGCAAAGCGACCCTACCTGGGCCTCCCTCGCAAAGCGCCCAATACGCTAATTTCAAGCCCAAAGCGTCTTTACCAGGGTCACCTCTGGTTGAGCGTCTGCTAGAAATCCCTGGCAGAAAGTCTTACCTGAGTCTCCTCTAGACGGTTGTAGACCTGCCAGAAGTACTTGCTAAAGAGCTCTTTCCCAATTGGTTGTCCGTTTATTCGGATTCTCTCTCTCACCTGAACCAAGTGTGGAGAACTGCAGAAGGGTGAGAGAAAAAGGAAATAGCTACTTACCCAGTAAGCATCTGTTTGTGGCATGTAGTGCTGTAGATTCACATGCTTAGCATAAGTCTGCAACTAGTGTTGGGCTCGGAAGTGTGCAAGTTGCTTTCCTCTACAAAGTCTTTCAAGTAACAAGGTGTAGTGACTGCTCCTCTTGCTTGCAACGCACATGGTCCTTGACTCCGCTGTTAGGTAGGTTTTGCATGGTCATCCCACTAGGATACATCATCCTTCACACTCCACCCTCACCAACCAAAGGTGGGTGAGGATGGAGTGTGAAGGATGATGTATCCTAGTGAGATGACCGTGCAAAAATAATGTAATGTTTAATGTAGATAATCGCAACCAACACAGGTGTCCAGGAAGGAGGGTGGGCGCATGTGAATCTACAGCACTACATGCCATAAAAAGATGCTTACTGGGTAACACTTTCCATTTGATGGCATGTGTGGCTGTAGATACATATGCACAGCATAGACTGTAAAGACTGTGGGTTGCGTTTGATTAAACTAATGTTCGTAAAACCGCTTGGCCCACATTGGCTTGTTGACTAGCCATAACATCTACACAGTAATGTTTTGTAAATGTGAGCGGTGTAGTCCATGTAGGTTCCTCACATATGTCAGCCATGGGTATATTACCTAGAAAGGCCATAGAAGCTCCCTTCTTTCTAGTAAAGTGAGCCTTTGGAGGGATAGGTAGAGTTTTTAGCTTTAGCGTGACAAGTTTGGATGCATTTTACAATCCAACGTGAAATGGTTACTTTAGAGATGGCCCTACCTTTATGTAATTTTGAGAATGCAACAAATAGTGGTTGTATTTTCCTGAACGATTGAGTTCTGTGAATATACATGAGAGCTCTTTTCACAGTGTATGTAAAGATTTGTCCGCGACTGAATCAGGCATTTGGAAAGAATACTGGCAATTCAATAGACTGATCTAAGTGGAACTGAGAGACCACTTTTAGAAGAAATGTAGGGTTGGTACGCAGTACACCTTTGTCTCTATGAAGTTGAAAGAATGGTTCTTCTAGAGTTCATGCCTGAAGTTTACTGACACGTCTGAGTCACGTGACTGCAATGAGAAAAGTAACCTTCCAAGACAGGCACTGTAGAGGACATGAGTGTAAAGGTTCAAATGGGAGGCCATCAACCTTGTTAACACAACATTGAGGTTCCACGCTGGTGTTGGAGGAACTCTAGGTGGAATAACTCTTTTGAGACCCTCTAGAAAAACTTTAATGACAAAAATCCTGAATACAAAAGATTGTTCTTGGTTTTGGAGATATGCAGCGACCGCCACTAGGTGCAGTCTTATGGAAGTGAAGGATAACCCTGAAGTTTGTAAATGGAGAAGGTAACAGACAATGTCTTGAGGCTTTGCTGTTAATGGGTTAATATCCTTTGAATGGAAACAGTAAACAAATATCATTTCCACTTTGCAACATAGCAGGCTCGAGTAGTAGGCCTTCTTGCCTCTAAGAATATCCATGCACTGTTGAGGTAGAGTCAAATAACCAAATTCAAAGACCTCAGGAGCCAGATTGCAAGGTTCAGAGATCTGGGGTTTGGATGCATTACTGCTCCCTGTTTTTGGGTTAGATGTTCCTGCCAGTTGGGAAGTACCTGGCGAGGGACTACTGTGAGCTCGAGTAGTGTAGTGAACTTTGGTTGTCTCGCCTATGTGGGTGAAACTATGATGAGGGTGAGAGACGTCTGCCGCAGTTTGCGAATCACAAATGAAGTAGAGGAAGAGGTGGAAAAACAAAAGCAAATATCCCTGACCAACTCATCCATAGTGCATTGCCCTTGGACTGGGGATGCTGGAACCTGGAGGCGAAGTTTGGGCATTTGGCGTTTTCTGCTGTGGCGAAAAGGTCTATGCTTGAGTGACCCCATTGTTGGAAGAATGGGTGGTGACTTGTGGTTTGAGCTCCCACTCGTGGACTTCTTGTCTCCTGCTGAGGAGATCTGCAAAGTCGCTGTCCACTTCCGGTACGTACTCCGCTAAGAGGTGAATGTTGTGTCTGAGAGCATACCTCCAGATGGTCTGTGCTAAGTCCGATAGCTAAGGGGACCTGGTGCCCCCCTCTTTTGGTATACAACACATGGTAGTCATGTTTTGATAAGAACCACTTTCCCTGTGAGGTGTGGAAGGAATGCTTTCAGCGCTGGATGAACAGCTAGCAGCTCTAGGAGCTTGATTTGGAGAGGAGTGGCTCGGTGTCCAGTGACCCTGAACAGTTAACTACTGTGTGTGTTCTCTCCAACCTGTGAGTGATGCGTCTGTTATTGTTCTCTGCGAAACTGGGTCTAGGAAAGGCAGCCCCTTTAGAAGAGTGCTGGAATTCTACCACTGCAGAGACTGGCAAGTTTGACGACTGACCAACACTCGATCTTCCAGCTGACCCTACGCTTGAGACCATTGATGCGCTAAGCATTCTGCAACGGGCACATACTTAGTTTGGCATAAGGTACTATGGCTATGCATGATGCCATGGTGCCTAGGAGGTGCATAACTGTTTTTAATGATATCTGTTGAGGAGTCTGAAACTGTGGCTTCGTGTTTGAAAGGATTGAATCCTTGCTTTATTTGGGCAAGCTATTTCTGTTTGAGAATCGAGGATGGCTCCGAGGTAAGGTTGTATTTGAAGAGGTTGTAGGTGGGACCCGAGTGCATCAACTGTGAAACCTAGATGAAGCAGGTTTATAGTAGCTTGAATGTGTTGAAAACAGCCGATAGTTTGAATGTTTGATGAGCCCATCGTCCAGATATGGGAGAACGTGCATCTTTTGTCTGCATAGATGAGCTGCTACTACCGCTAGACATTTGTGATCACCATGGGGGCTGTAGTGAACCCGAGCGGAAGTACTTTGAATTGAAATTGCTTTCCGTTTAGTACAAATCTGAGGTACTGCGGATGTGCCGGGTGAATTGGAATGTGAAAGTAGGCGTCCTTTAGGTCCAATGGAGACATGAAGTCGCCTTGTTGTAGTAGTGGAATGACATCTTGTCGTGACCATATGGAAGTGCTCTGAAGAATGTATCTGTTTAGAAGTCTAGGATTGGCCTGAGGGACCCCCTCCTTTTTGGGAATGAGAAAGAAAAGTGACTAAATGCCTGTGCCCTGTTGTAGTGGTACAGGTTCTATTGCTCCCTTTTGTAGAGCTAACTTCCTCTTGGAGTAGCGGACGATGGTTTGCTGACAGCCTGTGTGCGCCGGGTGGAATGTTTGGAGGTGTGGAAGTGAGCTACAGGCAGAAACCATGTTGCAGAATATCCAACACCCACTGGTCAGAGGTGATAGTCTGTCATGTGGGAAAGAACTGATGAAGTCTTCCCCCGGCAGGTGTAGTATGATCAGGGGGAATGGCAGGTAAGTCCAGGCTTTGTGGTCGTAGCTGCTGGTTTATTGAAACGGCCTATGCCTCTGGAATTGTTCCCTCCATAGGACGCTCTATAATATCCTGTGGGGGATGTATGTTGCGACTGGGGACGCTAATATGTAGAGGAGGTGTCTGCAAATGTGCCTTTTGCTGCTCCATGATAGGGCGAGTGGCGAAAATTCCCTCTTTGGGTAGATGTTTGTAACGCCCCCATGGCTTTGGTCATTTCATTGTCCTCCTTAATTTTCTCAACGACCAAAGTTTATCCTCATCAAAAGGAAGTGCCAGGATATTTTATTGCACTTCTGGCTTCAAACCTGAAACTTTGAGCCAGGCACGTCTTCGTAGGAGGACACTGGTGTTACTACCTCTCACAGATGCATCATCTGGATCGGATTGAGGTGTTCGTTATCAGCTTGCCTTCTAAGGCAATCTCAAATGCCCGTTGTAGGAAGCTGGCTCTGTATATACTACACCAAAGTAAGGTATAGTGTGCACAGAGTCCAGTGGAACCCCAAAAGTAGGCAGAGGTAAAAGTAGCACCTCACTCTCTATTTGTGGTAGTGTGGGCGAGCAGTAAGGCTTTATCAGAGGGTAGTGTTAAGCATTTATTGTACACACTTGGGCAATAAATAATTGAACACGCTCAAAGACTGAATCCAGGCCAATTGTTTTGTATAAAATGTTATTTGGTTATTTTATTTCTAGAACCAAGAAACACTCTGTTGCCGTTAAGTAACAGATTTCAAAGCAGTAATACTTTCAAAAATACAGTAGGATATGTTTCGCCAGGCAGAATAAATGCTTTTCAATAATAGAATACTTTTGTAGAATCGATTTAGAACAGCAGAACTTTGCAATAGCAATAGATAGACTTTTGTATGCAACAGATTTGTAAAGGCAATGCAATCCTATGAGAGGAAAGGAAAATGTTACTTACCAGTGTGCATCTGTTCTTGGCATGTAGAGCTGCAGATCCACACACTGTGCATAGATCGCCATCTGGTGTTGGGCCCGGATGTTTGCACTTTGTTGTTGTATTGGAAAGTCTTTGGAAGTCACAAGATAGGCGACTCCTCCTTTGGGCAATAGTGCGCATGGGCATCGACTCCATCTTCAGATTGTTTTTTCGCCAAGAAGGGAAATGATGGAGTTTGTGAGAAACAGAAAGAGATGTCCATGTATGTTGTATCTAATTAAGATAATACTGGAACAGATAAAGGTAGCCGGGGAGGTGGGTGGGCGTGTGTGGATCTGCAGCTCTACATGCCAAGAACAGATGCATACTGGTAAGTAGCATTTTCCGTTCGAGGCATATGAGCTGCAGATCACACACTGTGCATAGATTGCATAGCAGTACCTCCCTTTAGCGGCGACCACCAGTATCTGTTGCAGTAGTTTGAAATAGTGTTTTGAGTACAGCCAGGCCCACAGTAGCTTGTTGTTTTGCCTGCACATCTACACCATAGTGTTTTGTGAATGTGTGCGGTGTAGACCGTGTAGCTGCTTTGCAGATGTCATCTAAGGGAATGTTCCCTAAAAATGCCATGGAAGCCCCTATTTTGCGGGTAGAGTGGGCTTTAGGGGGAATAGATAGTGTACGCTTTGCTTTGTGATAGCAAATTTGTATACATTTGACAATCCACCTGGCAATGCCAGATTTTGATATAGGATTGCCTTTATGTGGTGGTGAAAAGGATACAAAAAGTTGTTTTGCGAAAAGGTTTTGTTCTGTCAATGTAGTAAAGGAGTGCTCTTTTGACGTCTAGAGTATGAAGAGCTCTTTCTGCTACTGTTTGTGGTTGCGAGAAGAATACTGGCAACTCCACAGATTGGTTGAGGTGGAAGGGAGAAATCACTTTAGGAAGGAATTTGGGATTTGTTCTGAGAACCACTTTGTTATGATGGAGTTGTAAAAATGGTTCTTGAATAGTTAGTGCCTGTAACTCACTGACTCTTCTGAGAGATGTGATGGCTACAAGGAAAGCAACTTTCCATGTAAGAAATTGGAGCTCACATTTATGTAGAGGTTCGAATGGAGGGCCCATTAATCTAGTGAGGACGATGTTCAGATTCCACACTGGAGAGGGTGGTACCCTGGGAGGAATTATTCTTTTGAGGCCTTCCATAAATGCTTTGATGGCTGGTACCCTGAACAATGACAAATGTTGTCTATTTTGTAGGTAAGCTGCTATGGCAGCGAGATGTAATCTAATGGATGTGTATGCTAGATTACATCTTTGAAGATGCAGCAGGTAACATATGATGTGTTGAATGGACGCATCTAGAGGATTGATTGTGTTATTGGTACAGTATATAACAAATCTTTTCCACTTGGCTGCATAGCAGGCTCTAGTGGTGGGGCGCCTAGCCTCTTTGATAACGTTCATACAATCAGGTGGGAGATTGAGGTAACCAAACTCTAGGACTTCAGGAGCCAGATCGCTAGATTGAGCTGTGCTGGATCGGGATGCCTGATCTCTCCACGGTTCTGTGTTAAAAGATGTGGGGAGAGGCGTAGTTTTTGGTGGGGGACTACGGATAGTTCCTGCAATGTTGTGTACCATGGTTGTCTGGCCCATGTTGGAGCAACTAGAATCAGTGTTAGTGACTGCTGTTGTAGTTTGCGCACCACTAATGGAATGAGTGGGAGAGGCGGAAAAGCGTACGCAAATCTGCCTGACCAATTCATCCATATCGCATTGCCTTTGGACAATGGGTGTGGATATCTGGCGGCGAAGCTTGGGCATTTTGTGTTGTAATGTATGGCGAAGAGATCCATCTCTGGATGCCCCCACATTTGGAAAAACGGTTGAAGAACCTGTGGGTGAAGTTCCCACTCGTGAATCTGTTGTGTTTGACGACTTAACAGATCTGCCATCTGATTCTGAATTCCTGGAAGGTGTTGGGCTAACAGGAATATGTTTTGAGGAATAGCCCACCTCCATATGGTCTGAGCTAGTTGAGAGAGCTGCAGAGAGTGCATCCCCCCCCCTGTTTTTGTAAATAATACATTGCTGTGATACTGTCCGTCCGGACTAACACAGCTTTGCCTGATATGCGTTTCTGGAATGATTTTAGTGCCAGAAAGATTGCGAGTAACTCCAAATAATTGATGTGGAGTAGTTTTTGTTGAGGTGTCCATGCGCCCTGTATGGTGTGATGTAGTAGATGAGCTCCCCATCCGGTGAGCGATGCGTCTGCGGTTAATACAATCTGTGGAACTGGCTCTAGGAACGGTCGCCCTTTGGAAAGGTTTTGGGTGTTCCACCACTGCAGAGAGCGATGTGTGCGGCCGTCCACCAACACCAGATCTGTTAGCTGACCTAGAGCTTGGTTCCACTGACGTGCTAAGCATTCTTGCAAGGGGCGCATCTGGAGTCTTGCATGCAGGACTATGAATAGGCAAGAGGCCATCATCCCTATTAGTTGCATAAACACCCGAGCTGGAAGTGAGTGCTGCGGCTGGAATTTTGTTATAAGGGCTTGCATGCTTGCTATCCTGGCTGGGGTATTGGGGTATGCAAGGCCTCTTAAGGTGTCTATTGTGGCACCTAGATATTGTTGGATGTGGGAGGGATGGAGGTGAGACTGAGGTTTATTGTGAACCCTGAGTCGTGAAGTAGTTGGATTGTGGTGTGTGTGTGATTTACACACTGGGTATGCGACTTGGCTTTTATGAGCCAGTCGTCCAAGTATGGGAAGACGTGAATTTGTTGTCTTCTTAAGTGGGCTGCTACGACTGCCAGACATTTTGTGAAGACCCTGGGTGCTGTGGTGACTCCGAATGGGAGCACCTTGAACTGATAATGTTGACCTTCCACTACAAATCGAAGAGATTTTTTGTGAGCCGGGTGAATGGGAATGTGCAAGTAGGCGTCCTTGAGATCTAAGGTGGCAAGGAAATCGCCTTGTTTGAGTAGAGGAAGGAGTTGTTGAAGAGTGACCATATGAAAATGGTCCGACTGTTTGTAGAGGTTTAATGGTCTGAGGTCGAGGATGGACCTCAGGGTTCCGTCCTTCTTTGGAATGAGAAAATACAGTGAGTAGACCCCTGTGTTTTGCTGATGCAGGGGAACTGGTTCTATTGCATGTTTTTGTAGGAGGGAAAGTACCTCTTGTTTGAGAAGCGTTAAATGGTCTGCTGACATTGGACGCTGTTTGGGTGGTATGTTTGGAGGAGTTGAAGTGAGTTCCAGGCAATAACCGGATTGGATGATTTGTCTCACCCACCTGTCCATGGTAATGGTGTTCCAGACAGGTAGGAACTGTAGTAATCTTCCCCCGACCGGAGTGGAATGGTCTGGGGGGAGTGGAGGGAAGTCATTGTTTGGAGGTGGAGGCAGTACGGGTATTGACTGTTTTGCCTCTACCCTTGCTGTTATTGCCCCTGTAGCCTCCTCTGTAATAACCTCTGGTAGAGGAGGTCTGGGTGGGACTTTTATAGGACGTGGAGGAGTTGTCCGTGGTAAAGCCTCTAGAGGCGCCCTATAAGAGGAGCGACGAAAGGAACTTCTGGGAGTTTGGGATTGTAATGCTCCCATTGATTTGGCTGTGTCGGTGTCTTTTTCATCTTTTCTAAAGATGAATCCACAGAAGGGCCAAATAAATGTTCTTGGTCAAACGGCTGATTTAATATGGCAGTTTGGAACTCGGGTTTGAACCCTGAAATACGGAGCTATGCATGTCTGCGTAAGAGGACACTGGTATTGATGGCCCGTGAAGCTGTGTCTGCGGCGTCTAGAGCGCAGCGAATGGAGGTATTTGTTATAGTTTTGCCTTCCTGTATAAGATCATTGGCTCTTGCTTTGTATTGATTTGGAAGGTGTTGTAGTAGGGTCTCTAGTTCATCATAATGTGCCCCGTCGTACCTAGCCAGTAACGCTTGTGTTGGCAATTCGCCAAATATTAGCTGCCTGGGACGCTGTTCTTTTACCTGATGCGTCCAGGAGCTTTGACTCCTTATCAGGAGGTGGAGCATCGCCTGAGGTTTGGGAGTTAGCCCTTTTCCTGGCGTTGGAAACCACTAGGGAATCTAAGGGAAGTTGCCCTTTAATGTAAACAGGGTCAGCTGGGGCAGACTTATATTTTTTTTCTACCCTGGGGTTAATGACTCTAGCCCTGACAGGATCTTTGAAGACTTCAGGAGCGTGCTTGATAACCCCTTTTAGCATTGGGAGAATAGAAGTGGACCTTTGAGATGGTGCGAAAGTGTCCAGAAGAAAGTCTTCCTCTATAGGGTCTGTATGTAGATCTACACCAGGGTATTCTGCAGCTCTATGTATGAGCTGAGTGAATCCTATAGTGTCCTCTGGAGGGGATGGTCTAGATGGGTAGACCTCATCTTGTGGCGTATCGGGGACATCTGGTGTACCATAGTTGTCCCATGGATCATTAGGAGTATGAGGATGACTGGGCTCTCCTAAGGGTTGGTCATCACCTTCGTACTCAGAAGGGTCCTCATCATCCTGAGGTGGAGGAGATTCTGAGGGTACTGGAGATGGAGTAGGAGAGATGTGGTGTGGAGGAGGGGTGGAGAAGGGATCCCAAAAGGGGAAGTGGCAATGTCTCTTTTCTTGAGAGGAAGTGGAGCTGGTGCAGGTTTGTCCAATTTCCTCTTTCTGGAAGGACTAACCACAAGGCGACCTGTATTTGGGTCGATTTCTAGTATTTGTTGGGTTGGATCAGGTTGGGAAAGCTCCTCCTGTGAAGTGTGGTGCATCGGCATCGATTTTTTCGGTTCTGAAGGTTTGTGTGGCACCAATTTTGGAGTGGTTTTGGATTCTTTAGGTTTCGGAACGGGAGTTTTTATCGGTTCCGTCGGGGTCTTTGGAGCCGGTACCGGTAACTTTTTCGGTTCCGAAGGTCGAGTTCCAGCTGTTTTGGGAACTGGATGTTTACTCGATTCCGATGGTTTTTTCGGAGTCGAAGGTTCAGTGCTGGGTTTTGGTGCCGAATGCGCCGACGCCGAACCTGGCTTTGGTGCGGGTGTAGACTTGTCTTTTGGTTTCGGTGCCGGGGATGGGGAGTCGGCACCGAGGGTAGGCTGGCTCGAGCCCGAGCGGCCTGAAGGCTTATTTATTGACTTCTTAGCCGAGGGCGGGCATGGGAAGTTTTGTCCCGGTGTGCACCTAGGCCCGAAGGTGAAGGTGGTACCGAAGCCTTTGCCGGAATGGATGATGGGGAGGGGGTCGACGTCAGTACTTACGACCCGTTGCCAGGAGTGATGTCTTCGACGTCGGAATCATCGGCTTCGGAGGCGCTGATGAGGCCCTCTTCGAGTTGTTCCTGTTCGTCGACGCCTTCCTGGAAGATATCGTCCGGTATGGATGTCGACGATCGAGCCATGTTTCTTCGAGCTCGACGATCCCGTATGGTTTTCCTCGAGCGGAAAGAGGCGCAAGCTGGACAGTCTTTGGCCTTGAGCTCCGGCGAAAGGCAGAGGTTACACACCTCGTGAAGATCGGCGTGGGGAAACTTGGATCCACATTGAGGACACTTTTTAAAGGGAGTCCTTTCCATGAGCCAAAAGGCCTGGTGGCGCAGGTAGGCCCGAAGGCCTGCATCGACGACTGGAATCGAAGACTTCGAGTTTGTAGAGATGCCCGTCGAAAGGGGAACGCGATCGAAAACAATACAGACGAAAGGGTGAAGGATTGCGCGTCGAAAGTTAGAACGGTGTCGACACCGAACTGGAGCGCGACGAAACACATCCGAGCCCGATGGCGGAAAAAAAACAATCTGAAGATGGAGTCGATGCCCGTGCGCACTATTGTCCAAAGGAGGAGTCACCTATCTCGTGACTTCCAAAGACTTTCCAATACAACAACAAAGTGCAAACATCCGGGCCCAACACCAGATGGCGATCTATGCACAGTGTGTGATCTGTAGCTCCTATGCCTCGAACACAGTGTTATGCATTAGCAGGTAAGTACTCCACTTACAATCCCAGTCTTCGGGGGTTTTGACCAACACTGGGCCAGGTTCAGCATAAGGTAGGTACTGCCCCACAAGCGGCACTGGGGCGGCCGGGTGCAGAGGTCACTGGCCCAATGTAAAGCAAAGGAGACTGGGGGGGGCCACCTCGAACGGGCACGGTTTGCAGGGAAGTACCCGCAGTTTCAGGGCACAGGCCGTGGAGGTAAAGATCAGCACAGGGGGCACTAGGCAGCATCAAAGCTACACAAGAGGCACAGGGGCGGCCGGATGCAGGGTGCAAAAATCAGTGTCGGGCGCCCAATGCGTTTCAATGGGGAAACTCGGTCACACAAAGACTGCAGGCTCGGGCCAGGAGGCTGGCTGAAGTGGACCACTGGCTGGGCAGGTAATTTGGAGGGCGTGGGAGGTCGAGGCACTGTCGGTTGGTTGAGCTCCCCAAGGCCAGAGGGCTGAGGATGCAGGGGTACCTTTTGGTGTTGGATCTTCTTGGTCGGAGCCGTTTGCAGTCAGGGGATCCCTTTGTGTAGAGGCTGCAGGCGACTTTGTGGGGTCCAGGAGAGCCACCAATGGAGTCATGGTCAGGATCGCTGGGAAGTCTTCACGGGACAGGTGAGCCATTTGAACTCGGGCCGTGGGCGTCGGGTGCAGAGTGGGCAGGGGTCCCGGATCCACCTGAATCCAGAATCATTGGTGTCGTTTCTTTTGAGCAGGGACGCTGTCCTCAGGAGATCTGGTCTTGGCTGAAGACTGAAAGTCTTCCTGGAGTTCTTGGAATTTGAAGGCCGTGGGACAGGCGTCTTTTTCGCGGAGTCTTTGAGCAGGAGATAGGCGACAGGCTGGTAGGGCTGGGGCCAAATCAGTAGACGTCTTCCAAACTCTGCTGCATGGCGCCTCATTCTTTTCTTCTTGGGTCACAGGAATCCGAGGATCAAGGTTCAGGGGTGCCCCTAAATACTGAATTTAGGGGTGTTACGGGTACTGGCAGATGGTAGCCAATGGGCTACTTGCCTTTAGGGTGACTACACCCTTAGAATGTCCCCTCCCTTTGGGGAGGGGGCATCCCCCTAACCTGATTGAGTCCAATCCTTCATTCAAGATGGAGAATTTCCTAAGGAGGGGGTCACCTCGGTCCAGGGCATCATACGGGTGGTCCTGGCAGAGAGGGGACAAACCACTCCTAACTACTATTTTACCCGCCGATCTTGCCGCAAAAAATGTGAAGCCTTTGAGGCTCACCGCCTTGAATGCCGTTCCTGCTTGGGGATAGGTGTGAAGCACCTCCACCCCAAGCAGCCTTCGTCCCTGACCCACGAGAGCACAAGGGCTCCCACCTCAGGGGTCAGAAACATGTTGGTGTGTGGCAGGCTGGTGCAGACCCGTCAGCTGCACACTAGAGAGTCGGTAGTTTTTCAGGGGGCATCTCTAAGATGCCCTCCAAGTGCGTTTTGTAATAAATGCACCAATGGCATAAGTGTGGGTTTATTATGCTGAGAAGTTTAATACCAAACTCCTTAGCATTCAGTAAAGCCGTCATGGAGCTGTGGAGTTTGTAATGACAAACTCCCAGCCCATGTACTCAATATGGCTTCACTGCACTTACAATGTCAGTGAATGGGCACAGACACTGTAGGGGCAAATTGCTCATGCAGCTATGCTCTCACCTGTGGTATGGTGCACCGTGCCTTTGGGCTGTGAGGCCTGCTAGAGGGGTGACTTACCTGTGCCACAGGCAGTGGTTGTGGGCATGGCACACAGGGGTGTGTACTATGTCGACTTCAGTTTTGTCTGCACCAAAACAGTCTTCAATGGCAGTGGGTACGTGTGAGGTGAGGGGCCTCTGGGGGTGGCACAGTACATACTGCTGCCCTTAGAGACCCTCTATGGTCACAAGGTCCTAGGTCCTACTGGTACCATTTACAAGGTGTAGGAAACTGGCTCTATATATACTACACCAAAATGAGGTATAGTGTGTATAGAGTCCAGGTGACCCCAGAGGTAGGTAGAGGTTAAAGTTAGATAGAACCTTACTCTCCATTTGTGGTAGAGTGGTCGAGCAGTAAGGCAGTATCAGATGACAGTGTTAAGCATTTGATGTACACACTCAGTCAGCAAATGAATTCACACACTCAAGAACTGAACTCTAGGCCAATTGTTTTTGTATAAAAAAATATACTGTTTATTTTTAGAACCAAGCAAGCCTGGCACAGGTAAGCATTACTTACTTTACAGTAATAAGTTGCTGAATGTAGAACAGTTTGAAAATGCAATAGGAATTGTACTTTGTTTGATTTACAGAGGAAGCAGTAGGTTGCAATACTTAGCAAATACAGTACATTGAAATGAATTGGCTTTTTCAGTAAATTACAGGTAAGTTACTTTTTATGTTACTTTTCTAACTCCGTGCTGGATAGCTAGATTCAGCACTGGGACATTTCCTGCAAACAGGTAAGTAAACACGGTTTGGTTATTCGTGCGATTTTTAAAGAATATTTTTAGATTTCAAAACTCCACACTTAGAAACTTTTTGGAAGAAAATTGTCAATGTTATTCTATGGAGGAAAAACAGGTTATCGGTTCACAGGTAAGTTATCGACTGTGGGAGTTAAGGTTCTGGGGTTAGACTCAGGGGTCCCCCAGGGTCAGTGATGCACTCTCGTTACACCCTCAGCGGCACTAGGGCGGCCGGGTGCAGAGTGTTGAGGCCCAATGTTATCCAATGGGGGATAGGGGGCCTCCGGTTAGTGGCGGCTGGCAAGCAGGCCACTGGGTTGTGGGAGCAAAGCTCCTAGGGTTTAGGTCAGGGCGAATGGGGAAACAAAGTAGCACAAAAGGTGCACCCTCAGCGGCACTAGGGCGGCCGGGTGCAGGGTGCTGTTTCGAGGTCGGGTGCCCTGTTTTCAATGGAGAACCTCCGGTTTGCAAAAGCACTGCAGGCAGGGAGACGAAGGACTTCTGGGTGCGACCACCACTTTGAGAGGTAAGTTAGGAAGTTAGGGGTTGGTTAGGCATCATTGGTTTGGGCACACAAGGCGTGGGGCGTCGGGTGCAGGGGTGCCTTTTGGGGTCGGATCTTCTTACCAGCTCCGGGTCGCGGTCATGGGGGCCTTCAGGATTTAGGCTGCAGGCGTCGGCTGAAGGCTTGAGGCAGGTCAGGGGTCGCCGGATCTTGGTTCAGGATCGCCGGGGTGACCTCCTCGTGGTGTTTGCCCACTCAAGCTCGGGCCGTGGACAGCGGGTGCAGAGTGGGGCAGATTCGCAGTCTCCGGCTGCTGCCAGAGGTTGCAGTTGAACAAATCCGGTGTTCACAGGAGAAGCAGTCTTTGGAAGTGAAGGCAGGCAGGTCCTCCGGGGTTTTTGAGGTTGCTGGCTGCAGGACACACCGGGATTTCGCAGGAGCAGGTTCGAGGGGAGACAGGTCGGTAGGGCTGGGGCAAGTCAGTGGGCGTCGTCCTCTTGTTAGCTGGCTGCACGGATGTTCGGTCCTTCTTTTCTTCTGGTTTCTTGTCTGGATCTGAGGAAGCAAGGTTCAGGGTCCCCCCTAAATACTAGATTTAGGGGCGTTACAGGTAGGTAAATGGCAGGGACCAATGGGTCCCTTCCCTGGGGTGGGTACACCCCCCATCGTGTCACCCTCCAGTGGGAGGGGGGCAGGAGCCTGTCCCTGGTTGGTTGGGTTCCCCCATCCTCAAGATGGCGGGGAATCTGAGTTGTGTTTCACCTCGCCTCCCCCACCTGAGGGGTGGAGTTGGCAGAGGTGGGCACACCTCTTACACGCACTTGTTTTTCCCGCCGGTTCTCCCGCCCAAAGCAGGGGGTAGAACCAGTGGGGACCAGTTGCTGAAAGCAGCAAATGGTCTGGGGAGGCTCACAAAGGCGGCATGCCTTTGAAGCTTCCCCTTCGTGAACCCTGCCCATCCTGGGGGAGGAGGCTTGGCACCTCGTCCCAGGATGTGCATTGTTTCAGGCCCCCCGAGAGCAGCAGGCTCTCGACCCAGGGGTCCAGAAACATGTCTGTTGGTGGCAGCCTAAGCAGCCACTCAGTCAGGTCACTAGAAGTTGGTCGAATTTCAGGGGCATCTCTAAGATGCCCTCTGTCGTGCATTTTACATTAAATTCCACACTGGCATCAGTTTAATGTGCTGAGAAGTTTGATACCAAACTTCTCAGTTTTCAGTGTAGCCATTATGGTGATGTGGAGTTCGTAATGACAAACTCCCAGCACCATATACTCTTAATGGCAGCACTGCACTTACAATGCCCAGGAATGGACTTGGGCACTGTAGGGGTATAGAGCTCATGCACCTGTACCCTCACCACTGGCATAGTGCACCCAGCTAGAGGGGTGACTGATCTTTGCCAGGGCAGTGGTTTGTAGGCATGGCACACAGGGATGTGTGCCATGTCGACTCTTCACTTTGTTCTGCACCAAGACACACAGCCTGCAAAGGCAGTGTGAGGGTGAAAAGGCGCAGGACCTCTAAGGGTGGTACAATACGTGCTGCCGCCCTTAGGGGCGTTCCCTGGTCACAGGGCCCTGGGTACTTGTGGGACCATTTACCAGGGGCCTACCTGTGGCCAGGGATGCCAATTGGGTTTAGGCTTCAATGCAATTTTAGGGAAGGAACATAGGCCCTGGGTACCTGATTAGCAGGAGCCCAGGGCACACTCAGTCAAAGAACATCAGCAATTCAGCAAAAAGTGGGGGCATACCATGCAGAAAGAGGGCACTTTCTCACACAAGGCACTTACATGTAGGCCAAGAGGTGTGCCAATTGTGGAAAAAAAGGTACAGTTTTGGGAAAGAACACAGGCGCTGGGAACCTGATTGGCAGGGACCCAGTGCACACCCAAAGTGCATTAGATATCAGGCAAAAAGAGGGGACTAATCATGTAAAAAGGGGCTCATTCCTACACTGGTTTCTTGTATTGTACTGGGAGATGTTGAAGGAGCCCCTCCATTTCGTCCCAGTGTGCCCTGTCATAGCAAGAAAGAAAACCAAAGGAGCTGGCTATTGTTTATCGGTTGGCTGATTGCGCTCTTCCCCACAGCGTCTATCTTTCTTGCCTCCTTATCTTGTGGGGTTGCCTCTCCAGACGTTTATGAGTTTGCCCTCTTTCTTGCTGTGGAAACTATTAGAGATTCTGGTGGTAGTTGACCCTTTATGTATGTTGGGTTGGTAGGGGACACCTTACTTTTGTTATCCACTCGCGCTGTAATAAACCGTGCTTTCACTGGGTCTTTAAAAATATCTGTTGTATATCTTAGCATACCTTTAAGCATGGGCAGGTATCGTGCAGAGCGTTGAGTGGCTAAAAGTGTCTCGAATATAAAATCATCCTCCAGTGGTTCGGTGTGTAGCTGAGCCTTCATAGCTGCTCTACCCATAATGTCATGGTATGTGTGGTAGTATCATCTGGAGGAGAAGGTTTCGCCGGATATAGATCCGGATCTGTGTCTGCTGGTGGATCGGTCTCATGTGTGTCCCACAAGTCATCGTGAGGGGGAATAGAGTGTTGGTCCCAATCATCCCTGTGATACTCATGGCCCCCAAACAAATTAACAGAACCCTCCGGGGAGTAGTATGGATCTGCAGGAGGTGAAGGTGGTGGACAGTGTGCCACTGGTGGTGGGCAGTGTGCCACTGGTGGTGGACTGGTGGGTGGTGGACTGGTGGCCTTGCCCACTTTTTTTGTGCTTCGGTGGGCAAGGGCTCTTCAAAGCTTCTTCAAAAGTTAACTGTCTTTGCTGGATTTTCCTTGGTTTGGGGAGATGCAGTCATGATTCTACCGGTGTCATGGTGAATCAACTGTTTTTGCCCAGCATCAAGATGTTTTTGCAAATGTTCAAGCACCAGATCGACAGTTTCGGAGCGGTCATTTTGTTTTGCTGCAATATAGGACTTCGGTTCTGAAGCGGCTTTCAGCGCCGATGGTTTCGATGCAAAGTTTTTCTGGTCGGATGAACTTGGTTTTGGTGCAGAGGTGGACCGAGGTTTCAGTGCCTGGAATCTCGATTCAGATTCTCGACTTGAGGATGAGGACTGGTGGGCATGGGCCTTTTGCTGCATCATCCCCGGGGCTAGGCATTTCCAGTACAGCTGTTTGGTGAGCACCGTGGCCAGAGGGCAGGGGCAGCCCGTGTGAGGGCTTTAGTCGGTCCAAACTAGAATGCCGACCTGATGGAATGTTTTGTTGACTGTGGTAGGAATAAAGGAGGGAACAGTACTCTCAGTTTGTCCCGGTGGAATGTCCTGGATTTTAAGTTCGGACTCCGAACTGTTGCCGTGCGAGAAGGAGGCCTCATTCACTGCTGAAGCCTGATCGTATACCTCATGGTGGTACTCTTCGGATCCAAAAATGTCCGTAGTCTCATCAGCAGTGCATCTGGACACTTCAAGGTGTCTTGTGCGCCCATCGTGCAGCGTTTTCTTCGAGAGGAAGCACTTACATGCTTCGCAGATGGATTCTTGATGATCCGGTGAAAGGCACAAATTACTCACCAGGTATTGGTCGGTGTTAGAAATGGAGTTTCAGGTTGGCTAGGGTATTCACCCAAGCCAGGCAGAACCCACCACTCTAGTCAGGGCAAGTCAGTTATACACCAAGGATAACCTGTGCTCACCCTCTGGTTGCTTGGCGCAGAGCAGGAAGGCGCATCATCAGAGGCACTGTGTAAAGCGTTTGTGCAACACTAACACAGCAACACAA
This sequence comes from Calotriton arnoldi, assembly GCA_963921515.1. Lineage (NCBI taxonomy): Eukaryota > Metazoa > Chordata > Amphibia > Caudata > Salamandridae > Calotriton > Calotriton arnoldi. The sequence continues at coordinate 148,622 of CAWUFW010016247.1, read as the reverse complement.
TGAATAGATCACACAAGAGACTCCACGTAGGATTATGCAAAAATACACTAGGATATTCATATCACAAGACTAAAATGACATGAAACATAAATAATGTAATTATTTAGATAGTACTCGTTATCCTGATTACTAAAAGGCTAAAAACAACATCCATCATAAATACTTTGCAGGCAAAACAGAGTGTTAGGGTCAATCACATGGATTAGAATACCAACATAGGGCACAGTGCACTCCTATTATGCGTCAGAAGGTACATTCTTGGGAGAACTGTGGACACAATGGCATTTAGAAACAAAACGTTAGGCACAGGAACCCCACCTGCGTGCCTACTATACGTTATACGGTAGTATTTGGGAATATGGTTACTAGACAAAAATCCAGTTGGGGATTAACCACCGTGGTCACTAGACGTATAGGCGCGGGAGCGAGGAAAGCAGAGCTCCGCAGACGTCCGAATGACTGGCCTGTTCCTATAACTGAAGAATGCCTGGCGCGAACATGAGGCTTGCCTTGGTCCCTCTCAGCTGCGCACTTTTTAAATTAACTGTCCGCTGGGGCGCAATGCGGCGACACCCCTCCACAGCACCCGATTGTGCCACAACTGTGTGGGGAGTCGGTTGCGCTGCTCTGTACTCGGGGGTAAAGAGTCTGCTCTGTGGGGAGGTTGGGAGGGGAGCTCCCCTCCTTGTTGATGCGCTAATATGGTGGGACCCGCCACTCCGTTAAACGATCCCGGCACTCCACAGCCTGGGGCGGAGGTCCATACGGAGAGGGCTTCTCTCCGGACTGTTGCGCTGCCTCGGGGTCGGGTCCCGCTATTCAAACGGCTCTCAAGGTAGAGTCAGAGTATGGCCATTCACGCCGCAATGCCTCGGGAGGAAGTCACAGAGCCCAGTGGGCTAGATAGGAAAGTGCCAGCACTTCAACCCGCAGGGGGAGATCAGACTGGCCAAGCGCTGATCCCAGAGACCATGAAGCGCTTCATTACGCTCTGGTTGTGACGGAAGCACCCGTAATTCAGCTAGCAAAAGCAGGCATGTGAACTGGGATTAGACACCGCCCTCGATCCCCAGCAGCACCAGCTGGCAACCAGGAATGCTCCCACAAGGTGGAGCACTGGTACTGGATAAACTGTGCAGTGGGCTGGAATCAGGCACATCACAAGGTCTTTGTTGACCCCGAAACCTTGGGGAGAACTGGGGGGCAAGCCAGCAAGCCCTTGGAAAACACTTAGGGGCACATGGGGAACATCAGGCAGGACAGCATATACAGTACTAAGCAAAGTGACAGTCCCGCCAGTAGCCAGCAGGTCAGCACAACAAAGCAAGTAGCCCCAATAGCGGTTCCTACTGGCAGCACAGCAGTCCTCTGGCAATGTGCAGTTTGTAAAGCCAGCAGCGTCTGGTTACAAGTCCCACAAAGTGTCAGAAAACATGGGGTCAAAACACCTGTACTTGCACTCAAAAATGTCTTTGATCAAGTGGTGACTTCAAAGGAACCCTTAAAAGTGAGCAACAATCCCTTTCAACTCAGCCCGGCTCCAGAAATCAGTAGGGGGTAAATCAGCCCTCTGTGTAAGGTCAGGACACAACTTATACACATGTAAAGTGTGAACAACCTCTCCCTCTCCCAGCCCTGGAAGACAATCAGTATACAGATAAATGCAGACGTAACCCTGTCACACCCCACTCTTCCTGTGCTGCGGCTGTCTGGAAGGTATGTACAAGGTGTAGCTGTCACCCAGAAGTGGATTGGAGTCAGGCTGCAAAGCACAAAGAGTCATAAGGAGAGAGAAATGCCCACTTTCTAAAAGTGGCATTTCAAAAATAGCAATGTGAAATCCAACTACACCAGTACGTAGGATTTATCACCACAATTCTAAACATACCAAACATGGCAATGCTACTCCCTTCTGATCTGGAATTACCACTTAAAAGTATATAAGGAAATTCCCAATGCTAGCCTATGAAAGGAGTAGGCCTCACAGCAGTTAAAAGCAAAATAGGCTGTTTGTCATTACCAGGACATGACACACAATAAAGGCACATGCCCTACCTTTCGCTTACACAGCACCCTGCCCGTAGGGCTACCTAGGGTCTACCTTAAGGGTGACCTATGTGCAATAACAGGGGAGTTTAAAGCTTGGAAAGTAGTTTTAAATGCAAAGTCATAGTGACAGTAAACTGTGCACGCAGGTCCTGCAGTGGCAGGCCTGAGACTGGTTAGATGGGCTACGTCGCATCAGTGCTGCAGACCCACTAGTAGCATTTAATTTACAGGCACTTACTAGGGACTTGCAAGTAAATCAAATATGCCAAACATGTGTAAACCAAATCATAGCATGTTTAGAGGAGAGAGCACGTGCACTTTAGCACTGGTTAGCAGCAGTAAAGTGCCCAGAGTCTGAACACCAACAAAAGGAGGGTCATAAATATAGAGGGAGGAAGGCAAAAAGTTTGGGGATAACCCTGAAGAAAGGGCCAGGTCCACCAGTCCGTGTCTGGAAAGTTGACATGGCAGCATGGGCTAAAACAAAAAGGGGTCTGTTCCACCAACAGACTGGCCTCATCAGAAGGAACACGTCCACTGGCGACCGATGTAAGCTATGAGAAACCGCGATCGATGACAATACAGACGGTAAAGGCCTAAATGCTAGTTTTTCAATGATGTTGAGATGGAGCAGAGAAGTCCACAACCGAAACAGACGGCGGAAAAAAATAATCCCACAATGGAGCAGATGCCAATGTGCACTGCAAGCAAGAGGAGTCACTATACCTGGTGACTCAAAAGACTTCTTCGAAGAAAAACAACTTCCACACTTCCAAGCCCAACATTAGATGGCGGACTTCTGCTAAGCATGTGTATCTACAGCCACACATGCCATCAAACAGCACGTTATAACCAATAAGGTGTCACTGCACCTTCGTTTATAGAAGTACACAAAAAATAAGACCCGAGGACACTGCCTCAATTGTTTCAGAGGCCTATGGATTCCGCCTCAAACCTATCCAAACCCCAGATATCAACCAGCCAAATGCAGACGACCTATTGACCTCATGTAGCCCCACCGCCCAAGAAAAAAAACAAAAAACAAAAAAAAAAACTTTCAAGGCCCCAAGATCCCCCCCACAAATATTCCAAATCTCTGAACAACATTACCCCTAAATGTTATCCAGGGCCACGGGCGCCCTATGTTACCTCGGGCGCCCTAAATGTTACCTCGGACGCCCTAAATGTTACCTCGGGCCACAGGCGCCCTAAATGTTATCCAGGGCCACGGGCGCCCTATATGTTACCTCGGGCGCCCTAAATGTTACCTCGGACGCCCTAAATGTTACCTCGGGCCACAGGCGCCCTAAATGTTATCCAGGGCCACGGGCGCCCTAAATGTTGCCACGGTCGCCCTAAATGTTATCCAGGGCCACGGGCGCCCTAAATGTTGCCTCGGGCGCCCTAAATGTTATCTTGGGCCTCGGGATCCCTAAATGTTCTCGGGCGCCCTAAATGTTATCTCGGGCGCCCTAAATGTTATCTCGGGCGCCCTAAATGTTATCTCGGGCCTCGGGCGCCCTAAAGGTTTCTCGGGCCACGGGCGCCCTAAATGCATCTCGGGCCACAGGCACCCTAAGGAAAATGCTACTTACCAGTATGCATCTGTTCTTGGCATGTAGAGCTGCAGAATTATATACTTGTGCATAGATCGCCATCTGGTGGTGGGCTCGGATGTTTGCACGTTGTTGTATTGGAAGAAGTTCTTTGTAGTCACGAGATAGGCGACTCCTCCTTAGGACGATAGTGCGCATGGGCATCGACTCCATCTTCAGATTGTTTTTCGCCATAAAGGGTGATGATGGAGTTTGTGAGAAAGATGTCCATGTGTGATGTATCCAAGTAAGATAGCACTGCAACAGATAAAGGTATCCGGGGAGGCGGGTGGGCGTATATAATTCTGCAGCTCTACATGCCAAGAACAGATGCATACTGGTAAGTAGCATTTTCCGTTCGAGGCATATGAGCTGCAGAATATATACTTGTGCATAGACTCTACAGTAGTACTCTCCCTAGCGGTGGCCACCTGTATCTGTTGCTGTGGTTTGAAAAAGTGTCCTTAGTACAGCCTGGCCCACACTAGCCTGTTTTGCCTGCACATCTACACAATAGTGTTTTGTGAAAGTATGCGGTGTAGACCATGTTGCTGCTTTACAAATGTCATCTATGGGAATGTTCCCTAAGAATGCCATAGAAGCCCCTAATTTGCGTGTGGAATGCGCTCTAGGGGGAATAGATAATGTACGCTTTGCTTTTTGGTAGCATATCTGGATGCATTTAACGATCCACCTGGCAATTCCAGCTTTTGATATAGAGTTGCCCTTATTTGGTGGTGAGAAAGCTACAAAAAGTGGTTTAGTTTTCCTGAAAGTTTTGGTCCTTTCAATGTAGTAAAGGATAGCTCTTTTGACGTAAAGCGTATGAAGAGCCCGTCCTGCTACTGAGTCTGGTTGAGGAAAAAAGACTGGCAGCTCAACAGACTGGTTAAGGTGGAAAGCAGAAACGACTTTTGGTAAGAATTTAGGGTTTGTCCTAAGAACCACTTTGTTGTGATGTATTTGCAAAAATGGTTCTTGTATGGTTAATGCCTGGAGTTCACTAACTTCTGAGAGATGTAATCGCCACAAGGAAAGCTACTTTCCATGTGAGAAATTGTAACTCACATTTATGTAAAGGTTCAAGCGGGGGACCCATGAGCCTGGTAAGGACAATGTTTAGGTTCCACTCTGGAGAGGGTGGAATTCTGGGAGGAATTATCCTTTTAAGGCCTTCCATGAATGCTTTGATGGCAGGTACCTTAAACAATGACAAGTGTTATCTGTTCTGTAGGTAAGCGGCTATGGCTGCGAGATGTAATCGTATAGATGTGTATGCCAGATTACATCTTTGTAGATGCAAGAGATAAATAATGTTTTGAATTGAAGCATCTAGTGGATCTATTGTGTTAATACAGTAGAAAACAAATCTTTTCCATTTAGCTGGATAGCAGGCTCTAGTGGTAGGACGTCTAGCCTCCTTAATGATATTCATACAGTCTGGCAGGAGATTGAGGTAACCAAACTCTAAGACTTCAGGTGCCAGATCGCTAGGTTCAGTTGAGCTGGATCTGGATGCCTCATCTCTCCATGGTTCTGCGTGAGAAGCTTTGGGGAAAGGTGCAACTTTTGATGTGGAACTACTGAGAGTTCCAGCAGGGTTGTGAACCATGGTTGCCGGGCCCATGATGGAGCAACCAGGATCATTCTGAGAGACTGTTTGAGCTTGCGCACCAGTAATGGAATGAGCGGGAGAGGCGGAAAAGCGTACGCAAATCTGCCTGACCAGTTCATCCATATCGCATTGCCTTTGGACAATGGGTGTGGATACCTGGAGGCGAAGCTTGGGCATTTTGCGTTTAAATGTGTGGCGAACAGATCTGTGTCTGGGTGGCACCACGTGTGAAAAAACAGATGAAGAACTTGCGGATGAAGTTCCCATTCGTGGATGTGCTGCCTCTGACGACTGAGCAGATCCGCAATTTGATTGTGTACCCCTGGGAGATGTTCTGCTAAGAGGTATATTTTTTGAGGAATGGCCCATCTCCATATGCTTTGCGCTAGGCGTGAAAGCTGCAGAGAGTGTGTCCCCCCCCCTGTTTTTGTACATAGTACATTGCTGTCATATTGTCCGTACGAACGAGGACAGCTTTGCCTTTGAGATGTATTAGGAATGATTTTAATGCGAGAAAAAAATTGCCAGTAATTCCAGGTGATTGTTTTGGGGCAGTTTCTGTTGAGGGGTCCACATACCCTGAATGGTATGGTTTAAGATATGAGCTCCCCAGCTGGTGAGCGATGCGTCCGCTGTTAGCACTATTTGTGGAACCGGGTCTAGGAACGGCTGCCCTTTGGAAAGGTTTTGTGTGTTCCACCACTGCAGAGAGCGATGTGTGTGGCTGTCCACCAACACCAGATCTGTAAGCTGACCTTGAGCCTGGTTCCACTGATGTGCTAAGCATTCCTGTAATGGACGCATTTGGAGTCTTGCGTAAGGCACGATGAAAATTTAAGAGGCCATCATCCCCATTAGTTGCATGACCACTCGAGCAGGTAGTGAGTGTTGAGGTTGAAATTTTGTTATGAGAGCTTGCATGCTGGCTATCCTGGCTGGATTGGGGTATGCAAGGGCTTTGGAAGTATCTATTGTGGCGCCTAGATACTGTTGGGTGTGGGACGGCTGAAGATGTGACTTGGTGAGGTTTATTGTGAATCCTAAGTCGTGCAGCAGCTGGATTGTTTTGTGTCTGTGGTGTACACAATCGCTGCGTGACTTGGCTTTTATGAGCCAGTCGTCGAGGTAAGGAAATACATGAATGTGGTGTCTTCGCAAGTGAGCTGCTACTACTGCGAGGCATTTTGTGAAGACTCTGGGTGCTGTAGTCGCTCCGAATGGGAGCACTTTGAACTGGTAGTGCTGGCCGTCCACTACAAACCGTAGATATTTCCTGTGAACAGGGTGAATGGGAATGTGAAAGTAGGCGTCCTTGAGATCTAGAGTGGCAAGGAAATCGCCTTGTTGGAGCAATGGGAGGACCTGTTGGAGAGTGACCATGTGAAAGTGGTCGGATTGTATGTACAGGTTTAACGGTCTGAGGTCTAATATTGGCCCGAGAGTACCGTCCTTTTTTGGGATGAGGAAGTAAAGGGAGTAAACCCCTGTACCTTGATGTTGTATGGGAACCGGTTCTATTGCGTGCTTTTGCAAGAAAGAGAGAATCTCTTGTTTTAGAAGCGTGAGATGTTCTGTGGACATTGGACGGTGTTTGGGAGGTATGTGTGGAGGAATAGAGGTGAGTTCCAGGCAGTAACCATACTGGATAATTTGTCTCACCCACCTGTCTGTGGTGATGGAATTCCAGACAGGTAGGAATTGTGATAGTCTTCCCCCGACCGGAGTGGAATGGTCTGGGGGGAGTGGAGGGAAGTCACTGTTTTGTGGTAGGGGAGGTGCGGGTGTTATTACCGCGGCCTCTTCCTTTGTTGTTCTCGTTAACCCCCTCTAAAATATCCTCTGTTAGAGGAAGTTTGAGTGGGGTTTTTGTAGGAAGAAGTGTTGTCTGTCCCAATGGTTTTGGAGGCGCCCCTATAAAAGGAGCGACGAAAGGAACCTCTAGTTGTTGGTAACTGTAAGGCCCCCATGGACTTAGCTGTGCCAGTGTCTTTTTTCATCCGCTCTAAAGATGTGTCTACAGTAGGTCCAAACCAGTGTTCTTGATCAAAAGGCGGATTAAGAATTTGAGACTGCACCTCTTGTTTAAAGCCAGATATGCATAGCCATGCGTGCCTGCGCAGTAAAACGCTTGTGTTAACGGCATGAGATGCTGTGTCCGCTGCATCAAGAGCACATTTGATAGAGGCGTTTGTAATTAGCTTTCCCTCTTGTATGAGGTCGTTGGCTTTAGACCTATATTGTTCTGGAAGATGTTGCATGAGTGTCTCAAGCTCATCATAATGCGCCCTGTCATACCTGGCCAGCAAAGCTTGGGCGTTGGCAATGCGCCAGTAATTTGCCGCCTGTGACGCAACCAGTTTACCAGATGCGTCCAATAATTTAGATTCTTTATCCGGAGGAGTGGCATCACCTGTTTGGGAATTTGCCAGTTTACGGGCATTTGACACTACTAGAGAATCTAGAGGGAGCTGCCGATTGATATAAGCTGGATCCTTTGGAGCTGGTTTATATTTTTTATCAACCCTGGGGTTGAGAACTCTAGCCCTGACAGGGTCTTTAAACACATCAGGGGCATGTTTAATCATACCTTTCAACATAGGTAAAGTACTTGTTGACTTTTGTGATTGTGTAAAAGTCTCTAATAAAAAATCTTCCTCCAGGGGGTCTGAGTGTAATTCTACCCCATGATATTTGGCTGCTCTATTTATGAGTTGCGCAAAACCTATGTTGTCGTCTGGAGGGGATGGTTTAGATGGGTATGAGTCTGGCTCAGGTATATCTGGGACATTAGTGTAATCCTCCCAAGGGTCAGGTGGTGGGATACTGTGGATGTCATCATCATCCCTTGTGGGTCTCCATCCCCATCCCCAAAGTCATCATCATCTTGTGGTGCAGGTGAAGGAGGAGGCAGTGGAGTGTGTGCTGGAGAAAGTGGTATAGCTGGAAGATTTGGAGGGGGAGAGGAGGGTCTGAAAGGTGAAGTTGCTATGTCTTTCTTCTTTAAGGGTATCTCAGGTGCCTCTGAGGTGTCCAATTTCCTCTTTTTAGGTGGTAGTGTGATGACCTGACCGGTAACAGGGTCAATGTGTCGAGTTTTTTGTTTCAGATCCGAGGGATCTAGTTGAAACAGTTCTTTTGAGCGATTGTCTTTTGTTGGCACCGACGATTTTGGTTCAGAGTGGTGCTTTGGATTAGGCTCTGTAGCTTTAGGAGGGGTTTTGGTCTCCTTATGTTTTGGTGGAGTTTTCGACTCCGAAATCTTTTTCGGCTCTGAAGGTTTGTGGACTTTTTTCAGTTCCGAGGGCTTGTCCTCGGTGTGTTTCGGTGCCAAAGCGCTCGGCGTCAAAGCCTTTTTCGGTGTCGATAGAAGAGGGCTTGGCACTGTGTCTGGTTTCGGCTTTTGTTTCGGTGCCGGAGATGGTTTTTCAGTACCGCTCTGTGGCTGGCTCAATCCCGAGCCGCCTGAAGGCTGGACTCTGGACTTCGGGGCCGGGCCCGAGGGCGGGCATCTGAAGTATTATCGCAGTGTCGACCTCAGCCCGAAGGTGTCACCGGAGCCTTATATTTTGTTTTAGATGGGGCAGGGGTCTGGATACTCACGATCCGTTGACCTCTGATCCTCGGCATCTGACTAGTCGGCCTCGGAGACGCTGATGTCTTCATCCTCCGGTTCTTGTTCTTCTGGAACATCGGGGCCCGAATCGAAGATGTCGCCCGGCGCCGAGGTAGTTGATCGAGACGAAGTGACGTCGAGCCCGGCGATCATGTATGGTTTTCTTTGATCTGAAGGAAGACCAGGCCTCGCAGTCTTTGTCCTCGTGTCCTGGAGAGAGGCAAAGGTTACAGACCTCGTGGAGATCAGTGTGTGGGAATTTAGCACCACACAGGGGGCATTTTTTTAAATGGAGTTCTTTCCATTGACTGCAGGGCCTGATGGCGCAGATAGGCCCAACGACCCGCGTCGACGACCGGAATCGAAGGTCTTGATGAATTTTTGGATGCGCGCCGAAGGGGAACGCGATCGAAACAATACCGTCGAGCTGTGAGGGATTGCGCGTCGAAGGGGGATCGAGTACGACACCGACCCGAAGCGCAGCAATTTACATCCGAACCCGAGGGCGGAAAAAAACAATCTGAAGATGGAGTCGATGCCCATGCGCACTATCGTCCTAAGGAGGAGTCACCTATCTCGCGACTACAAAGAACTTCTTCCAATACAACAACAAAGTGCAAACATCCGAGCCCAACACCAGATGGCGATCTATGCACAAGTATATATTCTGCAGCTCATATGCCTCAAACAAGTATCTCGGGCCAAGGGCACCCTAAATGTATCTCGGGCCACAGGCACCCTAAATGTATCTCGGGCCACAGGCACCCTAAATGTATCTCGGGCCACAGGCACCCTAAATGCATCTCGGGCCACAGGCACCCTAAATGCATCTCGGGCCACAGGCACCCTAAATGCATCTCGGGCCACAGGCACCCTAAATGCATCTCGGGCCACAGGCACCCTAAATGCATCTCGGGCCACAAGATAATGAGGGTCTTAATTCAGAGTAGATCTGAATAGCTGCTAAGATTAGAGCTCCTATGTGGGGGGGCTGACACCTCATCCACTCACCAGCCCCGGTACTCAACAGTCTACACACCAGCCCTGGTACTCAACGGTCTACACACCAGTCACATTGAAAATCTCAAACAATGAATGAAAACCCTTTAAAAGAACATAAGCAGTATTCTGATGCAATCCTGCCTTCTTCAGAAGGTCACCTGTAGAATCCGGTTTTAAGTCCATAATTCCTGAGAATTCGTTCAGCAAAAGCACATGTTGATCCCTGAAAAAAAAGCATATAAGCGTCATCAACACCAAGTTCAGATGTGAGCCTGACTCCCACCCTCACCCAAAGGCCATCGCACTCACCCAACAGGCTCCCATCCACCCCTATCCAAAGACCATCGCACTCACCCAGCAGGCTCCCACCCACCCGTACCCAAAGGCCATCGCACTCACCCAGCAGGCTCCCACCCACCCCTACCCAAAGGCAGGAGGAGAGTAGGATCTGCTTCACATGGGTACCCCCAACTTTTTGCTGATGCTTCACTGTTTTTCGACTTTAGTCTGGCTGGGGCCCTGCTAATCAGAACCCCAGCCTAGCTGCTTCCTCTCTAAAATGGTTTCCATATGCCTTAGGCACATATCTGATTGGAATCTGGAGTGCCCTTATAAGTGCCTAGTATATGGTATACTATGTACCCAGAGCATAGGTACCTCAGAGGCCTACCAGGGGCTGCAGCATATATTGTGCCACCCCTGGAAGGCCATCCAAAATGACACCACAGGTCTGCTACTGCAGCCTGGGTAAGGTGGTGCATGCCCCCCTAACAGTGATATGGGCTACCTATATCACTAATACAACAAGAAAGGGGGGGGGGGGGGAGAGCGAGGAAAGGTCAAGGGACGTCCCTATCCCCAAATTCAATATGCAAACAATGTGGACGTACCCACTGAAGAAACAAAGAATCAGGACTCACTGTGCTAGTAGCAGTGTCACACAACCCTTAGGTTTTATTAAAAGACCTCTCACACACCCACCTGGTTGGTGTCATGCTTCATCATTGGGGTCCCAACCGGGTGGCCTACTGCCGCCCGGTTGTGCTACAACGCCTGATTACAGCGGAGCTGGTGTAGTGTGATAGTGTGATGTGAGATGTGAAATTTAAAAATATCTCTGGGAATCCTTGCCAAATGTATTTAATTGTGGCGGCCCAGGATATGTTAAAATACAAGAGCGCAACTAATAGTTACTTGAACTCGTAGTTGTCTGTGGTAGGTCTACATGTTTCAGCCCCTACAGGAAAGTAGAGGGGGCTTTCATCAGGACCGGGTGAAGAAAAGTGAATGAGTGGCAAAATGTGGCCACGTGAATATTAAAAATTCACAACACGCGCGCTAAGGTGAGTTGGAATTTTTTTTTGAAGGGAGTCTATACTTACGACCCCACTTGAAATAACCTGTAAGGGAAAGGACAAAACAACAACACAAAGAAAAGCAACATTAAATGCAATCTTTTGTTTGATCTTGTACTTGTGTAAGACTATATAGTGGGCAACGCAGTGAGTCCTTATAGTCTGGTAGCCTGCTGAAAGTGTACTATCTCGTAGAAGTAACATTGAGCTATAAACGGCTAGACCAGGTGAGGAAATAGCATGCTGGACAATAATGACGTTGTGATGTCGAGAGAGTACTGTGAAATCCATGCAGCATGCTGAGAGTGACATCATGTAGGGCGAGTGTCACCCTGTCATGTCTACTAAATACAGCATAGTTATGCAGTATAAGCCGAACACGATGAGCTAGCCCCAATGGCCGGTGTGTCGACCGTGTCATGAATGACCGGCACTGTTTTACAGCGTGCAGCATAACACGTGTTCATTAAAAATTCAAAATAGAAATGGAGTTAAAAAGAGAACATAATTACACTTGATTCAAGTGTCTAGCAGGAAATCAGGGCCCGGGAGGGGAATCGTCTGTAGTCACACTCTGTGGCAAGGGAGGAAATGAGGGAAAATGATGAGACATCTAGACAAGTTGCATTGGGGTATACGGGAATCGTATACGTGGCTAGACATCTCTACGGAAAAACGGGGAAGCGCGAGGCTTGACGCGCTCACAAATTGAAAAGATCTTACTTCGTCAAGACAGATATCCCGCTACGACCTATTGCAGTCTCCCATGGTCCCGGCTGCTGGCGTTAATGCCGGTGCACGGGGCTAAGTAACGAGAGCGTCGGCGTGGGGACACGCCCCATGGAGAGAGGGCTAGAGCGCTCGCAGTGGGTGCACTGCGCATGAGCAGGCGCCATATTGTAAGGATGGGAGGATACCCGCTTACGGCGGAAAACCTAGATAGAAGAACGCACAAGGTAGAGACAAGGGGTCTTTATGTGTGCTGGCCACGCATACAACAAGCACCATGTTGGAAAGGAGATATAGGCGTCCTGGTGCATACTGTGGTGTGAACACAGAAACAAAAGTCCTATAAAAAGTCTGTGAGGAAATAATTGGGCATCCTCGGACTGGTGTAATTAAAATGGGCGATTGCTCAAAAAAGAGGGGGGGGGGGTGGTGGTGGTGAAAACCACCAACGACATGCGGTGGGTTGTAATTGAGACACTGGAACCAACAACTCCCAACATCCAAAGTCGCTTATGGGAAAAGGAACAGCGATGGATTTATCGCTTATCCAGCCATTTGACTGGTTTGAACGATAACATTCCTTGGAACTCCCTCAGCAAATAACTGTGTTGTTACCCAGTATTCTAACTTTTTCCCATTATCTGTTTCATCCAGACTTGGTGTCTACCACCTCACTGATCAGCCCTTTTTTCCCCCCACTGTCTTTTTTTCCAATCCCATGGCCTCTCTTAACCCTTATTTGGTGCCCACTTAATGAGGTTTTCACCCCCCCCCCTCTTTTTTGAGCAATCGCCCATTTTAATTACATTTTAAAGAGCGCTCTAGCCCTCTCTCCATGGGGCGTGTCCCCACGCCGACGCTCTCGTTACTTAGCCCCGTGCACCAGCATTAACGCCAGCAGCCGGGACCATGGGAGACTGCAATAGGTAGTAGCGGGATATCTGTCTTGACAAAGATCTTTTCAATTTGTGAGCGCGTCAAGCCTCGCGCTTCCCCGTTTTTCCGTAGAGATGTCTAGCCACGTATACGATTCCCGTATACCCCAATGCAACTTGTCTAGATGTCTCATCATTTTCCCTCATTTCCTCCCTTGCCACAGAGTGTGACTACAGACGATTCCCCTCCCGGGCCCTGATTTCCTGCTAGACACTTGAATCGAGTGTAATTATGTTCTCTTTTTAACTCCATTTCTATTTTGAATTTTTAATGAACACGTGTTATGCTGCACGCTGTAAAACAGTGCCGGTCATTCATGACACGGTCGACACACCGGCCATTGGGGCTAGCTCATCATGTTCGGCTTATACTGCATAACTATGCTGTATTTAGTAGACATGACAGGGTGACACTCGCCCTACATGATGTCACTCTCAGCATGCTGCATGGATTTCACAGTACTCTCTCGACATCACAACGTCATTATTGTCCAGCATGCGATTTCCTCACCTGGTCTAGCCGTTTATAGCTCAATGCACAAGTTACTAACTTGTGTAACGATATATCTGTTAGTGACAGATTCCTTACCTTAGAATATCCCCAGGCGTCAGGCTGGATCCGGAAAGTTTTTGCGTAGCAGTACCCTTGCGCGTCGGTAGGCGGCGTCGTGCGGCTCCGCGTCCGTCGTCGGCGTCGTGATCGCCGGGATGACGTCGCGGGCAGTACTTAGGCGCCGCCCTGCGCGCTGGACGTCAGTTCTGTACACGACTTTCCGCGCCAGGAATGCAGAGCCATGCAAGAAGCTGACATAGGTGTCTGAAAAATACTAGGGCCCTGAAAGGGATGTCCTTAACTCCTAGAAATCAGTTCGCAGAACGGGAGGATGGGTGGGCGGTAGGAATCTGTCACTAACTACTGTCTCTTACAGATATATCGTTACACAAGTTAGTAACTTGTGCATCTGAAAGAGACACGTTAGTGACAGATTCCTTACCTTAGAATAGATACCCCAGCAATACCAACCCCGGTGGCGGGTCTGCGAACAAAGATCAGACAAGGAAGTCCTGGAGGACAGAACGGCCAAAGAAGCCGTCCCTCCGGACCTGACTGTCAAGGCAGTAATGCTTCAGTAAACGTGTGCAGCGAGGCCCACGTAGCTGCCTGACAGATAACCGGCAGCGGAACACCGCGGCCCAAGGCCGTGGTAGCAGCCGTTGCCCTGGTGGAATGGGCACGCAGCCCAACAGGAGGCTCCTTCTTAGCCAAAGAATAGCAGGTCTTGATGCACAAGGTAACCCAGCGGGAGATGGTCCTCTTGTGCACCGCCCGACCTTTTTTGGCGCCCACGTAGCCAACAAAGAGCTGGTCATCCACCCGGAAGTGTTTTGTGCGGTCGATATAGAAGGAGAGCGCACGTTTTGGGTCCAGACGGTGGAGCCTCTCTTCCTCTCTGGAAGGATGCGGAGGCGGAAAGAAGGTGGGCAAAGTGATGGTCTGCCCAATGTGGAAAGCAGTAACCACCTTTGGCAAGAAGGACGGACGCGTACGAAGAACAACCTTGTCTGGATGAACAGACAGAAAAGGAAGTTTGAAAGATAGAGCCTGGAGCTCACTCACCCGCCGAGCGGAGGTGATGGCCACCAGAAAGGCTGTCTTCAGAGTCAGAAGACGAAGAGGACAGTTATGCAGAGGCTCAAAGGGAGCGCACATTAAAAAGGTAAGAACCAAGTTCAAGTCCCACTGAGGCATCACAAACGGAACAGGAGGGAAGAGGTGAGTAATGCCTTTTAAGAACCTGTTAACAACAGGGGACTTGAAAAGGAGGGCTGATCAGGGAGCCTGAGGAAGGCCGAGATAGCACAAAGATAACCCTTGATGGTACCCAGGGCAGAACCCTGTTGGGCTAGAGAGAGAAGGAACAGAAGGACCTCAGAAAGAGGGGCAGAAAGGGGATTCACAGCCTTTGCTGTGCACCATGCCACAAATTTGTTCCACCTGCAGGCGTATACCACCTTAGTGGAGGGACGCCTGGCTGCCAGAATCACATCACAAACTTCGGGAGGCAAGTCGAAAGGAATCAACTGCCGCCGCTCAATCTCCACGCAAGCAGGTGTAGACTGGACAGGTTCGGGTGGAGGACCGTCCCCTGCTGCTGCGACAGAAGATCCTCCCGAAGAGGCAGACGGATCGGGGATCTACGCTCATATTGAGTAGCTCGGGATACCAAACTCTTCGAGCCCAGTCCGGAGCCACAAGAATGACTTGGGCCCGGTCGTGCCGAATCTTCTTCAACACTCTGGGTAGAAGTGGTATAGGCGGAAAGGCGTACAACAGACCGCAACTCCACTCGCGACGAAAAGCGTCGCCGAGCGAGTGCCGCCTTGGAAATTCCAACGCGCAGAACTGATGACATTGCGCGTTCTCTTCGGTGGCGAATAGATCTAACCAAGGCTCTCCCCATTGTAGAAAGAGTCCTTGCGCCACTTCCGAGTGAAGACGCCATTCGTGATCCATCATGCACCTGCGGCTGAGTTCGTCCGCCCTGGCGTTCAGGGAACCTGCCAGGTGTTGAACCATCAGGAACATGCCCTGATGTTCCAGCCATGTCCAGAGGCGCAGAGCCTCCTGACAAAGGGTCCAAGACCCCACCCCGCCCTGTTTGTTGCAGTACCACATGGCGGTGGTGTTGTCTGTGAACACCTGCACTACCTTCCCTTTGACAGAGGGAAGGAATGCCTTGAGTGCAAGTCGGATCGCCCGGAGCTCCAGAATGTTGATATGGAGCCGGGACTCCGCCGGAGACCAGAGGCCTCTGATCTCCGCCTCTCCCATGTGACCGCCCCATCCCAGAAGGGACGCGTCCGTCACAACTGTATGCTCTGGCTGGGGAAGGGAGAGGATCTGCCCATGACCCATTGCCGGTTCGAGAGCCACCACTGCAACTGTTTTGCAGTCCCCTCCGAGATCTGGACGTGATCGGACAGGTTGCCCTGGTGCTGCGCCCACTGGAACTTCAGGTCCCACTGCAGAGCCCGCATATGCCATCTGGCATGATTGACCAGCAGGATGCAGGAGGCCATGAGGCCCAGCAGCCTCAGGGTCATCCGTACCGAAACCCAGGATAAAGGCTGAAAGATCGGAATCATAGCCTGAATATCCCGGACTCGCCGTTCGGGAGGATAGGCCCGAAACTGCGTCATGTCCAGAACTGCTCCGATGAAAAGGAGCTGTGGAGAAGGAATCAGATGCGACTTCGGCACATTGATGGAGAACCCCAGCGAGTGCAGGAGTTCGGCCGTAGTCTGGAGGTGGGAGACGACTGCCTGGGACGAGCCCGCCTTCAGCAGCCAGTCGTCGAGGTAGGGGGTAGACTGAAACCCCTGCCCGGCGCAGATGAGCTGCGACTACCGCCATCACTTTCGTGAACACCCGAGGGGCACTGGTAAGGCCAAAGGGGAGCACGGTGAACTGAAATGCTCGGGGCCTACCGTGAACCGAAGGTAACGCCGGTGGGCCGGCAGGACGGGGATGTGGAAATACGCGTCCTGCAAGTCCAACGCTACCAACCAGTCTCCAGGGTCGAGGGCAGTCAAGACCTGAGCTAGGGTGAGCATCTTGAACTTCTCCTTCCGGAGGAAGCGATTGACGTTCCGGAGGTCCAAGATAGGACGCATGTCCTCCTTGTCCTTTTGGGCACCAGAAAGTAGTGGGAGTAGCAACCACGCCCTACTTCTGGGGTCGGAACATGCTCGATGGCCCTCTTGGTCAAGAGGGCCGTGACTTCCTTCTGTAGAAGCACCAAGTGATCCCCTGACATGCGGTGGAATTGAGGTGGCATGGCTGGGGGTGGTCTCGAAGGGGAGGGAGTAGCCCCTTCGGACAATGTCCAAGACCCACCTGTCCGAGGTGATGGTGCGCCAGTGGGGAAGGTGATGGCGGACCCTGCCCCTACTGGCGTGCCGTGCACCTGAAAGGAGGGACTAGGAGGGCTTGGAGGCCGCGGACGGGTTGGAGGTGGTGGCCTGACCCGCACGCTGGTTGCCCGATCCGCCACGGCGGAATCCACGTCCTCGGCCACGCGAAGACGCCTGATGCGCGGGCCGGTGGCTGGGCTGCTGACGTGAAGGGGCGCCCCTACCGTGGCCACGATAGGGGGCGAAAAGCAGAAGTCAGCGGAGGGCGTGTAGCAGAAAGGCCCAGGGACTTGGCAGTAGCCCGTGAGTCCTTAAAGCGCTCCAACGCATGGTCTGCCTTGGACCCAAAAAGACCGACTCCATCAAAGGGCATGTCCATGATAGTATTCTGGACATCCCCTGAAAAACCAGTGGTTCTCAGCCAGGCGTGGCGGCGGAGCGCCACCGTCGTTGCAATAGACCTGCCCAGCGAGTCGGCGGTGTCAAGGCCACAACGTATAGTGTATTTAGCCGCATCCCTTCCTTCCGCAATGGCGCGGGAAAGCAGTGTCTGGACCTCCTCAGGACACTGGGGCAAAACATCCGCCACCGAATCCCACAGGGAGTGGGTATATCGGCCCAAAAGACAAGCGGTGTTAACGGACCGCAAGCCAGCACTGGAGGAAGAAAACCTTTCTTCCCAAACTGATCCAGGCGTTTGGATTCCCTATCCGGAGGAGCGGTAGGGAAGGCGGTTTGGGAAGCGGAGGCTTGGACAACCAAGCTCTCAGGAGTGGGGTGGACAGAGAGAAACAGGGGGTCGCCCGGAGCTGGGCGATGGCGTCGTGACACGTTCCGATCCACAGGAGCCCCTGTGTTGGGCTTGGACCAGGCGCCCAAAAGAACGTCAGTGAGGGCGTCGTTAAACGGCAGCACAGTCTCCGCAGAGGAGGCTGCCGGCTGAAGCACCTCTGTCAAGATGTTAGGCTTGACCGTCAAAGTAGGGAGTTGGAGACGTAAGGCCCCAGCTGCCCTACGCAACACCGTACCAAAATTGGCTCCCTCCTCCGTAGCCACGGGAGGAGACAGCATGCCAGTGTCAGGGGAAGTATCCAGACCACTGGCCTCCCCTAGACTCTCTGTCCAGTCCTCATCGTACTGACAGTGTCGTGTCAGAGGGTCATCAGACCCCTCCCAGTCCAACTGGTCCTCCCCTGGTTCAAAATAAGGAGGAGGGACAGTTGGGACCCAAGGTCCCATCGGCGCCGGAGCCGGCGTCGAGCGACGTCGGTCCGGATCCATGTCCGGAGCCGGAAGGAACTGGGGGACGACGCCGCCCGGAGCCCAGGGCGGCGTCGAGAACGGCACCGGAGACATCGGCGCCGGCGGAGGTGTCGTTAGGTCGACCGGCGTCGATGGGGGTTGTGGAGCCGGGATCGAGGCCGGGGCCGAAGCCGGAGCCGGGACCGAGGCTGGAGGCACGGGCGACGCCGGGGCCGGAGCCATCGGCGACGCCGGAGCAACCCCATCAGGGCCCGCGGGGCCCGAAGGCGCACCGGAGGGGCCTGGAGGCCCGAAGAGGCGAGCCATGGCCGTCAGGAATTCCTGCACTTTGGCCGGATCCGCCCCCGAACCCGGGAAGGGCGGGTATGGCGGGGGCGACTCCACAGGCATGTCCGGGGCCGCGGGGACGGTGCCGGGAGGGGCCTCAGCCGAGTCGCGAGACCGGCGAGGCGAAGTCCTAGAGCGATGATGCTTCTTGGACTTCTTGTGTTTCGACTTACCGGACGAAGAAGACTTCGACGCCGACGACCGGTGTGGACTCCGCGATCGACCCCTGGACCTCTCACGCGACCGGGGCCTCCGTGAGCCGAATGCCGGGCCTCGAGGAGCTTTCGAGACCGCTCTCGCAAAGCTTTCGGGTTGAGGGCCTGGCATTCGGGACAAGACTCCGTGTCGTGGCCTCGGCCGAGGCAGAAGAGACACTCCCAATGCGGGTCGGTGACGGACATCATCCGCGCACAGGCGCCGCATCGCTTGAAGCCGGGCATCCCTACGACACCTTGAAAGATTGAAAAACAGTGAAAAAATTCACCAAAAAGTATGGTCAAAAAATGACCAGGGCACTGCTCTTCCCGGATCTGCGCTTGCTGGCGCGGAAAAAGAAGAACTGACGTCAGCGCGCAGGGGCGGCGCCTAAGTACTGCCCGCGACGTCATCCCGGCGATCACGACGCCGACGACGGACGCGGAGCCGCACGACGCCGCCTACCGACGCGCAAGGGTACTGCTACGCAAAAACTTTCCGGATCCAGCCTGACGCCTGGGGATATTCTAAGGTAAGGAATCTGTCACTAACGTGTCTCTTTCAGATGTTACTTCTACGAGATAGTACACTTTCAGCAGGCTACCAGACTATAAGGACTCACTGCGTTGCCCACTATATAGTCTTACACAAGTACAAGATCAAACAAAAGATTGCATTTAATGTTGCTTTTCTTTGTGTTGTTGTTTTGTCCTTTCCCTTACAGGTTATTTCAAGTGGGGTCGTAAGTATCGACTCCCTTCAAAAAAAAATTCCAACTCACCTTAGCGCGCGTGTTGTGAATTTTTAATATTCACGTGGCCACATTTTGCCACTCATTCACTTTTCTTCACCAGGTCCTGATGAAAGCCCCCTCTACTTTCCTGTAGGGGCTGAAACATGTAGACCTACCACAGACAACTACGAGTTCAAGTAACTATTAGTTGCGCTCTTGGATTTTAACATATCCTAGGCTGCCACAATTAAATACATTTGGCAAGGATTCCCAGAGATATTTTTAAATTTCACATCTCACATCACACTATCACACTACACCAGCTCCGCTGTAATCAGGCGTTGTAGCACAACCGGGCGGCAGTAGGCCACCCGGTTGGGACCCCAATGATGAAGCATGACACCAACCAGGTGGGTGTGTGAGAGGTCTTTTAATAAAACCTAAGGGTTGTGTGACACTGCTACTAGCACAGTGAGTCCTGATTCTTTGTTTCTTCAGTGGGTACGTCCACATGGTCTACCTATATCACTACCATTGCACACACATATAAACCTATAAGTCACTCCTATGGCAGGCCTTACCAATCCTGAAGGCAGAGTGCTTGGTTTCTATGTGAGAGGGTGCCCCTGCATGAGCAGAGCCACTCTGCAGCGTTCGGAATCCCTCCTCTGATGCTGTTTGTGGTACAGCCTGACCATATACTCTTAAGTGCATTATATCCTCGCGGTACAATGCTAACTTTGGACTGGCTGCACCAAAACATGTCGTGTTTGGTGTCAAACATCTTGGAATACTACCCCCCCCCGCCAATCCTGGCGGCGGGGGTAGCATTCCACCCTTCTAGAGGGAGAGACATGTACACACCGGGCTACTCCGGTAACTTCTTTCCAGAGCCCTGGCATCACAAAATGGATGCCGCTGCCATAGACACGGGTCTGGCCTCCTGCTGCTGACAAACTCCGGCAGGGGAGGCCTGGACAATAGGTTTCCTGTCGGAGGGAGGTGTAACCACCTCCCCAGACAGGATAGTGTGTATTGGGGCTGGGCGGGAGCACCCTCTGGTGCTTTGAAGTCCTGCACTGGGGGCACATTTGGTGTCCCTGTGCATATGCCAGTTCAAACCGGTTGCAGGGGCTACCTGCCCCTGCTCTGGTGCGAAACTGGACAAAGGGAATGGGTGTAACCACCCCTCTTCCCTGACCCTCTCATAGGTGGGTCCCCAGAGTATGTCCAACCCCCTAACTTTGTATAAGTATGGGACCCCAGTCCTTAAGACTTTAGATTACCCTGGACGAAACTGACACTGAATCCTGGACCTTCGACGCTCTACTTGAAGATTAGAGGACTGAAGAATCTCCCTTGGGGTCAAGGAGTGACTCCCCTGCTTGGCAGGCACCTAAGAAGCAATTGTCCGGTCTGCATCGCTGAAGCTCCCGCCAGACGCCGAAGTCTTTGCATCACCAGAGGTGGATTTCCAGACTTCCCCGAGGCTGCCCTGAGTCCCCAGCAAAGCTGAGGCCCGTAGCTGTCGTGGGTAACGTGGAACCGTGACCCCTGGACACCGAGTACTTTTGCAAGTGCATCCTCTTCCTGGTCTCCCACGAAGTTGTGCTTTGGGCTCCGAGTAGCCCTCGCCTCCAGCACCGACTGCACCGAAGATCACTGGCCTCCACTCCACGAGTGTCCTGTGAGCCAGCTCCAAGTGCGTCCACTCGAGGCTCCTTCGAGGTCGCTAGTCCGTTGGCTAGTGGGCCCTCCTGAAGGCAACTCTTCTTCTGCTTGGGCTTTCCTGGTTGCTCCAGACGTGCCCTGACTTACCCTCGCTGGGTGAGTCCCCCAGACCTTGCTGGTCTGCATCAACGTCCTTTCTTTATTTCCACGTGACTTGCCGTTGCTAAGGCTTGTTGGGTCCAATCCGGTCGCCGACACCCCAGCAATCGACAGACGTCGTAGGACAGCTCGAATCCAGCTCCTGGTCGTCGACACCTCCTGGACCTCGTGGCTGAAGAGTCAAGACGACCGTCAACATACCTGAAGCACCCGACATCGGTGGGCATCTGCTCATCGCCTTCCTGGTCACTGGCTAGTGACCAAGACTCTGTCCCCTCTGCTTTCAGGTTCTTCAGATCTCCGACCCACCCTTGGGTCCACCCGAACACTTTCGACTTGGTCGCCAGCAGCACTTTGCAGCAGATCGCCATTGAAAACGACGACGAAACCCGACCCCGAAAGACACCTATGCACCCGGCTTCCCTGGGTGAGGTAACTCTAGTACTCCGGTGCTCCCGTGGGTATAGCCTCTAGAACAACCTAGTTCTAAAGGGGTTTGCTCCAAGTCCTCCTCTAAGTGTCCTTTTTCTTTAAAACTCCAACCGCGACATTCCCCATAGAAGTCAACGGCGGCTCGCGGCTGTGTTCTCACACTGCACGCGTCTCCCCCGTGGGTCCCCTGTGTCACTACCTTGGGTGGTTCCTTGAGGGCCAAGCACTTCTACAGGCTCTAGGCCTTGTGTCTAGCTCAGTCGTGGTTCTTATACCACTTTATTGGTATATGGTTTGGTACGCCCCTAGGGCTCAAACGTGTATTTGTGCTATTACTGTTGATATTCGACTTGTAACTTATGTACTTTGAACTCTAGCCTCATAAAGAGACTAGAGGGGTGTGTTTAAGACTAAAAACATATATTTTAAATATATACCTGGTGTGGTCCTCTTTCATTTGGTCACTCAAGAGATTATAGACTGGTAAAACAAGCTGCTTTACATTCCTTCAAGACTTAGCCTGAAGGCTGCTCTCCATAGCTACCACTAGGATAGCTTTCAATAAAGGTGGTCTTTAACCTATCTCCAATAAGGGGTTGTTTGGACTGGTGCAAGGTGCCCACTATAATTAGTGGACAGCATATACCAGGCCAACTTCTCACATTGGTGTGCAGCTTGTAGGATTCCAGCTTGCTATTGTTTTACCAGATAATCTCAATTGAATTGATCAACTGAAAACCACTAAGGGTACCTTAGGTACATATAAATCAAGCTTAGGATACAGTAAGTTCTACTGAACTTAGAGTTGTGTGTTAAGGGATAGCACACCCTTTCTACAACAAGAGAGTTTAGTAGGCCACACTAGAGTAGGTAGTGCATACACCACACCACACTAGTAATGTCTTCACTGCCAGGAACCAGTGAGCTCCTGCCATCCAGATATGACAACCTCACATTCTTGGAATTGAGAGTTGTGCAAAGTTAGGAAGTTGAAGACAGGCAAAAGTGCCAACACCAAACGTCTCCTGGAGATGCTTCTGCTAGATGATCTTAGAAGACCCATAAGGTCTGAAAGGGTAGGCAGAGAGGGTGGGGCAGAAGATGAGGGAGGGGCCAGGGATGAAAATGCCCAGGACCTGACCTCTGAAACTGGCCAGGGGGATGACAATGATCCTGACCTGGAAAGTGCAGCTACTCCTGAGGAAGAGGAGGAGGCCCAGGATGACCTCCCCTCTGTCCCCCCAGGAAGAGTTGTGAGTGTGCCCAGAAGGACTAGATCTCCTTCTCAGGAGTCTAACCACTGACACCTCAGTATGGACCTCTGTCTCCTCTCATGGGAGGGAATCCTCTCATGGGAGGGAATCCTCTCATGAGAGGAGAAAGAGACTGATTCAGTATGAGCAAGCCCAGCTTGAGCTCAGAAAACAGCAGTTGGCTATAGACAGGGAGTCCCTAGATCTCTATAGACAGAAAAAAGATGGGACTAGAGTCCCATGGTGGCAGCAATTTCCCCAGAGATGGGGAAAGGTCTTATGACCATAGAAACCTGAGCAAGAATGTCCCTCCCTACCAGAGTGGGGATGACATCCACAAATGGATAACTGCACTGGAGAGGGCCTGTAAAGTACAGAGGGTCCCTCAGGAGCAGTGGGCAGCAATCTTGTGGCTCTCCTTTGCAGACAAAGGTAGAGATAAGCTCCTCACTGTTAGAGAGGAGGATGCTGACAATTACAAAGTCTTGAAGAGTGCTCTGATTGATGGGTTTGGTCTAACAACTGAACAATACAGGTTAAAGTTCAGAGATACCCAAAAGCACAGACTCAAGACTGGGTGGACTATGTGGATTGTTCTGCTAAGGCTCTGGAAGGTTGGTTGATGGGCAGTAAGGTATGTGACTTCACAGGATTGTACAATCTTATCATGAGGGAGCAGATTCTTAATAACTGTCAAAACCAGCTGTTGCATCAGTACCTGGTGGACTCTGATCTGACCTCTCCCCAAGAATTGGGAAAGAAGGCAGACAAATGGGTCAGAACCAGGGTGAGGCAGAAGGTACAGAACCAAGGTGGTGACCCTAAGAAGCAAGATTCTAAAAACTCTGATAAGGGTGGGGAGAAGGGTAAAGACCAGAAGTCTTCACAAGGCCCCCAAAAATCTTCAGGTGGGGATTCACAGTCTAACAAGGGAAAAGGCCAAAAGAAACCATGGTGCAAAGTCTGTAAGCAAAAGAGACACTGGACCAGTGATTGCACCAAGTCCAAAGACTCTATTCCAGCCCCCACCAATGCCCCTAAGGCACCTGTTCCCCCTAGTGCAGTTACAATTGGTGGTGGGAGAACACAGGCCAAGGGTTTAGTAGGGTTGACCCTGGGTAATGAGATGAGCTCTGGCCTAGTCAGAGAACTCACTCAGGCTGTCCTAGTCTGTGATGGAGGCATGGATGTGACCTCCTCTGTGAGTCCCAGTAATCTGGGCAAGTACAGGCAACAGCCCTTAATCAATGGAAAAGAGGCTTTGGCATTTAGGGACACAGGGGCAAGTGTCACCATGGTGACACAAGACCTTGTGGATCCTGGGCAGATTATACTTGGTGAAATGTACCAAGTGACCAATGCTAGCAATGTCAGAACAGACCATACTCTGGCAGTTAACTTCTCCTGGGGAGGGGTAACTGGCCTTAAGAAGGTTGTGGGGAGTACAAACCTACCAGTGGAATGCTTGCTTGGCAATGATCTTGAAACTTCAGCTTGGGCAGAAGTGGAGCTCAGGACCCATGCAGAAATGCTGGGGATCCCTGCAGATGTGTTTGCTGTGACCAGGTCACAGAGCAAAATGTCTAACACTGAACAGGCCTTGGATCCTGGAACCATGGACCAAGTGCCATCCAAGAGGAGGAGTA
Organism: Calotriton arnoldi; assembly: GCA_963921515.1. Taxonomy (NCBI): domain Eukaryota; kingdom Metazoa; phylum Chordata; class Amphibia; order Caudata; family Salamandridae; genus Calotriton; species Calotriton arnoldi. Next base: position 124,135 of record CAWUFW010016247.1, on the reverse strand, counting down.
GTAGGGTAAAGGCAGTGCCTTCCCCCTTGGCTCAGAAGGAAGATCAGTCTCTTCAGGGAGATGATCTCAGTCCTGAGGAAGGAACTGTCCCAGAGGAGCTTGAGCCTGATCAGGTTGAGTTCTTAGGGACAGGGGGCCCTTCCAGGGCAGATCTGAGCCAGGAGCAGCAGAGCTGCCCCCCTCTTGAACCCCTCAGACAGCAAGCTGCTGGGAATGCTAGTGGTCCCCATAAAGTGTATTGGGATGATGGACTCTTGTACTCACAGTGTAGAGACCCCAAGCCTGGTGCCACCAGGAGGTTGGTTATAACTCTGAAGTTCAGGGGCTTCCTATTGACCCTAGCCCATAACATTCCTTTAGCAGGTCACCTGGGCCAGAACAAGACTTGGGACAGAATTATCCCTCACTTTCACTGGCCCCACATGTCTGAAGAAACCAAGGAGTTTTGTCGCTCCTGTGTAACCTGCCAGGCCAGTGGCAAGGCAGGTGGCACTACAAAGGCCCCCCTGATACCACTACCTGTGGTGGGGGACCCCTTTGAAAGAGTGGGGATTGATATTGTTGGTCCCATGGATCCCCAAACAGCATTTGGGCACAGGTTTATCCTGATGGTGGTGGACCATGCCACTAGGTACCCAGAGGCTATTCCCCTTAGGACCACTACTGCACCTGTGGTGGCAAGGGCCCTCCTGGGAATTTTCTCAAGAGTGGGCTTCCCTAAGGAGGTTGTATCAGACAGGGGTGCAAACTTTATGTCTGGATACTTGAAGGCAATGTGGAAGGAGTGTGGAGTGACTTACAAGTTCACCACACCCTATCACCCACAATGCAATGGTTTAGTTGAGAGATTCAACAAAACCTTAAAGGGCTCCCAGAAAAGCTTAGGCGAAGATGGGACATACTCTTGCCCTGCCTTTTATTTGCATACAGGGAGGTGCCTCAAAAGGGGGTTGGCTACAGCCCTTTTGAACTTTTGTTTGGTCACCCCGTCAGGGGTCCACTGTGCTTGGTGAAGGAAAGATCGGAGTTACCTCTCAAGCCCCCAAAGCAGGACATAGTGGACTATGTATTTGGTCTCCGCTCCAGGATGGCTGAGTACATGAAAAAGGCAACTAAAAACCTTGAGGCTAGCCAGGAACTCCAAAAAGCCTGGTGTTAGAAATGGGGGTCTCTAGTTGGCAATGGCTGGCCACTGTCCAAGTAGGGACCCTTCTTCCTAAGTCAGAGTGAGAGGGCTACCCTCTTTAATACCCCTGCTCAACCCTGTGGTAACGTAGCACGAGCAGATAGGCTTATCTCAGAGGCAGGGTGTGAAGCATTTATGATCATACACAGTAACACAATGAGGAACACTACAGAGGGACACCACACAAGTAGTTATTATAAAAAATAAGTATCTTTATATAAAGGCAGATTTATCACAAGACCAATAACTGTAATAGCCACAATACTGTCAAAAATAGGATAGCTGTTGAAGGGCTGTCAAAAATAGTTCAAAGGTTGCAAAAATAAGGTTCAAGTTCAAAGCAGTGGTCTCTGCGACCCTTTCTTTCACAAAGTACCTGGGTTTAGTTGCAAAACCAACAAAGTGTCGCAAAGAAGCTGTAGCGATGATTCTCGGCACGCGAGGCCGGCGATGCGTTGAAATCCTTGCCGCAAGGGAGGATGATGCGCCGATCTGCGGGATGCGTGCGGAGACGATACGACAAACTTCTGCACGCTGGACCGCCGATGCGATGACTTTCTTGCCGCGTGGGAGAAGTCGATGCGGTGATCCTGTTGCGCTGTGCGATCGTGTTGCGATGCGAAGACAAGACGCTCCGCGAGGGAGCGACGAAATCCGGTGTGATGCGATCAAAGTGGCGAACGCACGGCGTCCGCACTGCGATGTCTCGAAGCGATGATTTCTGTCAGGGTTGCGAGTGCGCGGCGACAGCAGCGCGATGATCTTTCTAGCGCGTCTCGGCTGCAGCGGCTCGCAAAGGGGCGTCAGCGATGGTTTCGGGTTGTGGGCCCTCGGCGGCAGCAGCGCGATGATTTTCCCAGCGCTCTCGACTGCAGCGGCCCGCAAAGATGCGTTAGCGTCGATTTCTTACCCTCTTCTCTCTGATGCAAACTAGAGGCCCTGGAACTCACAGGAGCCTCCTCAGCAGATAGCAGTCCTCGCAGGGAGGAAGCAGGAGGTTGGTGGTGGAGTCTGTTGTGCCCGAGACTCCAGCAGGAGGCTAGCTCTTTTCCTAGCCCTTGGGTGATTGCTGTACAAAAATAAAAGTTCTCTCAATAGTTCCTTTTCCTCTTCTTCAAGGTCCAGTGGTCACTGCTGCAGGCCAGTGCAAGAAACAACACACAAGCACAAGGACAGTCACTTCCTGCAGATTCCTCCAGTGGCACGGACAGAGTTTCCTCTCCAGATCCCAAAAGCAATACAAAAGTAGGGGTTTGAGCACAGATATTTATACCCCAAAAGCCTTTGATCCTTGAAGCTACCAGTCCCTGAACCTAGCCAGAACCAGTTCTGCTCAGGCCTGGAGCACTTTGTTTACCAGGCTGCATCCTTCCTTTCAGAAAGAGGGGGTCTGCTAGCAGACACACAGTGGGAGGTGGAGCCAGCATTCACCTTGCCAGGCACAGCCCTATTCAGATCAAAGAGCCACCCTTCCCCACACTCTAAATGCAGATCTCTCTATTCCACCAAGGTCTGACTCAGCCTGTCCTGCCCCTCTAAAACCAGACAGCCAATACACATAACGGCAGAGCACACTGGAAGGCTTAGGCAAGAAAATACCTACTTTCTAAAAGTGGTATTTTCAAACACAGAATATAAAAATAAACTTCACTAAAAGGTGTATTTTAATATTCTGAGCTCAGGCATACTAAATTCGTTTTTCTACCATGTCCCTGGGGTCAGTTAGGACTATAGCATGTAATAGTCAAACTGCCCATTCTAGCCTATGAGGAACAGGTAGCCTTACAGTAGTGAAAAACGAAATGGTGCATAATTCACTACCAGGACATGCTACACACACCAAGGCATGTCCTACCTTACACATACAATGCACCCTACCCGAGGGGCGACTTACAGGATGCCAAGGGAAGGTTCAGGGGCTGGGAAGTGGTTGCACTTCACAGCCAAGATGGCAGTTCTGGACTGCACACAGACACTGCAGTGGCAGGTCTGAGACACACTTTACAAGCTGCTTCTGTGGGTGGCACACATCAGTGCTGCAGGCCCACCAGCAGCATTTGGTTTACCAGCCCTGGGCACACATAGGCCACACTACTAGGGACTAACAGGTAAACCAAATAAGCCAATCAGGGATATACCAATTCACATAGACATATTTATACAGGGAGCCTTCGCGCTGTGACACTGAATGGCAGTGGCACAGCGCCCAGAGCATCTAACACCAGTAAAACAGAGGAGACAACAGCGAAAAATGGAAGGGAGACCCACGCCAATGGTGCCAGGTCTAACACCTGGCATGACCAAAAGGCTGTACTGACTGTTTACCAGCCAGGACAGAAGGTATGGGTGTTGGAGCCAGTGGCCCCAGCAGCTCTCCATGGAGTGGACCCCATACCATTGTTGAACAGAAGGGTGAGGTTACCTATTTAGTAGACCTAGGAACACCCAGGAGTCCCCACAGGGTTCTCCATGTCAACAGATTGAAACCATATGTGGACAGGGCAGACATGGGCTTGCTCATGGCTACTGATGAGGGACAGGAGGAAGAGAGTGACCCACTCCCTGACCTGCTCTCACAGAACCCTGATGATGGGTCAGTGGATGGTGTAGCCTTGGCAGGCAGCCTCACTGCTCAGCAGCAAACTGATTGCAGACAAGTGCTCAATCAGTACAGACATATGTTCTCTGACTCCAAGTCAGATCACCTGGTGCACTCATGAAGTGGACACTGGGGACAGTCTGCCTATTAAAAGGAAAATGCTACTTACCAGTATGCATCTGTTCTTGGCATGTAGAGCTGCAGATCCTCACACTGTGCATTAGTTCGCCATCTGGTGTTGGGCTCGGATGCTTGCACTTTGTTGTCTTCGAAGAAGTCTTTTGTAGTCATGTGATAAGTGACTCCTCCTTTGGACGATAGTGCGCATGGGCATCGGCTCCATCCTCAGATTGTTTTTCGCCATAATGGGGAGTGATGGAGTTAGTAGGAAAGGGATGTCCATGTGTGTATATCTAAATAAGATAGGACTGGAACACATACAGGTCCCGGGGAGGTGGGTGGGCGTGTGAGGATCTGCAGCTCTACATGCCAAGAACAGATGCATACTGGTAAGTAGCATTTTCCGTTCGAGGCATGTGAGCTGCAGAGCTCACACTGTGCATAGACTGTACAGCAGTATCTCCCCTAGCGGTGGTCACCTGTATGTGTTGCAGTAGTTTGAAAAAGTGTTCTAAGGACAGCATGGCCCACAGAAGCTTGTTGCTTGGCTTGCACATCAACACAATAGTGTTTAGTGAAGGTGTGTGTTGTAGACCATGTGGCTGCTTTACATATGTCTTCTAGGGGAATGTTCCCTAAGAATGCCATGGAAGCCCCTAGTTTGCGTGTTGAGTGCGCTCTAGGGGGAATTGATAATGTGCGTTTGGCTTTCTGGTAGCATTTTTGGATACATTTAACGATCCACCTTGCAATCCCAGCTTTGAGATGGGGTTACCTTTATGTGGTGGAGAGAAAGCTACAAACAATTGTTTTGTCTTGCGAAATGACTTGGTTCTGTCAATGTAATACATTAGGGCTCTTTTGACATCTAGGGTGTGACGAGCTCTTTCTGCTACAGAGTCCGGGTTTTGGAAAAACACGGGTAGTTCTACAGATTGGTTAAGGTGGAAAGGAGAAATGACTTTAGGAAGGAATTTTGGGTTTGTCCTGAGAACTATTTTGTTATGATGCATTTGTAAGAAGGGCTCTTGTATGGTTAAAGCCTGGATCTCACTCACCCTCCTGAGAGAGGTGATTGCAATTAGGAACGCTACTTTCCATGTAAGGAATTGAAGTTCGCATTTATGCAGGGGTTCAAATGGGGGTCCCATGAGCCTAGTAAGCACTATGTTAAGATTCCACACTGGGGAAGGTGGCAATCTGGGAGGTACGATCCGTTTAAGGCCTTTCATAAAGGCTTTAATGGCGGGGACCCTAAAGAGTGATAAGTGTTGCCTGTTTTGTAAGTAAGCAGCAAGGGCTGCTAGATGCAGACGTATAGATGAGTATGCAAGATTACATCTTTGCAAATGTAGTAAGTAGCAAATGATGTTTTGCGTGGAGGCCTGTAATGGCTGGATATTATTGTTAGTGCAGTAAATAGTGAATCTTTTCCATTTTGCTGCGTAGCAAGCTCTGGTGGTAGGGCGTCTAGCCTCTTTAATGACGTCCATACAGTCTGGTGGTAGGTCAAGGTAACCGAATTCTAGGACTTCAGGAGCCAGATCGCAAGGTTCAGTTGAGATGGATCTGGGTGCCTTATCTCTCCATGGCTCTGCGTTATTAGTGATGGGGAGAGGTGTAGTTTTTGGTATGGGACTACTGATAGCTCCAGTAGTGTGGTGAACCACGGTTGGCGTGCCCATGTGGGAGCTACTAGGATCATTTTTAGAGACTGTTGTCGGAGCTTGCGTACCACAAGTGGAATGAGTGGGAGTGGTGGAAAAGCGTACGCAAATCTGCCAGACCAATTCATCCATTCGCATTGCCCTTGGACTGCGGGTGTGGAAACCTGGCGGCGAAGGTTGGCCATTTTGCGTTTTGGTGTGTGGCGAACAGATCTATGTCTGGCTGGCCCCACATCTGGAAAAAAGGTAGAAGAACTTGTGGATGTAGTTCCCATTCGTGAATCTGTTGTGTCTGTCGACTTAACAGATCGGCAATCTGATTGTGAACTCCTGGTAGGTGTTCGGCTAGAAGGTATATGTTTTTGTGGAATGGCCCACCTCCAAATGTTCTGTGCCAGTTGGGACAGCTGTGGAGAGTGTGTCCCCCCTGTTTTTGTATGTAATACATGGCCGTGATGTTGTCTGTTCGGATCAGGACGGCTTTGTTTTGTACGTGGAGTTGAAAGGATTTGAGAGCTAGGAATATAGCTAGTAGCTCTAGATGATTGATGTGGAGCAGCTTTTGTTGCGTGGTCCACTTGCCTTGTGTTGTATGACCTAACAGGTGTGCTCCCCATCCTGTGAGTGATGCGTCTGTTGTCAATACTATTTTTGGAACAGGCTCTAGGAACGGCCGCCCTTTGGACAAATTGTTTGTGTTCCACCACTGCAGAGAGCGATGTGTGCGGCTGTCCACCAACACCAGATCCGTAAGTTGTTCCATTGGTGTGCTAGACACTCTTGTAGGGGACGCATTTGAAGTTTTGCATGAGGTACAATGAAAATGCAAGATGCCATCATGCCGATTAGTTGCATGAACACTCTGGCTGGGAGAGAGTGTTGGATTTGAAACTTGGTGATGAGGGCTTGTATACTGGCTATCCTGACTGGGCTGGGATAAGCTAGAGCCGTAGAAGTGTTTATTGTGGCTCCCAGATATTGATGTATATGGGAGGGCTGGAGGTGCGACTTGGTGTAGTTGATTGTGAACCCCAAGTTGTGTAGTGTTTGAATGGTCTGATGAGTGTGTTGGACACACTGGTTGAATGATCTGGCTTTTATGAGCCAGTCGTCCAGGTATGGAAAGACATGTATTTGCTGTCTTCGTAGGTGTGCTGCTACTACTGCAAGGCATTTGGTAAACACCCTTGGAGCAGTGGTGACTCCGAATGGAAGGACTTTGAACTGGTAGTGTTGTCCATCGAGTACGAACCTTAGATACTTTCTGTGAGCAGGATGTATGGGAATGTGGAAGTAGGCGTCCTTGAGGTCTAGTGTGGCAAGGAAGTCTTCTTGTTGTAGCAAGGGAAGCAGTTGTTGGAGAGATCATGTGAAAATGATCCGAATGTATATACTGATTGAGGGGGTCTGAGGTCTAGAATTGGTCTTAGGGTCCCATCCTTTTTGGGGATTAGGAAATACAGGGAGTAAACCCCTGTTCCCTGGTGTAGTAGAGGGACTGGCTCTATGGCGTGCTTTTGAAGCAGTGAAAGAACTTCTTGCTTTAAAAGTGTAAGATGGTCTGCGGACATTGGACGCTGCTTGGGTGGTATGTTTGGGGGGGCAGCTGTAAGTTCCAGGCAGTAACCATATTGGATAATTTGTCTCACCCACCTGTCTGTTGTAATGGAGTTCCAGACAGGTAGGAACTGTGCTAGTCGTCCCCCGACAGGAGTGGAATGGTCGGGGGGAAGTGGAGGGAAGTCACTGTTTAGCAGTGGGGGAGGTACGGGTGTTGTTGCTACCTCGGCCTCTCCCTTTACTGTTGTTTCCTCGGTAACCTCCTCTAAAGTATCCTCTATTGGGGGATGTTTGGGTGGTATTTCTGAAAGAAGAGGAACTGTCTGTGTTGGTGTTTCTAGAGGCTCCTCTGTAGAAGGAGCGATGAAAGGAGCCACGTGTTGTGGAGACTGCAACACTCCCATTGATTTGGCAGTTTCAGTGTCCTTTTTCATTTTCTCAAGGGCAGTGTCTACAGCCGGACCAAAGAGTTGGTTGTGATTGAACGGCTGGTTTAAAATGGAGGTTTGAACCTCCTGCTTGAAGCCTGAAATGCGTAGCCATGCATGCCTTCTAAGGAGTACGCTGGTGTTGACAGACCTAGCGGCAGTGCCAGCTGCATCAAGGGCACACTTAATGGACGCATTGGAGATTAGTTTGCCCTCCTGAATTAGATCATTTGCCTGCGTTTTGTACTGGTCAGATAAGTGTTGTAATAGGGTTTCTAGTTGGTCATAGTGGGCCCTATCATATCTGGCCAGCAGTGCCTGGGTATTGGCTATGCGCCAGTGGTTGGCGGCCTGCGCAGCTACTCGTTTGCCAGATGCGTCTAGCAGTTTTGACTCCTTATCAGGGGGCGGCGCGTCCCCCGAAGTTTGAGAATTAGCTCGTTTACGAGCATTGGAGACCACTAAGGAGTCAAGAGGGAGTTGCCCTTTAATGTACACCTAGGACTGCCTCTGGCTTGGCAAACGTCTGAAGGCATGAATATTTATCCAGTAGGCATTACATAAAGGTGTCAGGAAAAAAGCAGGTAGTACTGTTTTTTTGCAGTGTATGAAACAGTGACAGGTAGCGCACGCTGGGGGGAAATCATTGCCATTGATTTTAACGTGTAATTCCTATGTTTTTAAAGTAGCTAAGCACTTGGTTTTAACTTTTGTAAAGCAGCCTTTAGCACTTTACCTTCTTGCTTGGAAACAACACTGCTGATCCCCGGTCCACCTCGGCTTTTGCGTGCCGCTTGTGTGGAGGGACGCAGCTCCTCCCCTGACCTCGGTACTTCCGGGTGGGGTTACAACATAAAAACACATGAGTGCCCGGCCGCGCAGTGACAGGTAGCGCACGCTGGGGGGAAATCATTGCCATTGATTTTAACGTGTGTAATTCCTATGTTTTTAAAGTAGCTAAGCACTTGGTTTTAACTTTTGTAAAGCAGCCTTTCGCACTTTACCTTCTTGCTTGGAAACAGCACTGCTGATCCCCGGTCCACCTCGGCTTTTGCGTGCCGCTTGTGTGGAGGGACGCAGCTCCTCCCCTGACCTCGGTACTTCCGGGTGGGGTTACAACATAAAAACACATGAGTGCCCGGCCGCGCAGTGACAGGTAGCGCACGCTGGGGGAAATCATTGCCATTGATTTTAACGTGTGTAATTCCTATGTTTTTAAAGTAGCTAAGCACTTGGTTTTAACTTTTGTAAAGCAGCCTTTCGCACTTTACCTTCTTGCTTGGAAACAGCACTGCTGATCCCCGGTCCACCTCGGCTTTTGCGTGCCGCTTGTGTGGAGGGACGCAGCTCCTCCCCTGACCTCGGTACTTCCGGGTGGGGTTACAACATAAAAACACATGAGTGCCCGGCCGCGCAGTGACAGGTAGCGCACGCTGGGGGAAATCATTGCCATTGATTTTAACGTGTGTAATTCCTATGTTTTTAAAGTAGCTAAGCACTTGGTTTTAACTTTTGTAAAGCAGCCTTTCGCACTTTACCTTCTTGCTTGGAAACAGCACTGCTGATCCCCGGTCCACCTCGGCTTTTGCGTGCCGCTTGTGTGGAGGGACGCAGCTCCTCCCCTGACCTCGGTACTTCCGGGTGGGGTTACAACATAAAAACACATGAGTGCCCGGCCGCGCAGTGACAGGTAGCGCACGCTGGGGGGAAATCATTGCCATTGATTTTAACGTGTGTAATTCCTATGTTTTTAAAGTAGCTAAGCACTTGGTTTTAACTTTTGTAAAGCAGCCTTTCGCACTTTACCTTCTTGCTTGGAAACAGCACTGCTGATCCCCGGTCCACCTCGGCTTTTGCGTGCCGCTTGTGTGGAGGGACGCAGCTCCTCCCCTGACCTCGGTACTTCCGGGTGGGGTTACAATATAAAAACACATGAGTGCCCGGCCTCGCAGCGGGCGCGCCGCTGGCGCGCCAAAGGCGCGCCTAAGGCAAGCCTGTCTGCGCCCATCCGCGCCCGGCACACGTCCAGCGCCAGCTATGCTGCCCGTTTTCGGACAGCCACTAGTACAATATTGACTAGGGACCAAATTCTTGAGCTTAGGCCCAAACGATGTCCTAATCCTACACTGATTGACCCTTGTACATTGGATCATGAGGGACATGCTCAGAGACCACACTGTAACTACTGCATCTTTGAATTTAAGGATAAAGACCTAAGCAAAAGATGCAAAACCTTGGAGAAGGTCCCACTTTTAGATTCACGGACCGCCAACAAAAAATACAACATCAAAGCCTGCCTGATAAACTGCAGGTCTCTTCCCAAACACGCAGATGATGTTTGGCTACTATTGGAAACAGGAGCGCGGGAGATCATATTCCTCACAGAAACATGGTTAAGAGAAAGCACTAACCCGGATATCAGTCTGGCCATACCCAAGGGCTATAAAATAGTCATAGAAAACCGAGTTGGCAACAGACTAGGTGGTGGACTTGCCATAATCATAAAAGAGGAATGGGAAATATCACATAAAAGGATCGAATCCATTGATCTGCTTGAAGCAATGTTTTTTAATATTACTATCTCCCCACTCTTTCCATTGCAGGATTGTTGGTTTACAGACCCCCTGGATCCAAACCTACTGAGCTATGGAATATCTGCGACCTGATCGCTGACCTCTCACTGAAATACGCTAACTTTATAGTCCTGGGCGACTTTAACGTCCATATGGACAACACACAATGTCCTTTGGCCTCTCAATTGGAGGACACGCTCATAGGATTAAACCTCAACCAACTGGTCACTGTGCCTACACATGTGGCGGGACACATACTTGATCTTATTTTTACCAATATCTCATCCCTTACCACAGAGATTCCCGTCCCTCTTGCATGGTCAGACCATAGTCTGATCCCCTTCAATTTAACCTTCATCACAAACCATTACCAAAGGGAAATTAAATATGATGTTCGAAGAAATTGGAGGAAAATCACCCCCTTACTATTTACTGGAGAACCTAATAGGGATGCGGAAACTTTTAATTATTGGGTCACCACTGCCTTAGACAAATTAGCCCCTATGAAAGTGATGAAATCAGCTAGGAACAAACCTTCAGCTCCTTGGTTCACACCTGAACTACAAGCTGAAAAAAGCCGCTGTAAAAAGCTCGAACGGATTTGGCGCAAAACCTATTGCACTGAGATGAAAAACATCTACAGGAAAGCTCTCAAGCACTTTCACAGGCTCAAACGCATTGCCATAAAGGACTTCATTGCCAATCAAATTAGACAATCAGACAGCTCGACCAAAGAAGTCTTTAAAATTGTTCAAGACTTCTCGCAACCAGGGACATTGAAAAGCAATATAACCCCGTCTGATACTCTCTGTGAGAATCTATCAATTTTCTTTCAGGAAAAAATTCAAGATATTTACTCCTCATTCTCGGAAATTTATACCTCCAACATTCCCTTTACACCCCCACAAATACCTGGTCGGAATTCACCCCTTTTGACTCCGACTCCTCTCTTAGTCAGTTGGAGAAAATAAAATCTGGATCCCCTTTGGATCCCTGCCCCGCTAGGTATTTTAAACTACTTGCCCCACTGATTAACCCTCCACTGAATCAGCTCTGGAACGCTTCCCTAAAATCTGGCACTTACCCGTCCATCTGGAAAACTGCACTTGTTCAACCTATCCTCAAAAAGGAGGATGCTGATCCAGCTGTACTAAAAATTTCAGACCCATCTCCCTCCTGCTAGCACCAGCCAAAATTCTTGAGAAAGAAGTTCAGAAACAGCTGTCCCACTTCTTAGAAACTAATAAACTACTACACGACTCTCAGTCTGGATTCAGAGCTGGCTATAGCACCGAGACAGCTCTGCTGGAGGTAACTGAAACAATCCGGGAAACTTTAGATAAGAATAGCTGTGCAATGTTGATACTGTTAGACCTGTCAGCAGCGTTTGACACTGTGTCACATAAGATCCTTCTTGACAGGCTCAAGCAACTGGGAGTTTTGGAGACCACTTTGGCCTGGTTCAGTTCTTTTCTTAAGGGGCGGTCCCAGAAAGTAAGGTTGCACCCCTATGTCTCATCACTCCGTTATGTGAACTGTGGAGTCCCTCAGGGCACGGCTCTCAGCCCTACTCTTTTTAATGTTTACCTTACGCCCCTAGCCACACTTATAGAGCAACATGGCGTGGGTGTCGTCTCCTATGCCGATGACACCCAATTAGTGTTCTCTTTTAGAGACCACTCAGAGGCCGCATTTACACATTTTAAACCGTGTCTGATTGATATATCTACCTGGATGACTAAGAATTGCCTACGGCTGAATGCCGACAAAACTGAGGTTTTGTTTTTTAATCAGCCTTCCCCCCCCATTCTGATCTCTGGTGGCCCTCACAGCTCAATCCCCTCCACAGCCTGTGTCCTCAGCCAGGAATCTGGGCTTTAAAATGGACAACACTCTCTCATGTAAATCCCAGATAGGACTTGTATCATCATCCTGCTTCTGGAAAATGAAAACACTACGAAGATTTCTTCATTTCCTACCAATAGACTGCAGGAAAACTATTGTCCATGCACTTATAACATCAAAGCTGGACTATGCCAATAGTCTTTATCTGGGTTTACCAACGTATTTATTCAGGAAATTGCAGATAATTCAGAATGCAGCCGTAAGGCTTATTAGAAATGTCCCTCTAAGGCACCATATTTCCCCCATCTACGCAGTCTTCATTGGTTGCCTGTGAAAAACGCACAATAAACGGTAGGGGTCCCATCTATCTTCGGAAAAGAATCCGTAAATCTCAGCATACAAGAAACTTAAGATCCAACCATCTTGAACTCCTTAACACCCCTCGTTTCGCTAAGGTTAGAATAGGAGGAAGATCTTTTACAGTCCGAACCACAACTCTGTGGAATTCTTTGCCTGTACACATCAGAAAGGCCAACACAGAGCTAAGCTTCCGGAAATCCTTGAAGACATGGCTTTTCAGTCTTCCTTAACACCCATGGCAACTCCTATCCTCCCTCCTTCCTATCTGTCACTAGCGCCGGGACACTTCCGTTGGGAATAATAATGATAATGATAATGATAATGATAATGATAATGATAATGATAATAATAATATAGGCAGGGTCGTCAGCGGCAGGTCTATATTTTTTGTCGATCCTAGGGTTAAGAATTCTGGCCCGTACAGGGTCTTTAAATATGTCAGGAGCATGCTTGATGACTCCTTTAATCATGGGTAACGTTTGTACAGTTCTCTGAGACTGTTCAAAAGTATCTAGTAGGAAATCTTCCTCTGATGCGTTTGTGTGCATATGTACCCCATGAAAAACAGCAGCCCTGTTAATAAGTTGCCCAAAACCAATGTTATCATCTGGGGGAGATGGTTTTGTTGGGTATGGTGGAGGGCTTGGGAGGTCTGGGAGATCTATTGGATCGTTGTAGCCCCAATCATCCTGTGGTGGGTCATCTGGGTCAATAAATGGGTCATCAGGGTCACCACCGTCCCAGATGTCATCTTGATAGTCATGTGATGGAGATGTTACAGGCTGAGGCGGTGTAACAGGGATGTGGAGAGGAGGGGTGTTAGATGGAAGGACAGGGGAAGAAGGAGGCATAGGTGAAGTAGCACAGTCCTTTTCCACAGGTACCGGCTTGTGGCGTGGTACAGCTGTGAGATGTCCAGTTTTGGGATTAATGTGGATTTTGGTTTGTTTAGGATCAACAGGAACCGGATGAAAAAGCTCCTCCTCCTGGAGATTTGGCTTCGGCGCCGACTTTTTCGGTTCTGAGCGAGGTGATGGCTGTTTTAAGTGCTCTTTGGCCTTAGAAGGCGTGGAAGAGTACTTAGTCTTGGAAATCGGCTCCGAAAGCTTTGTCTTAGGGGCTGTGTCGTGGAGTCTTGGTTTCGACGCCGACTTATCCCCATGCTTGGATGTGTTGGAGGCGGGTTTTAATTTAGAGGTGGATGGAATCGAGGTTGATTTCGGAGCCGAGTGTTCCTTTAGCTTCGGCGCCGAAGGTGCCGGTGGAACTAATACATGCGGCTTGGTCGGTGCCGAGGAACTGGAAGGCTTGAGTCGTTTCTTCGGCGCCGGGCTCGAAGGCGGGGCGTCCAAAGCATGTTTTCGGTTGCGACTGGGGCCAACAGGCGAAGTCTTGACCGGTGCCTTCTTTGGTGGGGGGGTTGGGGCAGGGGCAGTAGTACTCCCTCGTTGCCCAGGAGTGATGGAATCGTCCGAGTCTTCTGCCTCCGTCACGATCAGTAGACCTTCGGAATCTTCCTCAGGGACATCGGGGCCGTCGTCGAAGATGTCCACAGGTTCTGGAGCGGATCTCTGCGCCATGACGTGCCTTCGAGCTCGACGATCCCGAATGGTTTTCTTCGAGCAGAAGGAGGCGCAAGCTGGACAGGTAGACTCGTGGTCGGGCGAGAGGTAACTCTTCCTCTGCTTGGGCTTTCCTGGTTGCTCCAGACGTGCCCTGACTTACCCTCGCTGGGTGAGTCCCCCAGACCTTGCTGGTCTGCATCAACGTCCTTTCTTTATTTCCACGTGACTTGCCGTTGCCAAGGCTTGTTGGGTCCAATCCGGTCGCCGACACCCCAGCAATCGACAGACGTCGTGGGACAGCTCGAATCCAGCTCCTGGTCGTCGTCGATGCCTCCTGGACCTCGTGGCTGAAGAGTCAAGACGACCGTCAACCTACCTGAAGCACCAGACATCGGTGGACATCTGCTCATCGCCTTCCTGGTCACTGGCTAGTGACCCAGACTCGGTCCCCTCTGCTTTCAGGTTCTTCATTTCTTCGATCCACCCTTGGGTCCACCCGAACACTTTCGACTTGGTCGCCAGCAGCACTTTGCAGCAGATCGCCATTGAAAACGACGACGAAACCCGACCCCGAAAGACACCTATGCACCCGGCTTCCCTGGGTGAGGTAACTCGAGTACTCCGGTGCTCCCGTGGGTATAGCCTCTAGAACAACCTAGTTCTAAAGGGGTTTGCTCCAAGTCCTCCTCTAAGTGTCCTTTTTCTTTAAAACTCCAACCGCGACATTCCCCATAGAAGTCAACGGCAGCTCGCGGCTGTGTTCTCACACTGCACGCGTCCCCCGTGGGTCCCCTGTGTCACTACCTTGGGTGGTTCCTTGAGGGCCAAGCACTTCTACAGGCTCTATGCCTTGTGTCTAGCTCAGTCGTGGTTCTTATACCACTTTATTGGTATATGGTTTGGTACGCCCCTAGGGCTCAAACGTGTATTTGTGCTATTACTGTTGATATTCGACTTGTAGCACAAGTTACTAACTTGTGTAACGATATATCTGTAAGAGACAGTAGTTAGTGACGGATTCCTTACCTTAGAATATCCCCAGGCGTCAGGCTGGATCCGGAAAGTTTTTGCGTAGCAGTACCCTTGCGCGTCGGTAGGCGGCGTCGTGCGGCTCCGCGTCCGTCGTCGGCGTCGTGATCGCCGGGATGACGTCGCGGGCAGTACTTAGAAGCCGCCCCTGCGCGCTGACGTCAGTTCTGTACACGACTTTCCGCGCCAGGAACGCAGAGCCATGCAAGAAGCTGACATAGGTGTCTGAAAAATACTAGGGCCCTGAAAGGGATGTCCTTAACCCTAGAAATCAGTTCGCAGAACGGGGAGGATGGGTGGGGCGGTAAGGAATCTGTCACTAACTACTGTCTCTTACAGATATATCGTTACACAAGTTAGTAACTTGTGCATCTGAAAGAGACACGTTAGTGACAGATTCCTTACCTTAGAATAGATACCCCAGCAATACCAACCCCGGTGGTGGGTCTGCGAACAAAGATCAGACAAGGAAGTCCCGGAGGACAGAACGGCCAAAGAAGCCGTCCCTCCGGACCTGACTGTCAAGGCAGTAATGCTTGGTAAACGTGTGCAGCGAGGCCCACGTAGCTGCCTGACAGATATCCTGCAACGGAACACCGCGGCCCAAGGCCGTGGTAGCAGCCGTTGCCCTGGTGGAATGGGCACGCAGCCCAACAGGAGGCTCCTTCTTAGCCAAAGAATAGCAGGCTTTGATACACAAGGTAACCCAGCGGGAGATGGTTCTCTTGTGCACCGCCCGACCTTTTTTGGCACCCACGTAGCCAACAAAGAGCTGGTCATCCACCCGGAAGTGTTGTGTGCGGTTGAAATAAAAGGAAAACGCACGTTTTGGGTCCAGACAGTGGAGCCTCTCTTCCTCTCTGGAAGGATGCGGAGGCGGAAAGAAGGTGGTCAAAGTGATGGTCTGCCCAATGTGGAAGGCAGTAACCACCTTTGGCAAGAAGGACGGACGCGTCCTAATAACAACCTTGTCTGGATGGACAGACAGAAAGGGAGGTTTGCATGATAGAGCCTGGAGCTCACTCACCCGCCGAGCGGAGGTGATGGCCACCAGAAAGGCTGTCTTCAGAGTGAGAAGACGAAGAGGACAGTTATGCAGAGGCTCAAAGGGAGCGCACATGAGAAAGGTAAGAACCAAGTTCAAGTCCCACTGAGCCATCACAAACGGAACAGGAGGGAAGAGGTGTGTAATGCCTTTTAGAAACCTGTTAACAACAGGGGACTTGAAAAGGGAGGGCTGATCAGGAAGCCTGAGGAAGGCCGAAATGGCACAAAGATAGCCCTTGATGGTACCCAGGGCAGAACCCTGTTGGGCCAGGGAAAGAAGGAACAGAAGAACCTCAGAAAGAGGGGCAGAGAGGGGATTCACAGCCTTTGCTGTGCACCATGCCACAAACTTGTTCCACCTACAGGCGTATACCACCTTAGTGGAGGGACGCCTGGCTGCCAGAATTACATCACAAACTTCGGGAGGCAAGTCGAAAGGAATCAACTGCCGCCGCTCAATCTCCACGCAAGCAGGTGGAGGCTGGACAGGTTCGGTGGAGGACCGTCCCCTGCTGCGACAGAAGATCCTCCCGAAGAGGCAGACTGATCGGGGGATCTACGCTCATACTGAGTAGCTCGGGATACCAAACTCTTCGAGCCCAGTCCGGCGCCACAAGAATGACTTGGGCCCGGTCGTGCCGAATCTTCTTCAACACTCTGGGTAGAAGTGGTATAGGCGGAAAGGCGTACAACAGACCGCAACTCCACTCGCGACGAAAAGCGTCGCCGAGCGAGTGCCGCCTTGGAAATTCCAACGCGCAGAACTGATGACATTGCGCGTTCTCTTCGGTGGCCAATAGATCTAACCAAGGCTCTCCCCACTGTAGAAAGAGTCCTTGCGCCACTTCCGAGTGAAGACGCCATTCGTGATCCATCATGCACCTGCGGCTGAGGTTCGTCCGCCCTGGCGTTCAGGGAACCTGCCAGGTGTTGAACCATCAGGAACATGCCCTGATGTTCCAGCCATGTCCAGAGGCGCAGAGCCTCCTGACAAAGGGTCCACGACCCCACACCGCCTTGTTTGTTGCAATACCACATGGCGGTGGTGTTGTCCGTGAACACCTGCACTACCTTCCCTTTGACAGAGGGAAGGAATGCCTTGAGTGCAAGTCGGATCGCCCGGAGCTCCAGAAGGTTGATATGGAGCCGGGACTCCGCCGGAGACCAGAGGCCTCTGATCTCCGCCTCTCCCATGTGACCGCCCCATCCCAGAAGGGACGCGTCCGTCACAACTGTGTGCTCTGGCTGGGGAAGGGAGAGGGATCTGCCCATGACCCATTGCCGGTTCGAGAGCCACCACTGCAACTGTTTTGCAGTCCCCTCCGAGATCTGGACGTGATCGGACAGGTTGCCCTGGTGCTGCGCCCACTGGAACTTCAGGTCCCACTGCAGAGCCCGCATATGCCATCTGGCATGAGTGACCAGCAGGATGCAGGAGGCCATGAGGTCCAGCAGCCTCAGGGTCATCCGTACCGAAACACAGGATAAAGGCTGAAAGATTGGAATCATAGCCCGAATATCCCGGACTCGCCGTTCGGGAGGATAGGCCCGAAACTGCGTCGTGTCCAGAACTGCTCCGATGAAAAGGAGCTGTGGAGAAGGAATCAGATGCGACTTCGGCACATTGATGGAGAACCCCAGCGAGTGCAGGAGTTCGGCCGTAGTCTGGAGGTGGGAGACGACTGCCTGGGACGAGCCCGCCTTCAGCAGCCAGTCGTCGAGGTAGGGGAAGACTGGAACCCCTGCCCGGCGCAGATGAGCTGCGACCACCGCCATCACTTTCGTGAACACCCGAGGGGCACTTGTAAGGCCAAAGGGGAGCACGGTGAACTGAAAATGCTCGAGGCCTACCGTGAACCGCAGGTAACGCCGGTGGGCCGGCAGGACGGGGATGTGAAAATAAGCGTCCTGCAAGTCCAACGCTACCAACCAGTCTCCAGGGTCGAGGGCAGTCAAGACCTGAGCTAGGGTGAGCATCTTGAACTTCTGCTTCCGGAGGAAGCGATTGACGTTCCGGAGGTCCAAGATAGGACGCATGTCCTCCTTGTCTTTTTGGGCACCAGGAAGTAGTGGGAGTAGCAACCACGCCCTACTTCTGGGGTCGGAACATGCTCGATGGCCCTCTTGGCCAAGAGGGTCGTGACTTCCTTCTGCAGAAGTACCAAGTGATCCCCTGACATGCGGTGGAATTGAGGTGGCATGGCTGGGGGGTGGTCTCGAAGGGGAGGAGTAGCCCCTTCGGACAATGTCGAAGACCCACCTGTCTGAGGTGATGGGACGCCAGTGGTGAAGGTGATGGCGGACCCTGCCCCCTACTGGCATGCTGTGCACCGGAAAGGAGGGACTAGGAGGGCTTGGAGGCCGCGGACGGGTTGGAGGTGGTGGCCTGACCCGCACGCTGGTTGCCCGAAGCGCCACAGCGGTATCCACGTCCTCGGCCACGCGAAGACGCTTGCTGCGCGGGCCGGTGGCTGGGCAGCTGACGTGACTGGGCGCCCCTTCCGTGGCCACGAAAGGTGCGAAAAGCAGAGGTGAGCGGAGGGCGTACAACAGAAAGGCCCAGGGACTTGGCAGTAGCCCGTGAGTCCTTAAACCGCTCCAGCGCATGGTCTGC
The DNA here is from genome assembly GCA_963921515.1 of Calotriton arnoldi. Lineage (NCBI taxonomy): Eukaryota > Metazoa > Chordata > Amphibia > Caudata > Salamandridae > Calotriton > Calotriton arnoldi. The sequence goes on along the minus strand of CAWUFW010016247.1, from coordinate 105,542 downwards.
CTTTGAACCAAAAAGACCGACTCCATCAAAGGGCATGTCCATGAGTGTATTCTGGACATCACCCGAGAAACCAGTTGTTCTCAGCCAGGCGTGGCGACGCAGCGCCACCGTCGTTGCAAGCGATCTGCCCAGCGAGTCGGCGGTATCAAGGCCACAACGGATGGTGTATTTAGCCGCATCTCGCCCTTCCGCAATGGCGCGGGTAAGCAGTGTCTGGACCTCCTCAGAACACTGCGGCAAAACAGCCGCCACCGAATCCCACAGGGAGTGGGTATGTCGGCCCAAAAGGCAAGCGGTGTTGACGGACCGCAAGCCAGCACTGGAGGAAGAAAAAGCCTTCTTCCCAAATTGGTCCAGGCGTTTGGATTCCCTATCCGGAGGGGCGGTAGGGAAGGCGGTTTGGGAGGCAGAGGCTTGGACAACCAAGCTCTCGGGGGTGGGATGTTGGGAGAGAAACAAGGGGTCGCCCGGAGCAGGGCGATGGCGTCGGGCCACGTTCCTATCCACAGGAGCCCCTGTGGTGGGTTTGGACCAGGCACCCAAAAGAACGTCAGTGAGTGCATCATTAAACGGCAGCACAGTCTCCGAGGAGGAAGCCGCCGGCTGAAGCACTTCTGTCAGGAGGTTAGTCCTGACGGCCACAGTAGGCAACTGGAGATGTAAGGCTCCAGCTGCTCTACGCAACACCGTTGCAAAATTAGCTCCCTCTTCCGTAGCCACGGGAGGAGACAGCATGCCAGTGTCAGGGGAGGTGTCTAGACCACTGGCATCCCCAAGTTCCTCAGCCTAGTCCGGATCATACTCACACTTGTGTGAGAGGGTCCTCAGACCCCTCCCAGCTCTCCTGGTCCTCCTCTTGTTCAAAATATGGAGGAGGGACATTTGGGACCCAAGGTCTCATCGGCGCCGGAGCCGGCGTCGAGCGACGTCGGTCCGGCTCCATGTCCGGAGCCGGAGAGAGCCGGGGACCGACGCCGTCTGGAGCCCCGGACGGCGTCAGGAACGGCACCGGGGACATCGGCGTCGGCGTGGTTAGGTCAACCGGCGTCGATGGGGGTTGCGGTACCACCAGAGCCGGGATCGAGGCCGGAGCCGAGGCCGGGATGAAGGCTGGTGGGACAGGCGACGCCGGGACCGGAGGCGGCGCCGGGGCAACCCCATCAGGGCCCGCGGGGCCCGAAGGCGCACCGGAGGGGCCTGAAGGCCCGAAGAGGCGGGCCATGGCCGACAGGAATTCCTGTATTTCGGCCGGAGTCGCCCCCGAACCCGGAAAGGACGGGTCATGCGGGGGCGGCTCTACAGGCATGTGCGGGGACGGTGCCGACTGGGGCCTCAGCCGAGTCGCGAGACCGGCGAGTCGAAGTCTTAGAGCGATGATGCTTCTTAGACTTTTTGTGCTTCGACTTACCCGAGGAGCGCGAAGACTTGGACTCCGACGACCGGCGGGGACTCCGCGACCGGCCCCTCGACCTCTCCCGGGACCGGAGCTTGGTGCGGCGCGGAGCAGACTGCCGGACCTCGAGTAGCTTTCGAGACCGCTCTCGCAAAGCCTTCGGATGAAGTTTCCGGCAGTCAGGGCACGACTTCGTGTCGTGGTCTCGGCCGAGACAGAAGAGACACTCGAGATGCGGGTCCGTGATCGACATCATGAGACCACAGGCTCCGCATGGCTTGAAGCCGGGCATCCCTACGACACCTAGGAGTCGTGAAGACTCGATGAAGAAACAGTGAAAAAATTCACAAAAAAAAGTTAGTCAAAAATTGACTAGGGCACTGCTCTTCCCGGATCCGCGCTTACTGGCGCGGAAAAAGAAGAACTGACGTCAGCGCGCAGGGGCGGCGTCTAAGTACTGCCCGCGACGTCATCCCGGCGATCACGACGCCGACGACGGACGCGGAGCCGCACGACGCCGCCTACCGACGCGCAAGGGTACTGCTACGCAAAAACTTTCCGGATCCAGCCTGACGCCTGGGGATATTCTAAGGTAAGGAATCTGTCACTAACGTGTCTCTTTCAGATACTTATGTACTTTGAACTCTAGCCTCATAAAGAGACTAGAGGGGTGTGTTTAAGACTAAATAAATATATTTTAAATATATACCTGGTGTGGTCCTCTTTCATTTGGTCACTCAAGAGATTATAGACTGGTAAAACAAGCTGCTTTACATTCCTTCAAGACTTAGCCTGAAGGCTGCTCTCCATAGCTACCACTAGGATAGCTTTCAATAAAGGTTGTCTTTAACCTATCTCCAATAAGGGGTTGTTTGGACTGGTGCAAGGTGCCCACTATAATTAGTGGACAGCATATACCAGGCCAACTTCTCACAAAGGCCATCCCACTCACCCAGCAGGCGCCCACCCACCCCTAGCCAAATGCCATTGCGCTCACCCAGCAGGCTCCCACCCACCCCTACCCAAAGACCACTGCACTCACCCAGCAGGCTCCCACCCACCCCTACCCAAAGACCACTGCGCTCACCCAGCAGGCTCCCACCCACCCCTACCCAAAGACCACAGCGCTCACCCAGCAGGCTCCCACACACTCCTACCCAAAGGCCACCGCGCTCACCCAGCAGGCTCCCACCCACCAGTACCCAAAGGCCATCGCACTCACCCAGCAGGCTCCCACCCACCCTTACGCAAAGGCCATCGCACTCACCCAGCAGGCTCCCACCCACCCCTACCCAAAGGCCATCGCACTCACCCAGCAGGCTCCCACCCAGCCCTACCCAAAGGCCATCGCGCTCACCCAGCAGGCTGCCACCCACCCCTACGCAAAGGCCATCGCACTCACCCAGCAGGCTGCCACCCACTCCTACCCAAAGCCCATCTCGCTCACCCAGCAGGCTCCCACCCACCCCTACCCAAAGGCCATCGCGCTCACCCAGTAGGCTCCCACCCACCCCTACCCAAAGGCCATCACGCTCACCCAGCAGGCTCCCACCCACCCCTACCCAAAGACCACCGCACTCACCCAGCAGGCTCCCACCCACCCCTACCCAAAGGCCATCGCACTCACCCAGCACGCTCCCACCCACCCCTACCCAAAGGCCACCACACTCACCCAGCAGGCTCCCACCCCTACCCAAAGGCCATTGCACTCACCCAGGAGGCTCCCATCTCTCAGACCCTGGTGACCAGTCAGCCCTCAACACTCCATGATTGCTCCAGTCTGTCCCTGGGCAGCACACGTCACCTGCACGCAGAGAGGGGGTCGAAGCCTCGGATCACTGGGTGACAACGCGGTGCTAACGTTTACCCAGGAAAAGATGCTGGCATGATAGGGCTGGCAGACAGGTCTGTAGCCTCAGAACTTCAGGTAGGGTCTGGGTCTTTGTAGCTACAAGAGGGGTGAGTGCTAGGGTTGGAGGTGAGGGGTCTGTGTCCTCAGCTTCAGGTGGGGTCTGTGCCCTCAGCTTCAGGTGGGGTCTGTGTCCTCAGCTTCAGGTGGGGTCTGTGTCCTCAGCTTCAGGTGGGGTCTGTGTCCTCAGCTTCAGGTGGGGTCTGTGTCCTCAGCTTCAGGTGGGGTCTGTGTCCTCAGCTTCAGGTGTGGGTTATGGCCCCACAGCTTCAGGAGGGGTGAAGGGTTGTCTTGGTGGTGGGGTCTGTGGACCCACAGCTTCAGGTGGGTGAAGGCTGGTCGTGGTGGTGGGGTCTGTGGCTCTACTGCTTCTGGTGGGGTGAAGGCTAGTCTTGGTGGTGAGGTCTGTGGCCCAACAGCTGCAGGTGGGGTGTGCGATGGGGTGAAGTAGGGACTGTGGGGTGAATGCTTGTCTTGCTGTTGTGACTTGGGGGCTCGCACCTTCAGGGGAGTTGTATGCTAGGGCTGCCTAGTGGCGGGTGTGGGCTCTTGTGCCTGTCAGAGGGGTGCATGGTGGGTCAGTGGTGGGGTCTGGGGCCTCTGTCAGGCAAAGAAATGCTGGTTTCTGTTTTCACTTGGGATCAGCGCCCATTTACTGAGGAGCGTGAAGTCCAGGGTACCACACTCCAAGGCAGCACTACTGGGTCTGTGGGGAAAGACCACCCACAGGTCCTTACCTTACCCTTCGTACCAGTGACGTGGATAATGTTCAACTGGTCCAAGTCTTCAACCTGATGGAAAAAACAGACCACTGAAGCAACAACTGTGTAAGTTCAACCCAGTACCACAGGTGGCCAACCACCGTCCGATGCTACAGCTACCGTGCCCCAGTCCACATACCCACCGCGTGCCAACAGGAACTCACCATCCGCAGTCCACATACCCACCCCGTGCCGCGTGCCAACAGGAACTCACCATCCCCGGTCCATGTACCCACCCCAACGGGAACTCGCCATCCCCAGTCCACATACCCACCCCGTGCCGCGTGCCAACAGGAACTCACCATCCCCAGTCCATGTACCCACCCCGTGCCAACAGGAACTCACCATCCCCAGTCCACACACCCACCCCGTGACGAGACAAATTCTATGGTAGTCCCGCATATCCAGTCCATAGAACCACCTGAGTATGAACGTGAAGTAAAGGTGCGAGGGTGAAGGGAGTGAAGGTGCGAGGGTGAGGTGGTGAAGGGAGTGAAGGTGCGAGGATGAAGAGAGTAAAGGTGCGAGGATGAAGGGAGTGAAAGTGCGAGGATGAAGGGAGTGAAGGTGCGAGGATGAAGGGAGTGAAGGTGCGAGGATGAAGGGAGTGAAGGTGCGAGGATGAAGGGAGTGAAGGTGCGAGGATGAAGGGAGTGAAGGTGGGAGGATGAAGGGAGTGAAGGTGGGAGGGTGAAGGGAGTGAAGGTGGGAGGGTGAAGGGAGTGAAGGTGGGAGGGTGAAGGGAGTGAAGGTGGGAGGGTGAAGGGAGTGAAGGTGGGAGGGTGAAGGGAGTGAAGGTGGGAGGGTGAAGGGAGTGAAGGTGGGAGGGTGAAGGGAGTGAAGGTGGGAGGGTGAAGGGAGTGAAGGTGGGAGGGTGAAGGGAGTGAAGGTGGGAGGGTGAAGGGAGTGAAGGTGCGAGGGTGAAGGGAGTGAAGGTGCGAGGGTGAAGGGAGTGAAGGTGCGAGGGTGAAGGGAGTGAAGGTGGGAGAGTGAAGGTGCGAGGGTGAAGGGAGTGAAGGTGCGAGGGTGAAGGGAGTGAAGGTGCGAGGGTGAAGGGAGTGAAGGTGCGAGGGTGAAGGGAGTGAAGGTGCAAGGGTGAAGGGAGTGAAGGTGCGAGGGTGAAGGGAGTGAAGGTGCGAGGGTGAAGGGAGTGAAGGTGCGAGGGTGAAGGGAGTGAAGGTGCGAGGGTGAAGTGAAGGTGTGCGTGCAGGGCACAAACGTCAGAGCTGGTGTGGGACTGTAAGGTGAAAGGAGGCGCGCGTGCCCCACGTGTATGACAGTCTGCTCAAACCAGGTCACCACAAGCGTGACTTCAAACACGCACGCGACAAGCACTTCAGTGCAGTCTTCGTCACACAGCTTAAAGCACTCGAAGAGGTGAAGGAGCTGTCCTTGGAGGTTCAGGCTTCCACTGACCACAGGATAACCCGGAGCCCACACAGGAGCAGCAGAAGAGCCAGGCACAGAATGGGCATCATACAACCAGTTGAAGATGGCGGGGGGGGGGGCACGGAGGGGCAGTAAAGGAGCCACCCACAGGCATGGGCATCATACAACCAGTTGCAGGAGAAGGAGGGGCAGGGAGGGGGCAGTAGAGGAGCCGGGCACGGAATGGCCATCATACAACCAGTTGGAGGAGATTGTGCAGGGAAGAAGCAGTAGAGGAGCCAGGCACGGAATGGGCACTGTACAAGCCGCTGAATACGCTTGGCCATCCAGCCAGTAACATCAGACCACCGGCCATCTTAGTGGGTATCCTGCAACCAGCCTTGGGGGTGTCGGCCCAAGTGCCTAGAGGAGCCACTAACGTGGATGGCGCTATAGGGCCAGTTCCAGGACATGAGTGAAGCGTCCACCAAGAAGCAGCGTGGGGGCAACCCCAGGATTTGGTGCTACAGGGTCAGGGGGCCCAAGAGACCGGGGTCAGGGGACCGGCTGCTGACCAAACTTGTGATCTACAGAGATTAACATGAATGGGGCAAGAGAAGGCGCCCGGTAGGGGCCCCGTGGGGAGACTAGAGCCGGAGGGGGGGGGGGGTGACTAGAGCCAGGGGTCACGGGGGGGTGAGACTAGAGCCAGGGGTCACGGGGGGGTGAGACTGGAGCCAGGGGTCACGGGGGGGTGAGACTGGAGCCAGGGGTCACGGGGGGGTGAGACTGGAGCCAGGGGTCACGGGGGTGAGACTGGAGCCAGGGGTCACGGGGGGTGAGACTGGAGCCAGGGGTCACGGGGGTGAGACTGGAGCCAGGGGTCACGGGGGGTGAGACTGGAGCCAGGGGTCACGGGGGTGAGACTGGGGCCAGGGGTCACGGGGGGTGAGACTGGGGCCAGGGGTCACGGGGGTGAGACTGGGGCCAGGGGTCACGGGGGTGAGACTGGGGCCAGGGGTCACGGGGGGTGAGACTGGGGCCAGGGGTCACGGGGGGTGAGACTGGGGCCAGGGGTCACGGGGGTGAGACTGGGGCCAGGGGTCACGGGGGTGAGACTGGGGCCAGGGGTCACGGGGGGGTGAGACTGGGGCCAGGGGTCACGGGGGGTGAGACTGGGGCCAGGGGTCACGGGGGGTGAGACTGGGGCCAGGGGTCACGGGGGGTGAGACTGGGGCCAGGGGTCACGGGGGGTGAGACTGGGGCCAGGGGTCACGGGGGGGTGAGACTGGGGCCAGGGGTCACGGGGGGTGAGACTGGGGCCAGGGGTCACGGGGGGTGAGACTGGGGCCAGGGGTCACGGGGGGTGAGACTGGGGCCAGGGGTCACGGGGGGTGAGACTGGGGCCAGGGGTCACGGGGGGTGAGACTGGGGCCAGGGGTCACGGGGGGTGAGACTGGGGCCAGGGGTCACGGGGGGGTGAGACTGGGGCCAGGGGTCACGGGGGGTGAGACTGGGGCCAGGGGTCACGGGGGGTGAGACTGGGGCCAGGGGTCACGGGGGGTGAGACTGGGGCCAGGGGTCACGGGGGTGAGACTGGGGCCAGGGGTCACGGGGGTGAGACTGGGGCCAGGGGTCACGGGGGTGAGACTGGGGCCAGGGGTCACGGGGGTGAGACTGGGGCCAGGGGTCACGGGGGTGAGACTGGGGCCAGGGGTCACGGGGGTGAGACTGGGGCCAGGGGTCACGGGGGTGAGACTGGGGCCAGGGGTCACGGGGGGTGAGACTGGGGCCAGGGGTCACGGGGGTGAGGCTGGGGCCAGGGGTCACGGGGGGTGAGGCTGGGGCCAGGGGTCACGGGGGTGAGGCTGGGGCCAGGGGTCACGGGGGGTGAGGCTGGGGCCAGGGGTCACGGGGTGAGGCTGGGGCCAGGGGTCACGGGGGTGAGGCTGGGGCCAGGGGTCACGGGGGTGAGGCTGGGGCCAGGGGTCACGGGGGGTGAGGCTGGGGCCAGGGGTCACGGGGGTGAGGCTGGGGCCAGGGGTCACGGGGGTGAGACTAGGGCCAGGGGCCACTGGGGGTGAGACTAGGGCCAGGGGCCACTGGGGGGTGAGACTAGGGCCAGGGGCCACTGGGGGTGAGACTAGGGCCAGGGGCCACTGGGGGGTGAGACTAGGGCCAGGGGCCACTGGGGGGTGAGACTAGGGCCAGGGGCCACTGGGGGGGTGAGACTAGGGCCAGGGGCCACTGGGGGGTGAGACTAGGGCCAGGGGCCACTGGGGGTGAGACTAGGGCCAGGGGCCACTGGGGGGTGAGACTAGGGCCAGGGGCCACTGGGGGTGAGACTAGGGCCAGGGGCCACTGGGGGGTGAGACTAGGGCCAGGGGCCACTGGGGGTGAGACTAGGGCCAGGGGCCACTGGGGGTGAGACTAGGGCCAGGGGCCACTGGGGGTGAGACTAGGGCCAGGGGCCACTGGGGGTGAGACTAGGGCCAGGGGCCACTGGGGGTGAGACTAGGGCCAGGGGCCACTGGGGGTGAGACTAGGGCCAGGGGCCACTGGGGGGTGAGACTAGGGCCAGGGGCCACTGGGGGGTGAGACTAGGGCCAGGGGCGGGGAGACTGATGTCGGGGGCCACGGGGCGGGGAGACTCCCGGCGGGGGCCACGGGGGCGGGGAGAGGCGGGGGGAGGGTGGTAGGAAGACAGACCGGGGACTCCAGGGGGAGAGGAGGTAGGAAGACTAGGCCGGGGACTCCAGGGGGAGAGGAGGTAGGAAGACTAGGCCGGGGACTCCAGGGGGAGAGGAGGTAGGAAGACTAGGCCGGGGACTCCAGGGGAGAGGGGGTAGGAAGACTAGGCCGGGGACTCCAGGGGGAGAGGAGGTAGGAAGACTAGGCCGGGGACTCCAGGGGGAGAGGAGGTAGGAAGACTAGGCCGGGGACTCCAGGGGGAGAGGAGGTAGGAAGACTAGGCCGGGGACTCCAGGGGGAGAGGAGGTAGGAAGACACGGCCGGGGACTCCAGGGGGAGAGGAGGTAGGAAGACACGGCCGGGGACTCCAGGGGGAGAGGAGGTAGGAAGACTAGGCCGGGGACTCCAGGGGAGAGGAGGTAGGAAGACTAGGCCGGGGACTCCAGGGGGAGAGGAGGTAGGAAGACTAGGCCGGGGACTCCAGGGGGAGAGGGGGTAGGAAGACTAGGCCGGGGACTCCAGGGGGAGAGGGGTAGGAAGACTAGGCCGGGGACTCCAGGGGAGAGGGGGTAGGAAGACTAGGCCGGGGACTCCAGGGGGAGAGGAGGTAGGAAGACACGGCCGGGGACTCCAGGGGGAGAGGAGGTAGGAAGACTAGGCCGGGGACTCCAGGGGAGAGGAGGTAGGAAGACTAGGCCGGGGACTCCAGGGGGAGAGGAGGTAGGAAGACTAGGCCGGGGACTCCAGGGGAGAGGAGGTAGGAAGACTAGGCCGGGGACTCCAGGGGGAGAGGAGGTAGGAAGACTAGGCCGGGGACTCCAGGGGGAGAGGAGGTAGGAAGACTAGGCCGGGGACTCCAGGGGGAGAGGAGGTAGGAAGACTAGGCCGGGGACTCCAGGGGGAGAGGAGGTAGGAAGACTAGGCCGGGGACTCCAGGGGGAGAGGAGGTAGGAAGACTAGGCCGGGGACTCCAGGGGAGAGGAGGTAGGAAGACTAGGCCGGGGACTCCAGGGGGAGAGGAGGTAGGAAGACTAGGGCCGGGGACTCCAGGGGGAGAGGAGGTAGGAAGACTAGGCCGGGGACTCCAGGGGGAGAGGAGGTAGGAAGACTAGGCCGGGGACTCCAGGGGAGAGGGGGTAGGAAGACTAGGCCGGAGACTCCAGGGGGAGAGGGGGAAGAGACTGGGGCTCCGAGGAGGGGGTGGGGGAAGACTGGGGCTCCGAATGGGAGGGGGTGGAGAGAGGCTCCGAGGGGGGGGGAGACTGAGGCTCCGAGGGGGGGGAAGAGACAGGCTCCGAGGGGGGAAGAGACAGGCTCCGAGGGGGGGAAGAGACAGGCTCCGAGGGGGGGAAGAGACAGGCTCCGAGGGGGGGAAGAGACTGAGGCTCCGAGGGGGGGGAGACTGAGGCTCCGAGGGGGGGGAAGAGACTGAGGCTCCGAGGGGTGGGGGAAAGAGACTGAGGCTCCGAGAGGGGGGGAAGAGACTGAGGCTCCGAGGGGGGAAAGAGACTGAGGCTCCGAGGGGGGGAAGAGACTGAGGCTCCGAGGGGGGGAAGAGACTGAGGCTCCGAGGGGGGAAGAGACTGAGGCTCCGAGGGGGGAGAGACTGAGGCTCCGAGGGGGTGGGGGGAGAGACTGAGGCTCCGAGGGGGGGGAAGAGACTGAGGCTCCGGGAGGGGGGAAGAGACTGAGGCTCCGAGGGGGGAAGAGACTGAGGCTCCGAGGGGGGAAGAGACTGAGGCTCCGAGGGGGGGGAGAGACTGAGGCTCCGAGGGGGGGGTGGGGGAGACAGGCTCCGAGGGGGTGGGGAGACTGAGGCTCCGAGGGGGGGAGACTGAGGCTCCGAGGGGGGGGAGACTGAGGCTCCGAGGGGGGGGGGAGACTGAGGCTCCGAGGGGGGGAGACTGAGGCTCCGAGGGGGAGAGACTGAGGCTCCGAGGGGGGGGAGAGACTGGGGCTCCGAGGGGGGAACTGGGGCTCCGAAGGGGGGAACTGGGGCTCCGAAGGGGGGAACTGGGGCTCCGAAGGGGGGAACTGGGGCTCCGAAGGGGGGAACTGGGGCTCCGAAGGGGGGAACTGGGGCTCCGAAGAGGGGGGAACTGGGGCTCCGAAGGGGGGGAACTGGGGCTCCGAAGGGGGGAACTGGGGCTCCGAAGGGGGAACTGGGGCTCCGAAGGGGGGAACTGGGGCTCGAAGGGGGGGAAGAGACTAGACCGGGGGATCAAGGGGGGGGGGGAGAGACTGGGCCGGGGGCTCAAGGGGGAAAGAGACTAGACCGGGGGCTCAAAGGGGGGGGAAGAGACTAGACCGGGGCTCCGAAGGGGGTGGGGGGAAGACTAGACCGGGGGCTCAGGGAGAGGGAGGTGGAGAGACTAGACTGGGGCTCCGGGAGGGGGGGGACTGGGGCTCCAAGGAGGAGGGGGGAAGACTGGGGCTCCAGGAGGGGGGGAAGAGAGCCTGGGGCTCCAGGAGGGGGGGTGAGAGAGCCTGGGGCGCCGGGGGGTGAGAGAGACTGGGGCTCCAGGGGAGGGGGGGAGACTGGGGCTTTAAGGGGGTGAGGGGGGGAAGACTGGGGCTCCGAGGAGGAGGGTGGGGGAAGACTGGGGCTCGAGGAGGAGGGGAGATGGGGGCTACGAGGGGGGGGGGAAGAGACTAGACCGGGGGCTCTGAGGGGGAGGAAGACTAGACCGGGGGCTCTGAGGGGGAGGAAGACTAGACCGGGGGCTCTGAGGGGGGAGGAAGACTAGACCGGGGGCTCTGAGGGGGGGAGGAAGACTAGACCGGGGGCTCTGAGGGGGGGAGGAAGACTAGACCGGGGGCTCTGAGGGGGGAGGAAGACTGGACCGGGGGCTCTGAGGGGGGAGGAAGACTAGACCGGGGGCTCTGAGGGGGGGAGGAAGACTAGACCGGGGGCTCTGAGGGGGGAGGAAGACTAGACCGGGGGCTCTGAGGGGGGAGAGGAAGACTAGACCGGGGGGGAGACTAGGCCGGGGGGGGGAGAGACTAGGCCGGGGGGAGACTAGGCCGGGGGGAGACTAGGCAGGGGGGAGACTAGGCAGGGGGAGACTAGGCAGGGGGAGACTAGGCAGGGGGGAGACTAGGCAGGGGGAGACTAGGCAGGGGGGAGACTAGGCAGGGGGAGACTAGGCAGGGGGAGACTAGGCAGGGGGAGACTAGGCAGGGGGGAGACTAGGCAGGGGGAGACTAGGCAGGGGGGAGACTAGGCAGGGGGGAGACTAGGCAGGGGGAGACTAGGCAGGGGGAGACTAGGCAGGGGGAGACTAGGCAGGGGGAGACTAGGCAGGGGGAGACTAGGCAGGGGGGAGACTAGGCAGGGGGGAGACTAGGCAGGGGGGAGACTAGGCAGGGGGAGACTAGGCAGGGGGAGACTAGGCAGGGGGAGACTAGGCAGGGGGGAGACTAGGCAGGGGGGAGACTAGGCAGCGGGGGGAGACTAGGGGGAGACTAGGCCGGGGGGGAGACTAGGTGGGGGGGAAAGAGACTAGGCCGGGGGGTGGTGAAAGAGACCAGGCCGGGGGGGGAAGAGACTAAGCCGGGGGGGGAGAGACTAGGCCGGGGGGGGAAGAGACTAGGCCGGGGGGGAAGAGACTAGGCCGGGGGGGGGAAGAGACTAGGCCGGGGGGAGAAAGAGACCAGGCCGGGGGGGGAGGAAGAGACCAGGCCGGGGGGGGGGGAAGAGACCAGGCCGGGGGGGAGAAGAGACCAGGCCGGGGGGGGAGAAGAGACCAGGCCGGGGGGGGGAGAAGAGACCAGGCCGGGGGGAGAAGAGACCAGGCCGGGGGGAAAGAGACCAGGCCGGGGGGGGGAAGAGACTAGGCCGGGGGGGGGAAGAGACTAGGCCGGGGGGGGAAGAGACTAGGCCGGGGGGGGGAAGAGACTAGGCCGGGGGGGGAAGAGACTAGGACGGGGGGGGAAGAGACTAGGACGGGGGGGGAAGAGACTAGGCCGGGGGGGAGAGACTAGGCGGGGGGGGAAGAGACTAGGGCGGGGGGGAAGAGACTAGGCGGGGGGGGAAGAGACTAGGCGGGGGGGAAGAGACTAGGCGGGGGGAGAGACTAGGCCGGGGGGGGAGAGACTAGGCCGGGGGGGAGAGACTAGGCCGGGGGGAGAGACTAGGCCGGGGGGAGAGACTAGGCCGGGGGGGAGAGACTAGGCCGGGGGGGGAGAGACTAGGCCGGGGGGGAGAGACTAGGCCGGGGGGGGAGAGACTAGGCCGGGGGGGAGAGACTAGGCCGGGGGGGGAGAGACTAGGCCGGGGGGGAGAGACTAGGCCGGGGGGAGAGACTAGGCCGGGGGGGAGAGACTAGGCCGGGGGGGGAGAGACTAGGCCGGGGGGAGAGACTAGGCCGGGGGGGAGAGACTAGGCCGGGGGGAGAGACTAGGCCGGGGGGGAGAGACTAGGCCGGGGGGGGGGAGAGACTAGGCCGGGGGGGGGAGAGACTAGGCCGGGGGGGAGAGACTAGGCCGGGGGGGGGAGAGACTAGGCCGGGGGGGAGACTAGGCCGGGGGGAGAGACTAGGCCAGGGGCTAGGGGGAGACTAGGCCGGGGGGGGGGGAGGGGAGACTAGGCCGGGGGGGGAGAGACTAGGCAGGGGGGAGACTAGGCCGGGGGGGACTAGGCCGGGGGGGGGGGGACTAGGCCGGGGGGGGGGGGACTAGGCCGGGGGGGGGGGGACTAGGCCGGGGGGGGACTAGGCCGGGGGGACTAGGCCGGGGGGGACACTAGGCCGGGGGGGACACTAGGCCGGGGGAGACTAGGCCGGGGGGGGGAGACTAGGCCGGGGGGGGAGACTAGGCCGGGGGGGGAGACTAGGCCGGGGGGAGACTAGGCCGGGGGGAGACTAGGCCGGGGGGAGACTAGGCCGGGGGGGAGACTAGGCCGGGGGGGAAGAGACTAGGCGGGTGGGGGAGACTAGGGTGGGGGAGACTAGGCCGGGGTGGGGGAGACTAGGCCGGGGTGGGGAGACTAGGCCGGGGTGGGGGAGACTAGGCCGGGGGGGGACTAGGCCGGGGGGGGACTAGGCCGGGGGGGGGGACTAGGGCCGGGGGGGGAGACTAGGCCGGGGGGGAGACTAGGCCAGGGGGGGGGGAGACTAGGCCGGGGGGGGGGAGAGACTAGGCCGGGGGGGGGAGAGACTAGGCCGGGGGGGGAGAGACTAGGCCGGGGGGGGAGACTAGGCCGGGGGGAGAGACTAGGCCAGGGGCTAGGGGGAGACTAGGCCGGGGGGGGAGGGGAGACTAGGCCGGGGGGGGGAGGGGAGACTAGGCCGGGGGGGGGGGGAGGGAGACTAGGCCGGGGGGGAGAGACTAGGCAGGAGGGGAGACTAGGCCGGGGGGGAGACTAGGCAGGGGGAGACTAGGCAGGGGGAGACTAGGCAGGGGGGAGACTAGGCAGGGGGGAGACTAGGCAGGGGGGAGACTAGGCAGGGGGAGACTAGGCAGGGGGAGACTAGGCAGGGGGAGACTAGGCAGGGGGGAGACTAGGCAGGGGGAGACTAGGCAGGGGGGAGACTAGGCAGGGGGGAGACTAGGCAGGGGGGAGACTAGGCAGGGGGGAGACTAGGCAGGGGGGAGACTAGGCAGGGGGAGACTAGGCAGGGGGAGACTAGGCAGGGGGGAGACTAGGCAGGGGGGAGACTAGGCAGGGGGAGACTAGGCAGGGGGGAGACTAGGCAGGGGGGAGACTAGGCAGGGGGGGAGACTAGGCAGGGGGGGGAGACTAGGCAGGGGGGGAGACTAGGCAGGGGGGGGAGACTAGGCAGGGGGGGGAGACTAGGCAGGGGGGGGGAGACTAGGCAGGGGGAGACTAGGGGGGGAGACTAGGGGGGAGACTAGGCCGGGGGGGGGAGACTAGGTGGGGGGGGAAAGAGACTAGGCCGGGGGGTGGTGAAAGAGACCAGGCCGGGGGGGGGAAGAGACTGGGGCCAGGGGTCACGGGGGGTGAGACTGGGGCCAGGGGTCACGGGGTGAGACTGGGGCCAGGGGTCACGGGGGTGAGACTGGGGCCAGGGGTCACGGGGTGAGACTGGGGCCAGGGGTCACGGGGTGAGACTGGGGCCAGGGGTCACGGGGGTGAGACTGGGGCCAGGGGTCACGGGGGGTGAGACTGGGGCCAGGGGTCACGGGGGTGAGACTGGGGCCAGGGGTCACGGGGGTGAGGCTGGGGCCAGGGGTCACGGGGGTGAGGCTGGGGCCAGGGGTCACGGGGGGTGAGGCTGGGGCCAGGGGTCACGGGGGGTGAGGCTGGGGCCAGGGGTCACGGGGGTGAGGCTGGGGCCAGGGGTCACGGGGGTGAGGCTGGGGCCAGGGGTCACGGGGGTGAGGCTGGGGCCAGGGGTCACGGGGGGTGAGGCTGGGGCCAGGGGTCACGGGGGGTGAGGCTGGGGCCAGGGGTCACGGGGGGTGAGACTAGGGCCAGGGGCCACTGGGGGGTGAGACTAGGGCCAGGGGCCACTGGGGGTGAGACTAGGGCCAGGGGCCACTGGGGGTGAGACTAGGGCCAGGGGCCACTGGGGGGTGAGACTAGGGCCAGGGGCCACTGGGGGGGTGAGACTAGGGCCAGGGGCCACTGGGGGGTGAGACTAGGGCCAGGGGCCACTGGGGGGTGAGACTAGGGCCAGGGGCCACTGGGGGGTGAGACTAGGGCCAGGGGCCACTGGGGGGTGAGACTAGGGCCAGGGGCCACTGGGGGGTGAGACTAGGGCCAGGGGCCACTGGGGGGTGAGACTAGGGCCAGGGGCCACTGGGGGTGAGACTAGGGCCAGGGGCCACTGGGGGGTGAGACTAGGGCCAGGGGCCACTGGGGGTGAGACTAGGGCCAGGGGCCACTGGGGGGTGAGACTAGGGGCCAGGGGCCACTGGGGGTGAGACTAGGGCCAGGGGCCACTGGGGGTGAGACTAGGGCCAGGGGCCACTGGGGGGTGAGACTAGGGCCAGGGGCCACTGGGGGGTGAGACTAGGGCCAGGGGCCACTGGGGGTGAGACTAGGGCCAGGGGCCACTGGGGGTGAGACTAGGGCCAGGGGCGGGGAGACTGATGTCGGGGGCCACGGGCGGGGAGACTCGCGGCGGGGGCCACGGGGGCGGGGAGAGGCGGGGGGAGGGTGGTAGGAAGACAGACCGGGGACTCCAGGGGAGAGGAGGTAGGAAGACTAGGCCGGGGACTCCAGGGGAGAGGAGGTAGGAAGACTAGGCCGGGGACTCCAGGGGAGAGGAGGTAGGAAGACTAGGCCGGGGACTCCAGGGGAGAGGGGGTAGGAAGACTAGGCCGGGGACTCCAGGGGGAGAGGAGGTAGGAAGACTAGGCCGGGGACTCCAGGGGGAGAGGAGGTAGGAAGACTAGGCCGGGGACTCCAGGGGGAGAGGAGGTAGGAAGACTAGGCCGGGGACTCCAGGGGAGAGGAGGTAGGAAGACACGGCCGGGGACTCCAGGGGGAGAGGAGGTAGGAAGACTAGGCCGGGGACTCCAGGGGGAGAGGAGGTAGGAAGACTAGGCCGGGGACTCCAGGGGAGAGGAGGTAGGAAGACTAGGGCCGGGGACTCCAGGGGAGAGGAGGTAGGAAGACTAGGCCGGGGACTCCAGGGGAGAGGGGGTAGGAAGACTAGGCCGGGGACTCCAGGGGGAGAGGGGGTAGGAAGACTAGGCCGGGGACTCCAGGGGAGAGGGGGTAGGAAGACTAGGCCGGGGACTCCAGGGGAGAGGAGGTAGGAAGACTAGGGCCGGGGACTCCAGGGGGAGAGGAGGTAGGAAGACTAGGCCGGGGACTCCAGGGGGAGAGGAGGTAGGAAGACTAGGCCGGGGACTCCAGGGGGAGAGGAGGTAGGAAGACTAGGCCGGGGACTCCAGGGGGAGAGGAGGTAGGAAGACTAGGCCGGGGACTCCAGGGGGAGAGGAGGTAGGAAGACTAGGCCGGGGACTCCAGGGGGAGAGGAGGTAGGAAGACTAGGCCGGGGACTCCAGGGGGAGAGGAGGTAGGAAGACTAGGCCGGGGACTCCAGGGGAGAGGAGGTAGGAAGACTAGGCCGGGGACTCCAGGGGAGAGGAGGTAGGAAGACTAGGCCGGGGACTCCAGGGGGAGAGGAGGTAGGAAGACTAGGCCGGGGACTCCAGGGGGAGAGGAGGTAGGAAGACTAGGCCGGGGACTCCAGGGGAGAGGAGGTAGGAAGACTAGGCCGGGACTCCAGGGGGAGAGGAGGTAGGAAGACTAGGCCGGAGACTCCAGGGGGAGAGGGAAGAGACTGGGGCTCCGAGGAGGGGTGGGGGAAGACTGGGGCTCCGAATGGGAGGGGGGTGGAGAGAGGCTCCGAGGGGGGGGGAGACTGAGGCTCCGAGGGGGGGAGAGACTGAGGCTCCGAGGGGGGGGAAGAGACAGGCTCCGAGGGGGGGAAGAGACAGGCTCCGAGGGGGGGAAGAGACAGGCTCCGAGGGGGGGGGAAGAGACAGGCTCCGAGGGGGGGGGAAGAGACTGAGGCTCCGAGGGGGGGGGGGGGAGACTGAGGCTCCGAGGGGGGAAGAGACTGAGGCTCCGAGGGGTGGGGAAAGAGACTGAGGCTCCGAGAGGGGGGGAAGAGACTGAGGCTCCGAGGGGGGGAAAGAGACTGAGGCTCCGAGGGGGGAAGAGACTGAGGCTCCGAGGGGGAAGAGACTGAGGCTCCGAGGGGGGAGAGACTGAGGCTCCGAGGGGGTGGGGGGAGAGACTGAGGCTCCGAGGGGGGGGAGAGAGACTGAGGCTCCGAGGGGGGAAGAGACTGAGGCTCCGAGGGGGGGGAAGAGACTGAGGCTCCGAGGGGGGAAGAGACTGAGGCTCCGAGGGGGGGAGAGACTGAGGCTCCGAGGGGGGGTGGGGGGAGACAGGCTCCGAGGGGGGTGGGGAGACTGAGGCTCCGAGGGGGGGAGACTGAGGCTCCGAGGGGGGAGACTGAGGCTCCGAGGGGGGAGACTGAGGCTCCGAGGGGGAGACTGAGGCTCCGAGGGGGGAGAGACTGAGGCTCCGAGGGGGGAGAGACTGGGGCTCCGAAGGGGGGAACTGGGGCTCCGAAGGGGGGGAACTGGGGCTCCGAAGGGGGGGGAACTGGGGCTCCGAAGGGGGGAACTGGGGCTCCGAAGGGGGGAACTGGGGCTCCGAAGGGGGGGAACTGGGGCTCCGAAGGGGGGGAACTGGGGCTCCGAAGGGGGGGGGGGGGGGGGGGACTAGACCGGGGGATCAAGGGGGGGGGAGAGACTAGACCGGGGGCTCAAGGGGGGGAAAGAGACTAGACCGGGGGCTCAAAGGGGGGGAAGAGACTAGACCGGGGCTCCGAAGGGGGTGGGGGAAGACTAGACCGGGGGCTCAGGGAGAGGGAGGTGGAGAGACTAGACTGGGGCTCCGGGAGGGGGGGACTGGGGCTCCAAGGAGGAGGGGGAAGACTGGGGCTCCAGGAGGGGGGGAAGAGAGCCTGGGGCTCCAGGAGGGGGGGTGAGAGAGCCTGGGGCGCCGGGGGGGTGAGAGAGACTGGGGCTCCAGGGGAGGGGGGGAGACTGGGGCTTTAAGGGGGTGAGGGGGGGAAGACTGGGGCTCCGAGGAGGAGGGTGGGGGAAGACTGGGGCTCGAGGAGGAGGGAGATGGGGGCTACGAGGGGGGAAGAGACTAGACCGGGGGCTCTGAGGGGGAGGAAGACTAGACCGGGGGCTCTGAGGGGGGAGGAAGACTAGACCGGGGGCTCTGAGGGGGGAGGAAGACTAGACCGGGGGCTCTGAGGGGGGAGGAAGACTAGACCGGGGGCTCTGAGGGGGGGAGGAAGACTAGACCGGGGGCTCTGAGGGGGGGAGGAAGACTAGACCGGGGGCTCTGAGGGGGGGAGGAAGACTAGACCGGGGGCTCTGAGGGGGGGAGGAAGACTAGACCGGGGGCTCTGAGGGGGGGGAGGAAGACTAGACCGGGGGCTCTGAGGGGGGGGGGGAGAGGAAGACTAGACCGGGGGGGGAGACTAGGCCGGGGGGGGAGAGACTAGGCCGGGGGGAGACTAGGCCGGGGGGAGACTAGGCAGGGGGAGACTAGGCAGGGGGGAGACTAGGCAGGGGGGAGACTAGGCAGGGGGAGACTAGGCAGGGGGGAGACTAGGCAGGGGGGGACTAGGCAGGGGGGAGACTAGGCAGGGGGGAGACTAGGCAGGGGGAGACTAGGCAGGGGGAGACTAGGCAGGGGGGAGACTAGGCAGGGGGAGACTAGGCAGGGGGAGACTAGGCAGGGGGAGACTAGGCAGGGGGAGACTAGGCAGGGGGAGACTAGGCAGGGGGGAGACTAGGCAGGGGGGAGACTAGGCAGGGGGGAGACTAGGCAGGGGGAGACTAGGCAGGGGGGGACTAGGCAGGGGGAGCTAGGCGGGGGGAGACTAGGCAGGGGGAGACTAGGCAGGGGGAGACTAGGCAGGGGGGAGACTAGGCAGCGGGGGGAGACTAGGGGGGGGAGACTAGGCCGGGGGGGGAGACTAGGTGGGGGGGAAAGAGACTAGGCCGGGGGGTGGTGAAAGAGACCAGGCCGGGGGGGGAAGAGACTAAGCCGGGGGGGGGGAGAGACTAGGCCGGGGGGGAAAGAGACTAGGCCGGGGGGGAAGAGACTAGGCCGGGGGGGGAAGAGACTAGGCCGGGGGGGAGAAAGAGACTAGGCCGGGGGGGGAAGGAAGAGACTAGGCCGGGGGGAGAAAGAGACCAGGCCGGGGGGGGAAGAGACCAGGCCGGGGGGGGGGAAGAGACCAGGCCGGGGGGGGAGAAGAGACCAGGCCGGGGGGGGAGAAGAGACCAGGCCGGGGGGGGGAGAAGAGACCAGGCCGGGGGGAGAAGAGACCAGGCCGGGGGGAAGAGACCAGGCCGGGGGGGGGAAGAGACTAGGCCGGGGGGGGAAGAGACTAGGCCGGGGGGGGGGAAGAGACTAGGCCGGGGGGGGGAAGAGACTAGGCCGGGGGGGGAAGAGACTAGGACGGGGGGAAGAGACTAGGACGGGGGGGAAGAGACTAGGACGGGGGGGAAGAGACTAGGCGGGGGGGGAAGAGACTAGGCGGGGGGGAAGAGACTAGGCGGGGGGGGAAGAGACTAGGCGGGGGGGGAAGAGACTAGGCGGGGGGGGAGAGACTAGGCCGGGGGGGAGAGACTAGGCCGGGGGGGAGAGACTAGGCCGGGGGGAGAGACTAGGCCGGGGGGGGAGAGACTAGGCCGGGGGGGGAGAGACTAGGCCGGGGGGGGAGAGACTAGGCCGGGGGGGGGAGAGACTAGGCCGGGGGGGGAGAGACTAGGCCGGGGGGGAGAGACTAGGCCGGGGGGGGGAGAGACTAGGCCGGGGGGGGGAGAGACTAGGCCGGGGGGGAGAGACTAGGCCGGGGGGAGAGACTAGGCCGGGGGGGGAGGAGACTAGGCCGGGGGGGAGAGACTAGGCCGGGGGGGGAGAGACTAGGCCGGGGGGGGGAGAGACTAGGCCGGGGGGGGAGAGACTAGGCCGGGGGGGGAGAGACTAGGCCGGGGGGGGGGGAGAGACTAGGCCGGGGGGGGGGAGACTAGGCCGGGGGGAGAGACTAGGCCAGGGGCTAGGGGGGAGACTAGGCCGGGGGGGGAGGAGACTAGGCCGGGGGGGGGAGAGACTAGGCAGGGGGGAGACTAGGCCGGGGGGGGGACTAGGCCGGGGGGGACTAGGCCGGGGGGGGGGACTAGGCCGGGGGGGGGACTAGGCCGGGGGGGGGACTAGGCCGGGGGGGACTAGGCCGGGGGGGACACTAGGCCGGGGGGGGACACTAGGCCGGGGGGGAGACTAGGCCGGGGGGGGAGACTAGGCCGGGGGGGGGAGACTAGGCCGGGGGGGGAGACTAGGCCGGGGGGGAGACTAGGCCGGGGGGAGACTAGGCCGGGGGGAGACTAGGCCGGGGGGAGACTAGGCCGGGGGGAGACTAGGCCGGGGGGGAAGAGACTAGGCGGGTGGGGGAGACTAGGGTGGGGGAGACTAGGCCGGGGTGGGGGAGACTAGGCCGGGGTGGGGGAGACTAGGCCGGGGTGGGGGAGACTAGGCCGGGGGGGGGGACTAGGCCGGGGGGGGACTAGGCCGGGGGGGGGGAGACTAGGCCGGGGGGGAGACTAGGCCGGGGGGGGGGGAGACTAGGCCAGGGGGGGGAGACTAGGCCGGGGGGGGGGAGAGACTAGGCCGGGGGGGGGGAGAGACTAGGCCGGGGGGGGAGAGACTAGGCCGGGGGGGGGAGACTAGGCCGGGGGGGAGAGACTAGGCCAGGGGCTAGGGGGGAGACTAGGCCGGGGGGGGGGGGGGAGGGAGACTAGGCCGGGGGGGAGGGGAGACTAGGCCGGGGGGAGAGACTAGGCAGGAGGGAGACTAGGCCGGGGGGGAGACTAGGCAGGGGGGAGACTAGGCAGGGGGAGACTAGGCAGGGGGAGACTAGGCAGGGGGGAGACTAGGCAGGGGGAGACTAGGCAGGGGGAGACTAGGCAGGGGGGAGACTAGGCAGGGGGAGACTAGGCAGGGGGGAGACTAGGCAGGGGGAGACTAGGCAGGGGGAGACTAGGCAGGGGGAGACTAGGCAGGGGGGAGACTAGGCAGGGGGGAGACTAGGCAGGGGGAGACTAGGCAGGGGGGAGACTAGGCAGGGGGGAGACTAGGCAGGGGGGAGACTAGGCAGGGGGGAGACTAGGCAGGGGGGAGACTAGGCAGGGGGGAGACTAGGCAGGGGGGAGACTAGGCAGGGGGGAGACTAGGCAGGGGGGAGACTAGGCAGGGGGGGAGACTAGGCAGGGGGAGACTAGGGGGGGGGAGACTAGGCCGGGGGGGGGAGACTAGGTGGGGGGGGAAAGAGACTAGGCCGGGGGTGGTGAAAGAGACCAGGCCGGGGGGGGGGAAGAGACTAAGCCGGGGGGGGGGGAAGACTAGGCCGGGGGGGGGAAGAGACTAGGCGGGGGGGAGACTAGGGTGGGGAGACTAGGCCGGGGTGGGGGAGACTAGGCCGGGGTGGGGAGACTAGGCCGGGGTGGGGGAGACTAGGCCGGGGTGGGGAGACTAGGCCGGGGGGGGGACTAGGCCGGGGGGGGAGACTAGGCCGGGGGGGAGACTAGGCCAGGGGGGGGGAGACTAGGCCAGGGGGGAGACTAGGCCAGGGGGGAGACTAGGCCAGGGGGGGAGACTAGGCCAGGGGGGAGACTAGGCCAGGGGGGGGAGACTAGGCCTGGGGAAGACTAGGCCTGGGGGGGGAAGACTAGGCCGGGGGGGGGAAGACTAGGCCGGGGGGGGGAAGACTAGGCCGGGGGGGGGGAAGACTAGGCCGGGGGGAAGACTAGGCCCGGGGGGGGGAGACTAGGCCGGGGGGGAAGACTAGGCCGGGGGGGGAAGACTAGGCCGGGGGGGGGAAGACTAGGCCGGGGGGGGGGGGGGGGGAGACTAGGCCGGGGGGGGAGACTAGGCCGGGGGGGAGACTAGGCCGGGGGGGAGACTAGGCCGGGGGGGGGGAGACTAGGCCGGGGGGGGACACTAGGCCGGGGGGGAGAGACTAAGCCGGGGGGGGGAGGAGACTAGGCTAGGGGGCGGGAGGGAGACTAGACCGGGGGAGACTAGGCCAAGGGAGGGGGGGACTAGGCCAGGGGCTCGGGGGGCGGGAGAGACTAGGCCAGGGTAGGAGGGGGGAAGGGGGAGACTAGGCCAGGGGCTCCAGGGGGTGGAGAGACTAGGCCAGGGGCTCGGGGCGGGAAGACTAGGCCAGGGGCTCCAGGGAGGGGGGGTGAGACTAGGCCAGGGGCTCTGGGGAGGGGGGGGGGGGGGACTAGGCCAGGGGCTCCGGGGGAGGGGGGGAGACTAGGACAGGGGCTCCGGGGGGAGGGGGGAGACTAGGCCAGTGGCTATGGGGGGACTAGGCCAGGGTCTCGGGGGGGAGAATAGGCCAGGGGCCTAGGTCACCCCACCATCCATACTGCACTCCCCCGCCTACCATCCATCCTACACTCCCCCCTCCACAGCACCCAACACTCACCTTGAGCCCGCTCCGCTCCAGGAAGCCCCCCATGGCTTCCAGCTGCAGCTGGGGGTCCCCTCGCTCACGCTTCACCTGCTCCAGGTAGCTGGCATTGGTCTGCAGCGTGTTCAGAGTCCGGATGGCGTCCTGGGCAGAAGAGAGCAGAGATTAGGTCGATGGATACCGACGAGGGCAGGAGGTGATAGAGAGGGATGCAGTGGTTGTGGGTAGAAGAGGGAAGAGAAGGGCAGAGATTAGGAGAGGGCAAGAGGTGTGAAAGAGGGAGGCAATGGTTTGAAAAGCAGGTGGCGGTGTATAAGAGTCGGCTTGTGCAGCGCCTAGCTGGGTTAGTGCCTAGCTGGTGCACCACCTAGCTGGGTTAGTGCCTAGCTGGTACAGCACCTAGCTGGGTTAGTGCCTCTGGTCTGTAATAAAGCTATGGTAGAAACATTACATGTCTTGAAATGTAGGCGTTCCAGAGCAGCCAGGGCAGTGTTCTCTTTACTGCCCTCTGCTCTCCCATGTTGAGGCGTGGGTCACTGTCCTGTGGGACAGTTCTTTCCAACAGTCCCCTCTGGGCTTCCATCCTGCAGAGCCAGGTGTCCACCCGAACAGGTTCAAAGTCTCACAATAGTTCTCAAGTGGCCTGTGAAGTGGTTCCAGAAGCCCAGAGGGGCCTCACGTTCTTCAGAAGGTTGCACCGGAGACCTAATGGAGGAGGTCTCCAGAACAGCATCCAGGATGTGATGCCCCAGGTCTGTCTCAACACTCTCTTCCCACCACATGAGACTCTCCAGTGCGTCTCCTGGCAACGACTCTGCAAAACCCTCCTATGAAGGTTTGTAAGCACATGAGGTCTGGTTCCAATGTCAGATCTTTGGTCAGGCCCTGGTGTGCCCGGTCCATGAGAGCAGAGGACAGGCCTTTACAAGCAGCTGGTGCACGCCAAGAAGCCAAGGCTGGGCGCACACACTGGTCTCTCATGCCTGGGACTGTTAGGGCAGGTAGAGCCCCAGCCAAGGCTGGGCCCACCCAGCATCCAACTAACGCACTGAGAGCAATCAAAGGAGGAGAAGCCACACGCCGAGAGCAATCAAAGGAGGAGAAGCCACACGCCGAGATGAACCAAAGGAGGAGAAGCCACACGCCGAGATGAACCAAAGGAGGAGAAGCCACACGCCGAGATGAACCAAAGGAGGAGAAGCCACAGGCCGAGATGAACCAAAGGAGGAGAAGCCACAGGCCGAGATGAACCAAAGGAGGAGAAGCCACAGGCCGAGATGAACCAAAGGAGGAGAAGCCACAGGCCGAGATGAACCAAAGGAGGAGAAGCCACAGGCCGAGATGAACCAAAGGAGGAGAAGCCACAAGCCGAGATGAACCAAAAGGAGGAGAAGCCACAGGCCGAGATGAACCAAAAGGAGGAGAAGCCACAGGCCGAGATGAACCAAAAGGAGGAGAAGCCACAGGCCGAGATGAACCAAAAGGAGGAGAAGCCACAGGCCGAGATGAAACAAAGGAGGAGAAGCCACAGGCCGAGATGAACCAAAGGAGGAGAAGCCACAGGCCGAGATGAACCAAAGGAGGAAAAGCCACAGGCCGAGATGAACCAAAAGGAGGAAAAGCCACAGGCCGAGATGAACCAAAGGAGGAGAAGCCACAGGCCGAGATGAACCAAAGGAGGAGAAGCCGCAGGCCGAGATGAACCAAAGGAGGAGAAGCCACAGGCCGAGATGAACCAAAGGAGGAAAAGCCACAGGCCGAGATGAACCAAAGGAGGAAAAGCCACAGGCCGAGATGAACCAAAGGAGGAAAAGCCACAGGCCGAGATGAACCAAAGGAGGAAAAGCCACAGGCCGAGATGAACCAAAAGGAGAAGCCACAGGCCGAGATGAACCAAAGGAGGAGATGCCACAGGCCGAGATGAACCAAAGGAGGAGAAGCCACAGGCCGAGATGAACCAAAAGGAGGAAAAGCCAAAGGCCGAGATGAACCAAAAGGAGGAAAAGCCAAAGGCCGAGATGAACCAAAAGGAGAAGCCACAGGCCGAGATGAACCAAAAGGAGAAGCCACACGCCGAGATGAACCAAAAGGAGAAGCCACACGCCGAGATGAACCAAAAGGAGAAGCCACACGCCGAGATGAACCAAAAGGAGAAGCCACACGCCGAGATGAACCAAAAGGAGAAGCCACACGCCGAGATGAACCAAAAGGAGAAGCCACACGCCGAGATGAACCAAAGGAGGAGAAGCCACACGCAGAGATGAATCTAAAGAGGAGAAGCCACACGCCGAGATGAACCTAAAGAGGAGAAACCACACGCTGAGATGAACCAAAGGAGAAGCCACACGCCGAGATGAACCAAAGGAGAAGTCTCACGCCGAGATGAACCAAAGGAGAAGTCTCACGCCGAGATGAACCAAAGGAGAAGCCTCACGCCAAGATGAACCTAAAGAGAAGTCTCACGCCAAGATGAGCCAAAGGAGGAGAAGCCACACGCCGAGATGAACCAAAGGAGGAGAAGCCTCATGCCGAGATGAACAAAAGGAGGAGAAGCCTCATGCCGAGATTAACAAAAGGAGAAGCCTCATGCCGAGATGAACAAAAGGAGGAAAAGCCTCACGCCGAGATGAACCAAAGGAGGAGAAGCTGCATGCTGAGATGAACCAAAGGAGGAAAAGCCGCATGCTGAGATGAACCAAAGGAGGAGAAGCCGGACACGGAGATAAACCAATT
This sequence comes from Calotriton arnoldi, assembly GCA_963921515.1. Lineage (NCBI taxonomy): Eukaryota > Metazoa > Chordata > Amphibia > Caudata > Salamandridae > Calotriton > Calotriton arnoldi. Next base: position 80,693 of record CAWUFW010016247.1, on the reverse strand, counting down.
AAGGAGGAGAAGCCATCACATCAAGAATTCTTCAACTTTAACTTGAAGCTTGGGTGCTCGCTCGTCCGGCCACCTCCAGGTGTCAGGGCACAGATGTACTAAAACACACAAGTGCAAGAGGAAGCGTTCAGCGACGAGGTACTGCCAGACCTGACCTGCTCCATTGGTAGACAGGGCAGAGAAAGAAAGGCCAGCTCTGGCAATTCCCATGTGTGTACAGAGTCACTGGCTTTGCCAAAGTTTCTTCTCTTCCTACACTTTCTAAGGTGGCAAGCAATAGTAAACACTTCTGTGCATGTGGGGCAGTCACCCTAGTTAATAAATGTGTGCTTTCAAGACAATATACAGGCGCTTTTTACTCCTTTCACAGTTCCTTATGGCCAAGTTATCAGAACCTTTGTACACTTGTATGTGGTGTAAATGAATAAAAGAAGAAAACTAGATACTACATGGAGGGGGCTCTCCAGAGGGCCTTAGGCAGGTATGTACAGAAGGCAGGATCCCCGAGTGTGCAGAGGACACCCCACTTTAGAGACAAGTTGTAAGTGTCTGTCCTTCACCTGGAGTCAGGCTCACTTTCAAATAGAAAGTGCTAGAAGCTCCTATGCATCGTTAACGCCCAAGGCTGATGTCCACAGAGTCCCAGCTGAAGGACAGCATCAGGTCACATGAAAAGCAGACTTTGGACTCATTTACATCGAAGGCTTAGAAAAGCACCCACCTCTCACAGCGCTTCAGTTTATAACACCAAAACACGGTCCAAAGTCCGGCGCCTCTCAATTAAAGCTGTTGTTTAAAGCACGAAAGTGGTGGCAGAAGTCACTGGGCTGTAAAAGCACCCTGGACGAACACGCAAGCACACTCAGTGAGCTGGCCTGCGCTCTCACGTGTGAAGTATTAAGAGAATCTGGTGAAAAACTAAATAGTTTATCTTTTAAGCCTGCTACCGTGCAATGGTAAAACATAAAATGGGTACATCTGAGTCGAAAACAGCACACTAGGTAGGGAGCCATCAAGCACATGCACTCACATGGAGCGCTATAAGAACAAACATAAGCACAGCCAATAGGGTCTCACCTTTGGGACTCATAGGCTTTGTCAATGCCGCTTAACATGCTGTGCAGCCCCCCCCAGGTGCTGTAGCGAAAAGGTAAAAAAACAAAAAAATAAACATTTGTAGGCAGGCACATGCTCCATTATGCATGCAAAATTATGACAGACAGAAAGTGCTTTTAAAGCTGACAGGGTTGCAGTAATTTGCTACCAGGACCACCACGAAAAACAGCGTGGGTGGGGCAGCAACAGGGAGCAGGCAGAAGGGGGGGCAGCACTCGAGAAGCCCGCGAGCGCCAGAACAGGGGGAGAGACAGGGAGGGGGGTGGGAGAGACGGGGAAGGGGGGAGAGAAGAGGCACAAACGGGGGGAAAAGGCACACACGGGGGGAAGAGGCACCCACGGGAGGGGGTGGAGGGAAGAGGGGGGGGGGGAAGAGGCCCCCACGGGGGGGAAGAGGCCCACACCGGGGGGGAAGAGGCCCACACCGGGGGGGAGAGAAGAGGCCCACACCGGGGGGGGGAGAAGAGGCCCACACCGGGGGGGAGAAGAGGCCCACACCGGGGGGGGGAGAAGAGGCCCACACCGGGGGGGGGGAGAAGAGGCCCACACCGGGGGGGGAGAAGAGGCCCACACCGGGGGGGGGAAGAGGCCCACACGGGGGGAAGAGGCCCACACGGGGGAGGAAGAGGCCCACACGGGGGGGAAGAGGCCCACACGGGGGAAGAGGCCCACACGGGGGGAAGAGGCCCACACGGGGGGGAGAGGCTCCCACGGGGAAGAGGCCCCCACGGGGGGGAAGAGGGCCCACACGGGGGGAGAGGCCCACACCGGGGGGGAGGCCCACACCGGGGGAGGCCCACACCGGGGGGAGGCCCACACCGGGGGGGAGGCCCACACCGGGGGGGAGAGGCCCACACCGGGGGGGAGAGGCCCACACCGGGGGGGGGGGGAGAGGCCCACACCGGGGGGGGGAGAGGCCCACACCGGGGGGGGAGAGGCCCACACCGGGGGGGGGGAGAGGCCCACACCGGGGGGGAGAGGCCCACACCGGGGGGGGAGAGGCCCACACCGGGGGGAGAGGCCCACACCGGGGGAGAGGCCCACACGGGGGGAAGAGGCCCACATGGGGGGGGGGAAGAGGCCCACATGGGGGGGGAAGAGGCCCACATGGGGGGAAGAGGCCCACACGGGGGGGAGAGGCCCACACGGGGGGGGAGAGGCCCACACGGGGGGGAGAGGCCCACACGGCGGGGGGGAAGAGGCCCACACGGCGGGGGGAAGAGGCCCACACGGCGGGGGGGAAGAGGCCCACACGGCGGGGGGGGAAGAGGCCCACACGGCGGGGGGGAAGAGGCCCACACGGCGGGGGGGAAGAGGCCCACACGGCGGGGGGGAAGAGGCCCACACGGCGGGGGGAAGAGGCCCACACGGCGGGGGGGGAAGAGGCCCACACGGCGGGGGGGAAGAGGCCCACACGGCGGGGGGGAAGAGGCCCACACGGCGGGGGGGAAGAGGCCCACACGGCGGGGGGGAAGAGGCCCACACGGCGGGGGGGAAGAGGCCCACACGGCGGGGGGGAAGAGGCCCACACGGCGGGGGGAAGAGGCCCACACGGCGGGGGGGAAGAGGCCCACACGGCGGGGGGGAAGAGGCCCACACGGCGGGGGGGAAGAGGCCCACACGGCGGGGGGGAAGAGGGCCCACACGGCGGGGGGGGAAGAGGCCCACACGGCGGGGGGGGGAAGAGGCCCACACGGCGGGGGGGGGAAGAGGCCCACACGGGGGAGAAGAGGGAGGCCCACACGGGGGAGAAGAGGCCCACACAGGGGGAGAAGAAGCCCACACGGGGGAGAAGAGGCCCACACGGGGGAGAAGAGGCCCACACGGGGGAGAAGAGGCCCACACGGGGGGGAAGAGGCCCACACGGGGGGGAAGAGGCCCACACGGGGGGGAAGAGGCCCACACGGGGGGGGGAAGAGGCCCACACGGGGGGGAAGAGGCCCACACGGGGGGAAGAGGCCCACACGGGGGGGGAAGAGGCCCACACGGGGGGGAAGAGGCCCACACGGGGGGGAAGAGGCCCACACGGGGGGAAGAGGCCCACAAGGGGGGGGAAGAGGCCCACACGGGGGGGAAGAGGCCCACACGGGGGGGAAGAGGCCCACACGGGGGGAAGAGGCCCACAAGGCAGACCCCGAAGAGCAGTGATGGTCACTGGAACACAAGGCAGACTCCCAAGGGCAGTGATGGTCACTGGAGCACAAGGCAGACCCCGGAGGGCAGTGATGGTCACTGGAGCACAAGGCAGACCCCGAAGAGCAGTGATGGTCACTCGAGCACAAGGCAGACCCCGAATAGCAGTGATGCTCACTCGAGCACAAGGCAGACCCCGGAGGGCAGTGATGGTCAGTCAAGCACAAGGCAGACCCCGAAGAGCAGTGATGGTCAGTCGAGCACAAGGCAGACCCCGGAGGGCAGTGATGGTCAGTCGAGCACAAGGCAGACCCCGAATAGCAGTGATGCTCACTCGAGCACAAGGCAGACCCCGGAGGGCAGTGATGGTCAGTCAAGCACAAGGCAGACCCCGAAGAGCAGTGATTGTCAGTCGAGCACACGGCAGACCCCGAAGAGCAGTGATGGTCAGTCGAGCACAAGGTAGACCCCGGAGGGCAGTGATTGTCAGTCGAGCACAAGGCAGACCCCGGAGGGCAGTGATTGTCAGTCGAGCACAAGGCAGACCCCGAATAGCAGTGATGCTCACTCGAGCACAAGGCAGACCCCGGAGGGCAGTGATGGTCAGTCAAGCACAAGGCAGACCCCGAAGAGCAGTGATGGTCAGTCGAGCACAAGGCAGACCCCGGAGGGCAGTGATGGTCAGTCGAGCACAAGGCAGACCCCGAATAGCAGTGATGCTCACTCGAGCACAAGGCAGACCCCGGAGGGCAGTGATGGTCAGTCAAGCACAAGGCAGACCCCGAAGAGCAGTGATTGTCAGTCGAGCACACGGCAGACCCCGAAGAGCAGTGATGGTCAGTCGAGCACAAGGTAGACCCCGGAGGGCAGTGATTGTCAGTCGAGCACAAGGCAGACCCCGGAGGGCAGTGATTGTCAGTCGAGCACACGGCAGACCCCGGAGGGCAGTGATTGTCAGTCGAGCACACGGCAGACCCCGGAGGGCAGTGATTGTCAGTCGAGCACACGGCAGACCCCGAAGAGCAGTGATGGTCAGTCGAGCACAAGGCAGACACCGAGGAGCAGTGATGGTCAGTCGAGCACAAGGCAGACCCCGAGGAGCAGTGATGGTCAGTCAAGCACAAGGCAGACCCTGGAGGGCAGTGATGGTCACTGGAGCACAAGGCAGACACCGAAGAGCAGTGATGGTCCGTCGAGCACAAGGCAGACCCCGAAGAACAGTGATGGTCCGTCGAGCACAAGGCAGACCCCGAAGAACAGTGATGGTCCGTCGAGCACAAGGCAGACCCCGAAGAGCAGTGATGGTCACTCGAGCACAAGGCAGACCCCGAAGAGCAGTGATGGTCACTCGAGCACAAGGCAGACCCCGAAGAGCAGTGATGGTCACTCGAGCACAAGGCAGACCCCGAAGAGCAGTGATGGTCACTCGAGCACAAGGCAGACCCCGAAGAGCAGTGATGGTCACTCGAGCACAAGGCAGACCCCGAAGAGCAGTGATGGTCACTCGAGCACAAGGCAGACCTCGAAGAGCAGTGATGGTCACTCGAGCACAAGGCAGACCCCGAAGAGCAGTGATGGTCACTCGAGCACAAGGCAGACCCCGAAGAGCAGTGATGGTCACTCGAGCACAAGGCAGACCTCGAAGAGCAGTGATGGTCACTCGAGCACAAGGCAGATCCCGAAGAGCAGTGATGGTCACTGGAGCACAAGGCAGACCCCGGAGGGCAGTGATGGTCACTGGAGCACAAGGCAGACCCCGGAGGGCAGTGATGGTAACTCGAGCACAAGGCAGACCCCGAAGAGTAGGGATGGTCACTGGAGCACAAGGCAGACCCCGGAGAGCAGTGATGGTCACTGGAGCACAAGGCAAATCCCGAAGAGCAGTGATGGTCAGTCGAGCACAAAGCAGACCCCGTAGAGCAGTGATGGTCACAGGAGCACAAGGCAGACCCCGGAGGGCAGTGATGGTCACTCGAGCACAAGGCAGACCTCGAAGAGCAGTGATGGTCCGTCGAGCACAAGGCAGACCCCGAGAAGCAGTGATGCTCACTGGAGCACAAGGCAGACCCCGAAGAGCAGTGATGGTCACTCGAGCACAAGGCAGACCCCGGAGGGCAGTTATGGTCACTGGAGCACAAGTCAGACCCCGAAGAGCAGTGATGGTCAGTCGAGCACAAGGCAGACCCCGAAGAGCAGTGATGGTCAGTCGAGCACAAGGCAGACCCCGAAGAGCAGTGATGGTCAGTCGAGCACAAGGCAGACCCCGAAGAGCAGTGATGGTCTGTCGAGCACAAGGCAGACCCCGAAGAGCAGTGATGGTCACTCGAGCACAAGGCAGACCCCGAAGAGCAGTGATGGTCACTCGAGCACAAGGCAGACCCCTAAGAGCAGTGATGGTCACTGGAGCACAAGGCAGACCCCAAAGAGCAGCGATGGTCCCTCAAGCATACGTTCAGTCAGTTCACAGGGGGCAGGGACTGTCTTCTCTCTCAAAGCACGCAACATGCTGCTGCTCCCAGCTGCCTGGGGTTAAGCATGGTGTCTGCTCCGCCAGGACCAGTTCTCTGCTCGAGGTTAAGTGGTTCTGTTTTAGTACCAGAGGTGTTAATGGTTCTGACACAGGCTGCGGATGAAAGGTAGTGACATCAGTGGATGCTGTGATTAGTTATTAAGACCCTAAGCTGCTTAGGACAGGGGTGGGCCTCTGAGGCTGCAGTGGTGTCTGGGAATGAAGTGGAGATTGAGATGGGAACGGAGTGCAGCTCTGAACCATTAACACATGAACTCCCCGCTGTATCAGTGAGGCCAACAGACCGCTCACCACGAGGCAACACAAGATCTGTTAAATTTTAAATAAGAGCCTGAGGCTTTACTTGTTCAGTAAATCGTGTGAGGTAAATAGTGTTTTATTGAAATAGAAGCTTAAAAAATAGAGCTGGAAAATTGTGCGAGCCGCAGGAGGTGCTGTGTGCTCTGCTAGTTGCGAGCTTTGGAGATGTGGCCTGAGGACACAGAGCGTCCCTCTTTTGTATCTGAGAGTGGCTTCGGAGCTCTCAAACCAAGTTAGGGTGTCACTTGCGGCGGTGGCCTCAAGGTTACAGTCCAGAGGCACAGGCCCTTGTTTAACTTTACCCCTGTGAGGATGGCCACTGGCACTACCTGTTCAATCTGTCTAGCCCCAGTAACTGTCTGGGGCCTGCCTCAGGTTTATTGTGCAAATTATGTACGTTTCACTGGTGGACTAGTGAGTGGTGGGGTCCATTTGGATTCTGCGTGTCTCTTGCCTACCTGGTTGATAGGAGGGGGGTTTCCAGACATGTCTTTGTCCAGTGTAGGTTTCTCCTTCCTGGGTGTACTCCACTCACCCTTTGCTGTGTTGTGCACATATTTCTTGTCAGGAGCATATGTGGGTATCAGCCTGTGGCCAGTACACAGAACGCCTTGACCAGTCGGAACCAGTCGTATTATGATTTCTGAAGCCTTTGAAATCTGGCCATCAGCAAGTATAGTATCTTCCTGCAGGACTCAAGGAGCACAGACCCCCCTTCCCCCCTTGAATGTTTCAGACTCTTGCTTACAGCAGGATGCAGAGCCAACCAGAGGAATCCAAGTTCTGGGTTGCAGAACCAGCACATCTATCTAGATTTTGTGGTACAGGATCTATTCAAGTTCTGGTCACTGCCTACCTCTAAATGACCAGTTCCCAATCGGGACTGGTGCAGTGACTGCAGTGGGTGCCCACACAAACAAAATCTTGCCTATGACTGGTAGATGTGAAAGTTGAGTTCCATAAAGTAAAAGGCTCCCCCAGCCCTCCTTGAGCTGCCCACTGCTCCAGTGAGTCCTCTCGAAAAGCACAGGAACCAGTATCGTCTGAACTGGTCCCTGACTCGACTGTGCCCCTAACCGGACACCAGTAACCAGACAGCGGTGCGCTAGGACATCATTCCTGGGAGCACCAGAGATTTGGCTGGTGGAGGACCCTACTTGTTTGGGTGGTGTGTTATTTGGCTCAATTTTGGGAGCATGTTTCTTTTGGCCTTTGAATATTTTTAGGGAGTTACCAGTTTTATTCCACGTTTTGGCATCAGTTTGGACCCTGTACCAGCACTGTGTCCCAGAATCATCGCATCTAGTCAGCCTTTAAACCCTTTTTACGCGAGTCTTGTGGCTGCTCAGAACGATTTTGAATTGCCGATGTTTGCCCTGAATCGAACCCACGGGATAACCTAGGCAGCCGGGCTGATGCCAACAGATCTAGTGTCTAGCACTTGGGTGCTATATTAACATTTGGGGTTATGGCTTGGTCCCAGAAAGTTGTATCACAGTGTTTTTTGTTAAGTTTCAACTGGTGTGTTTTGTTAACCTTTTAATACATTATTTTCTGTACCTAAAATGAATCTCTGGTTGAAGACCAAGGTTACTTGTTGTGTCATTTGGAGGTTCCAAGCCTTTCTGCCTTCGGAAGTGTCTTGAATGCTCGCGCTTGGTACAGAATTAAATGCCCAAAGGAAGTGCCTTGGTTATCCAGTTGGGTTGCAGCTGTTCTGTGGCCCCGATACCTGGTGGCAGCCACAGTGCCCACACCCACTCCCTGCCCTATGGCCCGTAGAAGGGCCTCACTGGATGAACAGTCGCCCTCTCCCGGTTGAATTGATGCTTATTAAAGAGAAGTGGAGGCTGGGGTAGTCTGCTGTCCTAACCAAAGGCTGCAGGTAGGAACCCTGGCCACCTCCGCTTGTGCTTCGACTGTTAGAGCAGATGTACGAAGAAAGTTCCTACTGCAATTCAAGAGGTGGGATCCAATGAGACCCTGATCAGCAGGCGGTCTCTCCTCTGAGAGAGACACCACCATCTGAACACTAGAGGGGGGGGGGGGGCGAGGGGGGGGCTTGGCTGAAAGACCTGGCCTGTCTGCCCTCACTGCATGCACTGCAGAGGAAGTCAGCTGCACTAGCCTTACTTGAAGGTGCCCTAGCCACCGGGCCAGCTTCTGGAGCTGTACTCTGCAGGGCAGACTCCTCCAAATGTCAGGCTTGCAGTGGTACATTTTGGTCGATGGGAAGGTCTGCTGCAAGGGTTGCTTGGAGATCAAGGAACACTTCTCTGCACTGAGATCAGAACAGATCTTTCAAGATCCCTGTGTGGATCCCCGTCTGGTGTGGCTTTCGGGTCAGCATCCACACCTCAAAGCATCTCCCTCCTCACTGGGGAACAGACAAACCTTTGGATAAAGGGTAAAGCGATGAAGAGAATCCACCTCACCATGCTCGAATGTTGGGGGGTCACTGGTACTGCTTGAATTATTGTGGACCTGCTGTTCAGCCTGTATTCCATGCCATCGTTTTATTGCCTGTGTTCTTCATGGTCAGTGCATTCTCTGACCAGAAAGCAACCTGCACGCGCTGATGAAACCCAACAAGGCCGAAACGTGTTGGGTGTGTCTAGCAGTTCAGACATGACCTTTGGGGTGGGGACAAGACTGATTTGCACATGTCTGGTCCCGATCTCGTGTGGCACACTTATTACCAGGGGCTGGGATTTCATTTGAGTGTTCCATCATCGCCGTTGTGTTGTCTTTTCTCATTTAAATATCTGCACGGACTCAGTAGCTACCTCCCATTTGCCTCGTGCCTGAGTGAGCGCCTGCACAGCTGTCTGCCTCATGCTGGAGTGAGCATCTGCACAGCTGTCTTTCCCGTGCTTGAGTGAGCGTCTGCACAGCTGTCTGCCTCGTGCTTGAGTGAGCGTCTGCACAGCTGTCTGCCTCGTGCTTGAGTGAGCGTCTGCACAGCTGTCTGCCTCGTGCTTGAGGGGAGTGCTCGAGGGGCTGTCTGCCTCGTGCTTGAGTGAGCGTCTGCACAGCTGTCTGCCTCATGCTTGAGTGAGCGTCTGCACAGCTGTCTGCCTCGTGCTTGAGGGGCTGTCTGCCTCGTGCTTGAGGGGAGTGCTTGAGGGGCTGTCTGCCTCGTGCTTGAGAGCGTCTGCACAGCTGTCTGCCTCGTGCTTGAGTGAGCGTCTGCACAGCTGTCTGCCTCGTGCTTGAGTGAGCGTCTGCACAGCTGTCTGCCTCGTGCTTGAGTGAGCGTCTGCACAGCTGTCTGCCTCGTGCTTGAGGGGAGTGCTCGAGGGGCTGTCTGCCTCGTGCTTGAGTGAGCGTCTGCACAGCTGTCTGCCTCATGCTTGAGTGAGCGTCTGCACAGCTGTCTGCCTTGTGCTTGAGGGGAGTGCTCGAGGGGCTGTCTGCCTCGTGCTGGAGTGAGCGTCTGCACAGCTGTCTGCCTCATGCTTGAGTGAGCGTCTGCACAGCTGTCTGCCTCGTGCTTGAGGGGAGTGCTCGAGGGGCTGTCTGCCTCGTGCTGGAGTGAGCATCTGCACAGCTGTCTGCCTCGTGCTTGAGGGGAGTCCTTGAGGGGGCGCCTCTTCGGCTGCCGGCCTCGTGCCCGAGTGAGCGTCTGCACAGCGGTCTGCCTCGTGCTTGAGGGGCTGTCTGCCTCGTGCTTGAGTGAGCGTCTGCACAGCTGTCTGCCTCGTGCTTGAGGGGAGTGCTTGAGGGGCTGTCTGCCTCGTGCTTGAGTGAGCGTCTGCACAGCTGTCTGCCTCGTGCTTGAGGGGGGGTGCTTGAGGGGCTGTCTGCCTCGTGCTTGAGGGGCTGTCTGCCTCGTGCTTGAGGGGAGTGCTTGAGGGGCTGTCTGCCTCATGCTTGAGAGCGTCTGCACAGCTGTCTGCCTCGTGCTTGAGTGAGCGTCTGCACAGCTGTCTGCCTCGTGCTTGAGTGAGCGTCTGCACAGCTGTCTGCCTCGTGCTTGAGTGAGCGTCTGCACAGCTGTCTGCCTCGTGCTTGAGTGAGCGTCTGCACAGCTGTCTGCCTCGTGCTTGAGGGGAGTCCATGAGGGAGCACCTCTTCGGCTGTCTGCCTCGTGCCTGAGTGAGCATCTGCACAGCTGTCTGCCTCGTGCTTGAGGGGAGTCCATGAGGGGGCACCTCTTCGGCTGTCTGCCTCGTGCTCGAGGGGACCTTCCCCTCTGCGGCCTGCCTCATGCTGGCGGGGACGGTCTCCTCGGCTGTCTGCCTCACGCTTGAGGGGACAGTCCCCGTGGCTGTCTGCCTCCTGCTTGATGGGAGTCCTTGAGTGGATGGTCCCGTCTGCTGTCTGCCTCGTGCGGAGTCCTTGAGGGGGACGGTCTTCTCAGCTGTCTGCCTCGTGCTTGAGGGGCCAGTCCCATCAGCAGTCTGCCTCATGCTTGAGGGGCCAGTCCCATCAGCAGTCTGCCTCGTGCTTGAGGGGACAGTCCCATCAGCAGTCTGCATCATGCTTAAGGGGACAGTCCCATCAGCAGTCTGCCTCGTGCTTGAGGGGACAGTCCCATCAGCAGTCTGCCTCGTGCTTGAGGGGACAGTCCCATCAGCAGTCTGCCTCGTGCTTGAGGGGACAGTCCCATCAGCAGTCTGCCTCGCGCTTGAGGGAAGGATCCTGTCACCTGCTTGCCTCGTGGTCGAGGGGACAGTGCACTGGAGGTCTGTCTTGCATGGATTGATCTTCCGTCTCTTCATTATGCCATTGGTGAAGAGAATCAAGAACCTCTGAGACTAAAAGTTGCAATTGACAAAAGCTCAAATGTGAAAACTGTGTGCAGTGGTAAAAAGAGCCTGCTACAAAGACCACCTCAGCAAGAGGAAGAATGGTGAAGAAACTGTTCCAGAAGCGAAAGGAAGTGGTGTATCCTGGTGTTGGCCACAAGAATGTATCTTCTGCAGCTAAGATGGAAGTGCTGCCCTTGCATGTGGCACAAGGACATTGCAGTGAGAATCCACTTTCTGCAGCTCGTCAGGAGATGGGGACTGCAAAGGACTCAAAACTTGCAGATTGACTAACTTAAACCGTTGTGAGGTCCTTGGACTGAGGCTTAATTCCTGGTTAGAGATTGAAGATGCAAGTGGGCTTCATAATGTGTTTGGGTTATCTAACCTGACAGATACACATTGTGCGCACACACGTGTGTCCCGCTGGCCTTTTTACAAATTCACATTTTGCTTGTTTTGCGCCTGTTAGGGTGTTGGTGTGCGGTGTGCACGTGCTGTGTGTACTTGTGCATGTTAGGGTGTTGGTGTGCTGTGTGCACGCGCTGCATGTACTTGTGCATGTTCCGTGTCCACTCCTTACATGTTCCAATATTCTAAGCATGTCTGCCATTTTGTATTGGTTGTCCCCATTACCAACATGTGCCTAGTATTTACACAGCACAACCCTAGCTGAAATTTCCAAGAGCGCTGCACAGGGACAGAGGCACACATGCGGTAGATGGCGCTGATTTGTGGCCTGTTAACGCATCCTGATGCAGCTTCACCTAAAGAGACGAGTCTCCAGCTCTGTTCTAAGTTGAAGCCGGGCTGTGATCGTCCCGACGGATACAGATCCCAGGTGCATCGATGGAGAAGGCCCGTTGCCTTCTATTTTAATTTCTTTTTTTGCATTTCCTCATCTACAGTCTGATGGTGTCCTGCCTGCTGGTGTGCTACGAGCTTGTGTGCAGAGTATCCAAGGGTGCCCGTCTTGATATCTTTGTAGTAGATGTAGATGGTTTGGAAGATGGTACGGACTGGCAAGGGGATCCAAGGTAGGCGTGATGTAGTCCTAATTCTCGAGCCCTTAAGACTTGCTGCAGCTTGTAGGGTGCCTTAATGGGTCCCGGTCTGGAGACTGGAGGCTGTGGAGCGGGCATTACCACCACCCATGTACAAGAGTACGAGCACTCAAGCATCCACTTCAGACGTGCATTCTGCATGGAGTTCTTTCACTTTCTTTAGTATAGATTTTTAGTACCAGGCCATCTAGGTTTTGTTGCCAGTCTGTTCCTGCATCAGAGTCCACGTTGAATCGAGGGAAAGTTAGGGTTCAAATCCACCCAGACTTATCGTTTTAGCCTGGTTTGAGCCACTTGTTGCTTGTTCTTGGCAAATGGCATGAATTCGCTTTTGTTTGGTTTACGTCTCAGGTAGGTGCTGGACATCAGATCTGGATTTAGTGCAGGTAATGAGTTGTTGGATGTCTGTAGCAGAGGAGACCTTCGAGTAGAGTTCTGTATAATCAGCATATTGGTGAATTTAGGTGACCAGGTACAGGATGGAACCCTAGGCACTCCACAGGTGATCATCTCCTGGATCAGGGGTGTCCATACTGAGGAACAGGTGCCGTTGGACCGGTTGGAGGAGATCCACTGGACATTTTGAGGGAATCCCTTTCGAGACTTCAGGGTGTGGCTGTGGGTGCGGTGGTCGGCAGTATCAAAGGCATCTAAGAGGTCAAATAATATCAGGAGGCAGGGTTCATCTTTCTATCTGGCCAGGAAGGGGTCCTCTATGGTTTGCCAGTGAGCCGTCTCCATAGTGTAGTGGGATCAGAAACCAGATCTGTAACGGTGCTGGAGATGGTTAGCAATGATGTGGTCTAGAGGTTAGGCATAGACTGCTTTTTCGGTGATTTTGCAGAGGAGTGTTGGGCCGGTAGTTGATGTCTTCAGTGTTGAATGTGGATTTTTCAGAGCTGGGTGGATTGGACCTGTCGACATAGCTTTCGTGTAGATGCCTTGAGTGAGGTAGGCGTTAATGGTGAGTAGAGGTAGGAGCTTCAGAGGTGGTGGTGTTGACTATGTTGGCAAGGCCCTTGAGAGACCCGTTCGAACACCACCCATTGTGGGTTGCAGCACGGCGGAGCGAAGCCGGTTTGGTATGGCCATTGTGTTTGTGTATCCTATTTTTTGAAGTGGTAGGTGATGATATTGCACTTGTCTGTGGAGTGTGGGTGGGAGGGAGGAGCAGACAGGGCATTGATGCACAGCTGATTGTTTGAAGAATGTTCAGCTTCTGTTGCCACCTTTGCTGATGCTGTTGCTATAGTAACTGATAATGGCTGATGTGATGAGTTGTCTGTGTGAGCGGAGGGACTTCAGTAGATGATGGTTTTCAGGTGTTCTGTTTTTCAGTCTCGCCTACAAAACAAGTCGAGTGGACCGTACCAAAAGCGTACGGTGGGCTTCCAGCCGCCCATGTTAACCATTAATCATTGATCTGCTTTTTAGCTCATGCCTGATGGGACGCGAATGTCCTCTACATTTTGCACAGTCGTGTCCCCTACCCTTTGTTCTCAACTGAGTATCTGGTTTCTTGTCCCGCAGCCTTGCATCAGCTAGGCCTGCCCTTGACCTGCGAATACTCCTGGAGCGGTCTTGGACCTGGAGGGGCACACCACGCAAGCCCTCAGTAGTGACCGGAGACTCCTTTCCCTGTCACGTGTTCAAACACTGTGTACTGCCACCACTGCGCTGCACTTTTTTTTTTTATTTTTTTTTTTTTAACAGTTTTATATAGCGCGAACTTGGCCCGAATCGGGTATCAGAGCGCTTACATAGCACCAGTTGCATTACATGAGGACACATTCATTTTTGTTAGGCACGGGGAGATTAAGTGATTTGCCCAGAATCACAGGATGTTCAGCGTCATTGCGGAGACTCGAAACCAGTTCCCCAGATTCGAGGTCGACCACCCTAGCCGTTAGGCCAACTCCTCTCTCCACTTATGAAGTGACCCTGTTGGGAGCAGTCCATTTACCTGTCACACAAGTGGAAGCCTAATGGCCCCTCCAATACATTTCAGCTGGTAACCGTGAGCCTGCGCTTCTAGCGCCAAGATCCCCAGTGCACGGATGAACGTGTGTTTTATGAGAGGAACGAGTAACAAACTGCCAGAGTGTCCGAGTGAACTAGTGTGACAGGCCTGTGGGCTCCATTCTGGAAGCTCGTTCGTATTTCGGTCTATAACTGTGCCCTGAGGGAAGAAGTGGCAGACACCGGAAGGTCAAATTTACTATTCTAACTCCAGCCCTAGAGTATTTGGGGATAGAGCAACTTTCTCCAAATAAAACAGGGGGCCCAGTTACTATTCTAACTCCAGTCCTGGAATATTTTGGGGAAAGTTATAAATCCCCCAAGTATTTTTGAGAAGGTTAGAAAAGTAATTTTGAATGCCAGAAAGAAGGTGCAGCCCGGACAAAAAACACAGAACAACATTGTGCTCAGCCTTGGTCTGTTCATGCGCACAAGATGTAGGTGAGGTCACTTTCCCAGACTGTAGGAGTGTATTGACGAGATTTGTGAGACTCTAGGGAGGGCGCTTAGACACTGCTTTGGAGAAAGGAACCCAGTTTCGCTTACACTCCGATTGCATCTTTTGATGCAGAGGGCTTCTCATTAGTCTTCCTGTAGATTGCCATTGGTGGAATGTAGGAGTAAATCCAAAGTTGTAAAATGCCTTGTGAAGAGTCCAATATTGAGGAGTGTGAGTGAATCAGATAAAGTTGTGCAAGTATTAAGTGTACATGAGTAAGTTTTAAAAATTGAGGGGCAACATAGGAAGAAACCTTTATGTGAGGCTGTAGAAGGTGGGGTGCGAGTCAAGCTAGTGGCGGACTCAGGATCTCCATACACCATTGTCAACAAACAAGTTTGGAAGAAACTGTTCGTAAGTGAATTGGGTATTTATTTATTTCATCCCAACATCAAACCACTAACTTTCACAGGGAACACATAAAAATGTTAGAATTTCGAGAACTGGATTTGGATTTCAAATACGAGGGGAGGTCTGAGAGATGTAAAATGTACGTATCTGAACAGGGTTCTTCTGTCCTTGGATGGTGGGACCAGAGTGAATTAGGTATTCTGTTGGACCCTAAAAGTCCCGATCCTGTACTAGCCAGAGAGTGAAACTAATATTTTAGACAGATTGGTCAAAGAGTTTCCTAAGGTATTTTTGGGCAACATAGGAGAACTAAAAGGGTTTGATACACAACACTAAACTCTAGCATGATGCCCAAACTGAAATTCATAAGGTCCAAAATATTCCCTTGACCGTAGGAGACCAAGTCACCCCAGAATTGAACAGATTGGAAAATTGCATGATAGGGATAGGGGTGGCACAGCGGCCAGAGCTGCTGGCTCCGGAGCACGGGGCTCACGGTTTGATCACCGGTGGCAGCTCAGCATCGTGTGACTGGGCAATAGCTCACTTAATTCCGACAGCCCCCCCACCTCCTGAATACCCATAGGGGTGATGAGTTTGTGCTTTACAAATGTGGAATTATGATTGAGCAGGTCGAATCTTCAGACTGGCTTGCACCCCTGGAGGCAGCTAGGAAATCGAATGGCAAAATCAGACTATGTGGACCTCAAAGAGCTCAATAAAAACACGATCATTTTACATTGTCACGCAAAAATGAATTATCATTAACCGGGGCATGAGCTGGTTTGACAATAGATTTAATGTCAGCCTACCTCCAAGTGTCTTTACACACTGATAGCGAACACCAGACGGCTTTTATAACGCCAATAGTGTGTTACCAGATTAGAAGATTTCTTTTTGGTCTACCTTCGGCTGCCGCCATGTTTCAAGGTTTAATGTACAAATTGTTATGTAACTCGGCTAATGTAACCTTATTCCAGGACGCTATTTTAATCAGGGAAAAAACAAAGAAGAATATGACATTAAGAGTAATAAGGGATGTTCTGGGAGATCATGGGCAGACAGAGGAAGCTAACAAATGTAAGACAGGAACAAGCATTTACAATGCAATAGGTCTCGCAATGACATTGTTTTGAGCTATTGGAATTGAAAATGTTATTGGTTTTTTTTCCTTCATGAAGCATTAATCAAGTAATGGTGTTGTAAATGACAACGTCTTTACCCCCTGTTGACCCCCGCAACGCTCATCAGCATGTGCCCGTCATAAAAAGGAATATCTGACAATCGCATCTTAAACATTTTGCAACAATTCTATAGTTTCACCGCGGTTCTAAATTAAATTGTAAAATAAAATTGATATTCTCATAATATTAGCACATTGAATGCATTCAAATAAGATGTTATTGTTATATTTCTCAGACCAACTGTAAAGAGGGGGGTGAGTACTGACAGCGCCTACTGAGTCAGACCCAGCAGACTATACCATCCAATCAAAGGGGGTTGGAAAGTATCGTAATCTGGCACAAAATGTGGACCTCTCGCCCGCCTCACTGGATCGAAGCAAATCTCCCACAGTTCCACAGAAACCCAAAAAGGCATCTTTCATGAGGGGCCGTGGCGTAGTGTAGTACTATTCTAGGATGCAATAACATCAAGGTTGCAGGTTCAATCTGCATACGGGTCGAAGAAGTGTGGCTCAATTGTCAGAGCGGTCGCCTTTGGCCCGGGAGACCCGGGTTTGAGCTTCAGTTTAGGCGGGAGTAAAAGATCCGGGGTTATTTATGAACGGTGGTCGGTATATATTTTGTGTACCTTATTGCAGACGCTTTACCGAATATCTTGATCGGTATTAGGTATCTTAATTTTACGCAGCTGCTTTGAGACTGTCTCGTGGTAACAGCCATAGCAATCTGTAAATATAAAACGGCACTATATATATATATATATATATATTTTTTTTAGGTAAGCGGTACGTGTGGGAAGTGTCTGCGCGGGTAGGAGGCTATTTGATGAAGTTGCCTTACCGGAGTAGCGGGCCGCTTACATAGGCGGGGAAGCCAGGCAGGGCGGCCCAGGTTTTAAAACTTGTTCCTGGGTGGTCGGATTGTTAATGCGTCAGACGTATGTCAATCTGAGGATCGCGGGTTCGAGTCCCTTCGT
Source organism: Calotriton arnoldi (assembly GCA_963921515.1). Taxonomy (NCBI): domain Eukaryota; kingdom Metazoa; phylum Chordata; class Amphibia; order Caudata; family Salamandridae; genus Calotriton; species Calotriton arnoldi. The sequence goes on along the minus strand of CAWUFW010016247.1, from coordinate 63,770 downwards.
GGGCGAGTTTCTTTAAAAAAAAAAAAAAAAGTGGGCGGTACAAGTGGAAGGTAAACTAGAAATGCAGGGTGCCTGTCGAATGAGCACGGGAGCCCAATGACTTCAGTATCGGTGACGGGGCCACACAGCCCTTCCCGCTCAGCAACCAGGTTCAAAGTCCGCCATCGGCGCAGCATGATCCCGGCGGGATAGCTTACAGGGTGAGCACGGGAAATGGTGGGGCGCAAGGGAGGGCTACCAGGAGCGTAGCCACAAATGTTTTTAGCAATTTAGAACCTGGCTCAGCAAAGTGCCTTCAGTCACAAGGCCCTTGCAACAGCATGTGGCAAGTTTTCGAGAGCCCGCTCTATACAGGCGTGTGCATAATGTGAAGTTCACCTAACATTTAGTATGCGCTGTATGATGGCTTAATGTGTTAAGAACTTGCTGCACTAACGCGGAAAGCGCTGTGTAACAGTTGGAAATTTGTGTGAGAGGCCTGCAGTGTGCTTCTTTCGCACCTGGATTATTTCTGCGCATGGTTGGCGTTATGAGTTATGTTCATTTGCTTCACTTGATGTTTCGTGTTTGTATCGTCTATGTGGGTGGATTTACTAGGGAAAGTTGGTGTAGTGTGTGAATTGGTGGCCACACGGAACGACGAGAGCAGGGGAATTGTCATAGGGGGGAGTGCCTCTTAAATGTTGCCTAGATGTGCTCCCTGTTAAGCGGTGCACCATATCATGCCTTATTAACTTGTCTTACACTAGAGTTGAACAGGATATAAATGAAAGGGTGTAATGGTTAAGATGTGGGCTGCGGAAACAGTGGCGAACAAAGGGTTCAGCGGACCCTAAGGCAATTTAGGAGACAGGGCCTCCAGAGAAGTGGGCCATTCGCACTACAGGATCATCATCCCGGTGCCCACTGCACATGTGGTACTATTAATAGACACGCCCGGCATTAGGAAACGCGCTCTTGGCTGACGGGTGGGCTGTGAGGGGAAAGAGCCCGCACAAATTCCTGTTTCTTTTTTGGAAACAAAGAAAACTCTGTGCACTCGGGACGGTAGAGGTAGGGAGGGAGTAAAGTGACGGGTGGGGCGCGTTGTGCCTGCCTGCAGCCCTGCCTCCTTTTGGGACGGCCCATCCGGACTGGATCACGGCTTGTTTATATAACACGCCTCGTGAAGATAAGAAAGTGCTTCACGACAGCAGTGAAGCAAGCTATACAGTCCGGAGGGGCCGTCCCAAAAGGAGAAAGGGTGGCAACAAAAAAACCTCATTTCCAATGGCAGGCCACCGCTTAGCATAAACGGTGACGCCAGCCAATGAAAATGAGGGGCGGGGCTTCAAGCCCCCTTCTGAAATCTCCTCTCTAACTATAGATCTCACCGCGCGAGCAGCGCATGCGCTGCAACGCTAGGCGAGACCTAAAAAGGAAGTTCACGTGTCTAGGTCGCAAAATTAGTTGTGACGGCATTGCACCCAAGGAGGATCTGGTTTAGCTATAAAAAAAAAAAAGCGCCACCACCCAGTAACAAAGAAGTGGCAGCCTTTGTGAGTCCTACTCTAAATTTGTGCTAAATTTCTCAAGCAAAATGTATCCAATTAGACAATTGTTGAACAGAACTCCTTTTGTATGGTCTTGAGTGCCAAGCAGCATTTGATGGCATCATAAAGAACATGAGTGAAGCACCATTCTATGAATACAACAAGCATTGGCATAGCCAATAGGTCTCGCCTTTGGGACCTTATAAGAATTTAGTTATGCAGCACAATATCCTTGGTGCAACAACCAACTGTTGCATGGCTAAACATGGCGAGACCTATTGGCTATGCCAATGCTTGTTAACAATGCCCTTGCTGAAAGGCTACAAAGCAGTGCCCACTAGAAGTTAGCAGTTGGAGTACATAGGTTTGCATGTGAGAACTTAAATGTGATATTCCAGGCAATAAAGTAAAAGGTGACAATCATTAGTAAAATAAATGCATAAACCATTTCTATTACCTGTATAGGTGCTAAATCTCAGCCAAGCTGAATACTAGACAGGAGGGTGCATAGTGGATTGATACCTCAATCTTGTACATACAAACACATTCATGAGGTTATGGCTTACTGGTTGGAGGCAATTAGAACTTGCACTGCTGACTAGGTTTAAGTGCATTGGCAAGGAAGTGAAATTATTTGTGGATAATGAATTTGGGACTTTCAGTTACAGAAGTATGTTGAAGTGTAACATCTGATTTCGAATATATTGTTAAACATGAAAAGGGGGAAATAAATGTGTGTTCTGAAATGGCAGTTCCCTCTTTTATTGACAGTGAATATGTAGACTTCATTAAAAGCATGTTTTAGTACGAGGCTGGGTTTGCAAATATATGGTGTATAAATATTTGTAAATTTGTTTATGAATGGTTACCTAATAAGCTGTTAGTTTTTGATCAAACGCTTTACACTATAAACTAAAATGGACGCTGTATATAACAGGAGGGCTCATAGTGACAAAATTACCCACAGCATCCTTTGCCGTCATGGTAGGAGGCCAACAGGAATGCATGCTTGACAAGAGAAGGCGATCCATGGACACATCAGAGTAGGAAAAGTCACAATCAATGACTTATAAGTTCTATTTGCCCAACAGAGGCTACCGTTTAGAAAAACACTACCCTTTGCAAATAGTGTAACACCACACTCTTAACACCCTTCACAAGCATCTCCGTGTTTGAAGCTCCCTCATTTACAAACCATCCACTGCACAAGGGCCTAGCGCAGTGTCTGCACACGTCCGCGATAAGGAACTTCTCAGTCTCATATGTAAACCATCCACCGCACAAGGGCCTCGTGCAGTGTCTGCACACGTCAGAGCCCAGCCTGGAAGTCTATCTCTGTGACAGATAACGAGCAGGATTTTATTTTGAATACCCCCCCCTTGCGTGTCGCTACCTGGGGGACATCGCAGGTGGGCCTCGGCTGCTTCTTCGATTGGCCCTCGTGAAGCTTTGATAGTGGCTGCTTTGTCTGGAAAAGCGCACAGGTGTGCCGGGCCCACAGATAGGACAGCAATGCGGGCTCACGCGCACTGAGGAGCGGCCTCGGGTCTGCTACTGACATACAATGCCCTGCCATTTAGGTTGGGTGGGGGAGGGGTGATCCTGTGACGGGGTCTGATCGCTATCATGCAGGTGCCTGGCAGACTGTTAGTGAGGGAGCCTGTGATATGTTTGCCTCTGTTCCCCTCTAGCTCGTGCACCATGTCTCGTTCCTGTGGCTTTTAGCAGTGTCGCAACGGAAAATAGTGCCCCTCCCAGCGGGGCCTCTGCGTCTCCCACATCACACAGATATTCTTTGTCCTAGGGCTGAATGACACCCCCTCACCTCCCCGAGAGGTCGAGGTCCCCCTGCTACGCCTTGGCATTCGTGCAGAGGTAGTTTGGCTTGTATGGGACTCACCAGAGAGCCTGACAGGCCAGTTCCTTTAAGGCTGGAGGACTGGGGACAGGTCAGCCACATGTCGCAGGACAGTTTGGAGGCTGGGGTGGAGAAAGAAAAGGGAGGAGAGTGGTGTGTTTGAAAAGAGGAAACTGCACAGTGCTTCTAAATATTACACGTTGTGTGTGTGTTTATACTGGGGCCAGGGGTCAACCTCTCTGGCTTCAAAAACCGGACTCTAAAGGCTCCGACGCACCAGGGAAATGCCCGATGGAAATAATGGACAGTCCGGGCCTGGCCTTCAGAATTTGACACCTCTCTACGCGCCAATAGGAGCCGACTCTCCGCACCCGCACACCCATGTGGTCAACGAGGCCGGACACTGGATGTGCAATATACACCCACCTCAAGCCTGCAGGGAGAATTGACTTCAGGTGCTCCAGGGAAAGTCCGAAAATGGAACTCTTCTGCCTTACAACTGCCCCCCCCACAAAACTAGGGGTTGTGGTGTGAAGACTGTCTTGTGATCCCCCCTCCGCCAGATTTACGACTGCTTCCCCGGTTTCGCCCGTGTATAAACGCTGTTATAATCTCACAGTGCTTTGAAGTCGCCACACGGGGGCGGGCAGCACTGTATGGCTCGATCGAAAAGCTCTTTAAATAGTGTGGGAATTGCCTGAGGACACCGCGGGAGAGCAATATAAAAATTCGTTTATAAGAGCTGCGTTGCTTCGGCAAGCGGAGCTGTGGCGTGGGGTAATTCTAGAGAAATCCTAAACTCTTCATTCTTTCGTGGGTCAGGGGTCACGGTTGCCTGCACACGCATACTGGTATTTGATATTGCTGAGATTAAATATTGCACCGAGTGGAAGAAAGGACTTTGACCCTATTAAAATTCTTGCCCTGGAATGTACGAGAGCGTGTTATTCCAACGGAAAGGAAACAAGCGTGCGCACCTTGCACGGCAGCAGGGGGAGGGGGGAGAGGAGGGAGCCTGCACGATTCACTTGCGGGAGCGAGCGGCGCCAGGAGCGATAATTGCTACCATATGGCGCCGCTCGCTCCCGCAAGTGAATCGCCAAACGTGCACGCGTTGCCATTGAAGGCAATGGAACGCGTGCACGTTTTAGGCTGAAAAGCCGAATCGATGGCAAAAGGTCTTTTTGCCTATGCAGCGCATGCGCGCTGCGTAGGCGAGACCTAAAAATGGCAATGGAAGGTAGTCTACAAATGCATTTCCATACATATTTTGTCTGTGACTTCAAACACTCGAGAAAAAAATAGCATCGTAGATTGAGCTTATGCTCCAAAAAGCGTAACCCTTGTGAGCACGTGTCATAGTAGCCGAAGTGCGAATAAGAGTTGTTTAAGTAGATGTAAAAGTTGCTCACTCCTGTGAGCTCTTATAAGCCTTTTAAACAAGCTCATTTTTCAACCAAAAAACATGATGAAAGCTGATCCTAATGTGCATCGCAGTACACACGACGCTCGATGCAAATAAAATACAGCGTAATGAATAATGAAAACAGTGAAGTTTCAACGGGTCCTATAACACATATGCAGCTAATTTGAAAGTTAACATTTATGAAATATAGTGAGAAACAAGCATTGGCATAGCCAATAGGTCTCGCCTTTGGGACCTTATAAATGTTTAGCCATGCAGCACATTATCCTGGACTCCAGGGATTGAAGTGCTATGCAATTACTACACAATGGGCCATGCAGTGTGATTCAGGAATCCATGCTGGATGCTTTATTGTAGGTAGCCTGAGGTAAGCAGATCCTGCTAGGTTTCTATACTAGTTGGTTAGTGAATAGCTAAAATGCATGAATAAGGACAATGCTACTCTCCCTCGGACATTGTTTTGTGGTGAAGCGTGCAGTGGGGTTTTCTCCCACGAGGAGAGAGGGTAGATAGAGGGCCACGTGATTGTCGGTTTGCATGGGAGATGATTAGGAGTGTGGGCTCTAAAGAATCAAATCAAGCACACAAAATAAAAATCGACTCAGCTAGAGTACCCGAATAGACAGATGTAAAGCATTCATGAAGTATCTTGTATATGTAAAGAAGTACATTTCATAATGGATGACTCTTCAACTTTATAACACTGGACGCAGGGAAGTCTGGTGCCATGTGTGAGGAGTAGTAGCATGCCTCCTTGTGTCTCTGGGATTGTGTATCAGCACGGCTGCTCGAAGCGGTTCTTGAAACCCTTAACAGGTAACCGTCCCAGATCCTGGACTCCCACCTTCAAACCTCATCCTGGCCTTCATCCCACCCAGGCTTTAAACATCTGTTCTTTGCACGACCTGCCTGGAGGACTAAACTCACAATCAGAAAAGTGAAACTACCTGCACCAGATTACAAACTGCTACTGTACAACACAAGACAGGTGGCTTCAGAGCACCTGTGGCGTAGATGAAATGTTGGCACCTGCCAGTACGTGCTCCTTTTACTTTGTGCTTTACGGAGGAAGAAATGGGTTTGTACTTTCGTATACCTGTTTCAAATCAGCGTATTTGCTGGCAGCGCTGGACACAGGATGATGGTGAAAACAGACCACAGAACAAATCGCAGATGGCTGCGTTACACACTACATGGGGCCAGTTACATTACTCAGGAGGTTGAAGGTGTCACAGATGACACAGGAAACACAGCCAGTGTGCCATCTCCTTGCATCACTTTATCAGGGTGATAAAATGAGGTGGACTTAGTTACAAAAATTGGAGTATTCCTTGGAGTACGTTACACCCACAGGTGCCGGAGGGTTCAGTCAAAGAGGTGCACAAGAACGAAGGTGAGACACTAAGCGTCGGCAGCAGCCAGGATCAGATAGGATCTATGTTGGCGCAGCACCTGGGATTAGCAGCTGAACACTTCTCAGTCATGCACACTGTCCCCACAGTAGCCCATGGGTCCAAACACCAGCACGCCTCACACGTATGCACCACTCAAGAGGTCAAGACACGGGGAGGCGACACCTCACGAAGTGACATCACCCGGCACCTGTTCACATTTCCATCTTGTGGTCAGGAAGCGCAGCCGCCAAGCCCTGCTGCCAGACAACTGTATTACTTTCAGATTGTTTGCCTCCCACTGGGGCTCCCTCTGGGGCCATTGTTAGGAGACAAAGGAGCCCTGTGAACTGTCTGCAGAGGCCCGGGGCCAGGAGATGCAGGCCTGGAGGCATGGGAGTGTAGCAAAGGCCGCACAGCACATCAAAGACAAACAATGACGTGTAAAACATTGAGACTGCAAAACAAATCAATCAGGTTTACAAGTTTGTCATGAGAGCGCATATTTTAAACAAATCACACATAAGATCTGCAACCTGTAGGTGGAAACAGGTGCAAGCAGAAGAACCCCCTTAACAGAATTAAGTGGCTACGACACCTGGGCACCCACGGGGGTTCTCTAAAGGAAACAGTTGTGGCCCGAGTCTCCCATACCGCACAGATATGCATAGACCCTGGATTGAATGGGGCCCCTTGAAGGTGGGGGGTGCCCCGGCCCTTGCGATACACTCCTGGTTGATGGTAAGAGCTCGAGCACGCAGCTAAAGCAGTCTCTCGCCACACCTAAAATGCTTAAGTTTGCAATTGGTTTTTTTTATACAGAGGGGGAAAATGTTGCCGTGTTTCATTTTTTGCATTCTTTTGCACAAACTTGTCTTTAAACAATCATGTCCCTGGAAGCGTAACGCACGTCCTTGCTTGTGGCACGAAGAATGCGGCTGATCAGACCTGCAGAGTATAGGAGGGGTCACAGACCGTTTCTTGAAAGGACTACATTGTGTTTACTGTACTCAACGAATGGTGTGCTTTTTGTGCGTGTGTTTTTTCAACACATCGGGAATTTCAAGCACTTCAGCAATAAATCCTTTTGGAGTTGAATACCTATAAAACAAAAGTGTCTGGAGGGTGTAGGGGACCGATTCTGCCCCTGCAGGACCTCTTTGGGGTTTTGTTCAGGGCGCTGTGAAAGGCAGCCCTCTTGCCTGGTCCGAGCTTCCTTCAGAAGAGCACAGGCAGGAAAATGGCCAGGGGCGACGGATCGGCTCAGTTCCCCATATATATGTTAAATGCTGATTTAACAGACGTCATCGTGTGAGAGGCTTGCTAATGCAGTCAGTCCTGTCTTCGCCATCAGGAAAACAGAGTGCCTCCCTCCTTCTGTTCCTGCATGCCATAAACCACATTTAGAGATGGTGGCGTCCCCTCACCGGGGCCCAAATGTTTACAGTCCTGGTTATTCCATTAGTAAACAAGCATTTGCAAAAAAGCACAGCACGTTGTGTTTAATTAATAACATGAAGTGCGGAGACTGAGGCGGACTAATGCTGATCAAATAAAAGGCACGCAGCCTCCAAAATAGAATACTTAAAGTTGAAATCAACATTTCAACAAGCATTTGCAAAAAAGCACGGCATGTTGGCGCGTTGTGTTTAATTAGTAACCTGATCCACCACGAGTAATGCAGCTGCCACCCTGCGCGCCGCTGCTCGCTCCCGAGAGCAAAACGCCGTGGGAGTCAACATTAAAAAAAGAAGGTGGGACATGCACCCACCTTTAGCCATTTGCGTGCTTTCATTACTGAAAGACACACGCAAAAGCCAATCCTATGTGTGGGAGGAGTCAGACCCACACGGAGTAGTTTAGAGTGCCTACAAGAAGCCTCGCAGAGCAGCGCATGCGCGCTGGCTCAGGCTCGACCTAAAAAGCTACTGGTAGCGATCGCGTACGCAAACCAGCCAGAACCAGTGCTGTGCCTGACAAGCTTCTGCACACAGTGCCAGAGAAGCAGGCTCTGAACAAAGTAACTTGGCCGGAGGGGTTTATGGCCACATCCTATTGGGCAGAATTCTGTTGTCTTGGGGCTCAAAGGAAGACATCAAAGCAAGCAAACATATCTGTTTTATGTTTATTCTAAACTTGTGAGCGGCTGCATACTCCTGAATCCAGCTCGGAGGGCTTGCACCAAGCAAGTAATGTGGCAGGAGGGGTGAGGGACGGGACAGGAGCATCAGGCACAAGGGGGAGGGGTTGCAAGCCTCATGGCTCCACAGAAACCAGAAGCAACTTACACTCTGCGTGCTGCGAAAAGTAGAACAATGTATAACTAAACTCCGGTGAAAAAACAGGGATGGTAGAAACCGCAATACTCCTGTTAATAAAATAATGCCACAATCAGAAACACCGTCCATGCCAGGACTCGTGTCCCCACTCCTGCCATGTGTAAGGGTACTAATGAAAACATACCTGAAAAGAATCGTAAATTACGTATTACCAAACAATCCGATATGCTGCAAGCGAATTACAACGCCCACCTAGACCCTAGGTGAGCACAAGCAGCCTAGTATGCAAAAATGAGGATATCAAATTAGGCTTCAGACAACCGTTCATGCCTGTAAACCATAGCACGACACTGGTAAAATATACCCAATCACCTGTGGAAAAATCAGAAAGTGTCACTGAGCGTACAAAGTTGCAGCGACAACGTGGACGTCAGGAAAAAAGGAACACCGTGCACGACTTATAAAGAGTGCAAAACATTTAAGTGCCACGCCTACAAAATTAACATGGAGGACAGACCCCTGTGTGTACTGTAAATCTGAAAAAATCAACCTGCTTACAATTTAACCAAAAAACATATGAGCTAATCCTAGAGTGCATCGCAGTACACATGGCCTCAAACACGATGCAAGTAAAATACAGTGTAATGAATAGTGAAAACCCAATAAAGTTACAACCGGTCATAAAACACATATGCAGCTATATTTAAAGTAACAAACAGTTTTGAAAAATGGTGAGAAATAAAAAAAAGCTACCAGGTGGTATAACTATTCTCTGTGTTTATGTAGATTCAACAAGCAATAAAACAATGCACAGAATTCCCATTTTTTAGATGCTACACCGTGTATTATATTTAACGGAGAGGGTGTGGCATAACAGCCAGAGCTGCCGACTTTGGAGCTGGGGAGCCAGGTTTGAGTCTTAGCGTCGGCTCAACATCCTGTGATTCTGGGCAAATCACATAATCTCCCCGTGCCTCCCAAAAACGAATGTGCCCTTGTATAATGTAACTGGTGACCTAAAAAACAGTGCAGCCGTTAAGAAAGATCAAGCACGGCAAATGAAGCGACCGCAAACCTTTCATCAAGCTGGAGCTGGAAGTAAACAAAACTCGAACACTTAACATAAGCAGAGGCAGGCCAAAAAAAAAAAAAAGACTGCTCTGAAAGTATCCTAAATAACTTGAAGAGCACATGTAACAGGGGCAGTCCTCATGGGAGGATACGAAAGTCCAAAAGGAGGGTCTACTAAGCGTATTTACCGCACAAAAGCCGGCATTTACAAGAGACAGTAAGAGCTCATATTGTAGATACAGCATGTCTCGAAGATACTGCACGTCTCAGAGAGAGCGCGCATGCGCTGCCTAAGCAAGACCTGAAAAGGAAGGTTTAGGGCTGGCAAAAGGTTGATTTTGCTAGGTTGAATTGGCAGTTTAAAACTGCACTACAGGTTGCAATGGCAGGCCGGAGACATGTTTTAAAGCGCTACTTCAGTGGGCCTGCAGCACCAATTGTGCTACCAACTAGTCACATGTAATTTACAGGCCCTGGGTACCATGTAGTAGCATATACTAGGGACTTACAAGTACATTAAATGTACCAATCAGGTGTAGGCCAATGTTACCATGCTTTAGGGAGAGAGCACAAGCATTTTAGCTTGGTTAGCAGTAGTAAAATGCAGAGTTCTAATGCCAACAAAAGTGAAATTCAGAAAATAGGAAGGGTGAAAGCAAAACGTCTAGGGGAAGACCATACCAAGGATGTACAGTCTAACACTCTGTCTACCCAATTTAGCTAGCTTACTCCTAAGAAGAGGAGCTGGGGACACATTTGACAGAAGATTGTTGGTGGCCGGGGTTACAGATGACTCTTAACCATGGAAGAGTTGAATTAAAGAGACCTATATAAAGAGTTGTACTACTCCCATAAGCTCCCTAAAGCAGTGCTTCTTAACCTTTTGACTTCTGTAGACTCCCACTGAATCGTTATTGAAATTGGGGGACCCACCGAGTCATTATTGGGCAATACACAAAAATATAGAACCAAGTATACACCAAACTAGTGCTCAAGTACTAAAATATTTTGTTTATTCAAAAAAGAGTTTTAAAATTTTGAATTTTGCTATTTTATTTGCATATAATTAATTTGAACTTACGAGCAGCTCTCCTGTGTGCAGCAACGCCTACCAATATACAAGCTTTTGCTTGCTTGAATTATTTGTATACTAAAATTAAAAAGCATTTATTCAAGGCAAAAATGTGTGCGTTTTCAGAACTCAAACTGATGTTTGGCGGAAAAAAATAATATACCTATTTAAAGCTATTATTTGAGTTGGAGAGATATTACTCCTATTTCTATAGTAATTGCCCCGGGGAGGTGGCGGTCTCCGGGGCTGGCGGTAAGGAGGGGCCATATGTGCGGGCCCCCTGCATTTCATTTTTAATTGTCCCAGGGAGGTGGTGGTCTGCCAGGGGCTGTGTGGGCCCCCCTACATTTATTTTGCCTAAAGCAAACCAGCTTTGGGGGGGGGGGGGTCCATGTGCCCCCCGCATTATTTAAATTTACAGCCCTGGGGAGGTGGCAGGCCCCGGGGCTGTGTGGGTGGGGGGGTTCGCACGCCAACCCCCCCACCCCCGCTTTTAATAATGCATAAAGCCCCTGGGAGGTGGCAGTCCCCGAGGGAGGCCATACAGACCTGCATTATTATAAAAACTGTCCTCAGGATTTGGCCCACCCAGGGGCTTCATGAAAAAAGACACGTGGAGCCTGCGCATCTTTTTTTATTTTGCTGCAGGCTCACCCAGGAATTTGTGGCAAAATTGGATTAAAAAAATGCTTTTAACCTCCTACGGGGTCCTTGTGGGAACCCCTCATCCCCCATATCTTTGGGGGGGGGGGGGGGGGGTCAGGGTATTCCCATTTCCAAACGTCCTGCAAACTTAATTAATCAACAGTCCATCTATCCCAGTCCCATCAAAGCTCCTTTTTGATAACTCTCTCAGATGCAGATAAATTGCGACACTTGCAGCCAAGATGCACTTGATGCTCAATCATAACTCAACACCATACCTCTGATATCCCCGCATCAACCAGACACACAAGTCTCACTTTCATCTCCCTAGCCTCCCAGCCACCTGTACCACATCACCTATGAATCCATCGCTTGCATCTTATACTTCACTGAGCTTCCCTAGTAGGGAGCATTTGCCAGGCTGAGATGCCCATGTAGTGAGGAGGTCCAGTGTTTTCATGCAATTGCCTTTTTACTGAGACAGCTGCACATTACATGTCTCCGACGGTTTTCTATGACAGCTGGGCACTTCGTGCTTGAGATCATTTTCTGGGCCAGTTTGATAACAAATGACCAAATGTCAGAAATAGCTTTCTCAGTCTCTGCTAGCCTGTGCCAGCTGGGCATCACCCACTGCTGAGCTTCCTGAGCATTGGGCCTGGCCAAAATGTCAGACGAATGTGACGAGCCTCTCCATCCTCGCAGGCGGCCTGCCCCTATTCTGCTGCCGAGAGAATAGGGAACCCGGGGACGCTCCATGCAGTCTGAGACTGCGGAGCACCAGAGGGGAGAATGAAGAGTCTATTTGATCCCGCTGCGGTGGCCCTGGCTGGCAGCGGGCACTGCGGGTGGAGGGCCACACACAACACAATGGCAGCAGAGCGGATGTGGGCCCAACGAGATGGTCACTCCAGCGGACTTGCCTACCTGCCCCCATGGACTGCAACCCTTCCGTGAATTAGTGAGGCGGCGCCTCGGAGGTGTGTTGCAGCGCTTTCCAGAAGCGCCTGGAGCGGACCCTGCTCTGACCTCATAGAACAGGACTAACGTCTGAGGCCGCTACCTCTTACCCTGATCCCTGGCGCTGTGGAGAATGTACCCATGCACTAACTCTGGCCTCCTCTGGGGAAGGGAGGCGGCGCCATAGCTGGGCCTGGTTGGTGCGGCCCTCCCAGCCCTGGTTGGGGAGGCCCTCCCAGCCCTGGTTGGGGAGGCCTGAAGGCGAGACTCCAATTAAACTACCAACTCAGCCAGATCAACTGCGGGGGGGGGAATCTTGGTGTGCCTAGCCCACACCGCCTCTGGGGTCTGACCAAATAGACGCACCAGTCCAATTACCACGACTTATAGCAAGTAACAGCTGAGCACAAACCTTTGACCGTGGGACGACAGTGCTTGAAAGCAGGTTTGGGGTACAGTGGACTAACTTTGGCCTCTTGGGACCTAAAGGGATCTCCTGGGCCCCAGGACCAATATCTTCCGGATTGAGAGTGGCTGCCCGACTGCTGCGCAATTCAGGTTGGTGCAGTTGGGGGCCCAGGGGTTCCTGGCGCGAATAACGAGACCCAACACCAGAGTTACCGGACACAGCGACTGTCAAAACATCAGACTGGGAGCCCCACTAAAAAGGTGTAGAACAAGCACGCCTGGCACAGCTAAGACCTAGAGCACGTCCAGAGACTGCCCCCTCAGTGGAGTCAGTGCAGATGGTGGACACACAAGTTGGGCATATCATGCGCCATAAGCCAGGTGCTGTGAGGCACCGTAACACCATGGACGTACACACCTGGGCTAGTCAGAGCATGCTGTACTAGAGGTGGGCCCCTATCGTGAACAGAACCAGTGCTGGAATTCCCAGGAGAAGCGACTGGCAGCCCAGCTAACATGGAGTAGAGAAAGAAAGCCCAGCACAGCTAGGACCTACAGCATCAGAGGCTGCCTACCCAGTGGAGATAGTACAATTAGTGGGGGTGCATATTGGGCCCTTTCCTCCAACCGAGAGCTAGACGTCACTGGGAGACATGGGTGCAGCACGTGGGAAGAAGGACCGCACCTTGAAAGGCATGCTAACGAAAACGTCCGGGACCCCGAATGGCGACCACTATCTATCCTCAGGTCTGGACACCGCACCCGACAGTGATACTCTCCGCCCCCCTAGTACCAGTCATACTCTCCGCCCCCTAGTACCAGACATACTCTCCGTCCCCCTAGTACCAGACATACTCTCCGCCCCCTAGTACCAGACATACTCTCCGCCCACCCTAGTACCAGACATACTCTCCGCCCCCCAGTACCAGTCATACTCTCCACCCCCGTAGTACCAGTCATACTCTCCACCTCCCCCCACCCCCAGTACCAGTCATACTCTCCACCCCCTAGTACCAGTCATACTCTCCGCCCCCTAGTACCAGTCATACTCTCCGCCCCCCAGTACCAGTCATACTCTCCGCCCCCTAGTACCAGACATACTCTCCGTCCCCTAGTACCAGACATACTCTCCGCCCCTAGTACCAGACATACTCTCCGCCCACCCTAGTACCAGACATACTCTCCGCCCCCCAGTACCAGTCATACTCTCCACCCCCCGTAGTACCAGTCATACTCTCCACCTCCCCCCCACCCCCAGTACCAGTCATACTCTCCACCCCCCTAGTACCAGTCATACTCTCCGCCCCCTAGTACCAGTCATACTCTCCGCCCCCCAGTACCAGTCATACTCTCCACCCCCGTAGTACCAGTCATACTCTCCACCCCCGTAGTACCAGTCATACTCTCCACCCCCTAGTACCAGTCATACTCTCCGCCCCCTAGTACCAGACATACTCTCCGCCCCCCAGTACCAGTCATACTCTTCACCCCCGTAGTACCAGTCATACTCTCCACCTCCCCCCACCCCCAGTACCAGTCATACTCTCCACCCCCTAGTACCAGTCATACTCTCCGCCCCCCTAGTACCAGTCCTTCTCTCCGCCCCCTAGTACCAGTCCTTCTCTCCGCCCCCTAGTACCAGTCATTCTCTCCACCCCCTAGTACCAGTCATTCTCTCCACCCCCTAGTACCAGTCATTCTCTCCACCCCCTAGTACCAGACATACTCTCCACCCCCTAGTACCAGACATACTCTCCGCCCCCTACTACCAGACATACTCTCCGCCCCCTAGTACCAGACATACTCTCCGCCCCCTAGTACCAGACATACTCTCCGCCCCCTAGTACCAGACATACTCTCCGCCCCCTAGTACCAGACATACTCTCCGCCCCCCAGTACCAGTCATACTCTCCACCCCCTAGTACCAGTCATACTCTCCGCCCCCCAGTACCAGACATACTCTCCGCCCCCCAGTACCAGTCATACTCTCCACCCCCCGTAGTACCAGTCATACTCTCCGCCCCCCAGCACCAGTCATACTCTCCGCCCCCAGCACCAGTCATACTCTCCGCCCCCAGCACCAGTCATACTCTCCGCCCCCAGCACCAGTCATACTCTACGCCCCCTAGCACCAGTCATACTCTCCGCCCCCTAGTACCAGTCATACTCTCCGCCCCCGTAGTACCAGTCATACTCTCCGCCCCCCGTAGTACCAGTCATACTCTCCGACCCCCGTAGTACCAGTCATACTCTCCGCCCCCGTAGTACCAGTCATACACTCCGCCCCCTAGTACCAGTCATACACTCCGCCCCCTAGTACCAGTCATACACTCCACACCCCCTAGTACCAGTCATACACTCCACCCCCCTAGTACCAGTCATACACTCCACCCCCCTAGTACCAGTCATACACTCCACCCCCTAGTACCAGTCATACACTCCACCCCCCTAGTACCAGTCATACACTCCACCCCCCTAGTACCAGTCATACACTCCACCCCCCAGTACCAGTCATACACTCCACCCCCTAGTACCAGTCATACACTCCACCCCCCTAGTACCAGTCATACACTCCACCCCCTAGTACCAGTCATACACTCCACCCCCCCAGTACCAGTCATACACTCCACCCCCCAGTACCAGTCATACACTCCACCCCCAGTACCAGTCTTACTCTCCACCCCCTAGTACCAGTCATACTCTCCACCCCCTAGTACCAGTCATACTCTCCGCCCCCAGTACCGGTCATACTCTCCGCCCCCTATTACCAGTCATACTCTCCGCCCCCCTAGTACCAGTCATACTCTCCGCCCCCTAGTACCAGTCATACTCTCCGCCCCCCTAATACCAGTCTTACTCTCAACCCCCTAGTACCAGTCATACTCTCCGCCCCCCAGTACCAGTCATACTCTCAACCCCCTAGTACCAGTCATACTCTCAACCCCCTAGTACCAGTCATACTCTCCGCCCCTAGTACCAGTCATACTCTCCGCCCCCAGTACCAGTCTTACTCTCAACCCCCTAGTACCAGTCATACTCTCAACCCCCTAGTACCAGTCATACTCTCAACCCCCTAGTACCAGTCATACTCTCAACCCCCTAGTACCAGTCATACTCAACCCCCCTGCCCCCAGTTATACTCTCCACCTCCCCCCGACCCCCAGTACCAGTCATACTCTCCGCGCCCCCTAGTACCAGTCATACTCTCCGCCCCCTAGTACCAGTCATACTCTCCACCTCCCCCAGCCATACTCTCCACCTCCCCCCAACCATACTCTCCACCTCCCCCCAACCATACTCTCCACCTCCCCCCGACCCCCAGTACCAGTCATACTCTCCGCGCCCCTAGTACCAGTCATACTCTCCGCGCCCCCTAGTACCAGTCATACTCTCCACCTCCCCCCCCAGCCATACTCTCCACCTCCCCCCCAGCCATACTCTCCACCTCCCCCCACCCCCAGTACCAGTCATACTCTCCACCTCCCCCCAGTACCAGTCATACTCTCCTCCCCCTTAGTACCAGTCACACTCTCCACCCCCCCCCAAGTATCAGTCATACTCTCCACCCCCCCACCCCCAAGTATCAGTCATACTCTCCACCCCCCACCCCCAAGTATCAGTCATACTCTCCACCCCCCACCCCCAAGTACCAGTCATACTCTCCACCCCCTAGTACCAGTCATACTCTCCACCCCCCCAGTACCAGTCATACTCTCCACCCCCCCAGTACCAGTCATACTCTCCACCCCCTGCCCCCAGTACCAGTCATTCTCTCCACCCCCCTGCCCCCAGTACCAGTCATTCTCTCCACCTCCCCCACCCCCAGTACCAGTCATACTCTCCGCACCCCCTAGTACCAGTCATACTCTCCACCTCCCCCCCCAGCCATACTCTCCACCTCCCCCCCAGCCATACTCTCCACCTCCCCCCACCCCCAGTACCAGTCATACTCTCCACCTCCCCCCCGCCCCCCAGTACCAGTCATACTCTCCTCCCCCGTAGTACCAGTCATACTCTCCACCCCACCCCCCCCAAGTATCAGTCATACTCTCCAACCACCCCCCCCCAAGTATCAGTCATAATCTCCACCCCCCCCCCCAAGTATCAGTCACACTCTCCACCTCCACCCACCCCCAAGTTTCAGTCATACTCTCCACCCCCTCCCCCCCCAAGTATCAGTCATACTCTCCACCCCCCCAAGTATCAGTCATACTCTCCACCCCCAAGTATCAGTCATATTCTCCACCCCCAAGTATCAGTCATACTCTCCACCTCCCCCCCCAAGTATCAGTCATACTCTCCACCCCCCCCAAGTATCAGTCATACTCTCCACCCCCCCCCCCCAAGTATCAGTCATACTCTCCAACCCCCCCCCCAAGTATCAGTCATACTCTCCACCCCCAAGTACCAGTCATACTCTCCACCCCCCAAGTATCAGTCATACTCTCCACCCAAAGTATCAGTCATACTCTCCACCCAAAGTACCAGTCATACTCTCCACCCAAAGTACCAGTCATACTCTCCACCCAAAGTACCAGTCATACTCTCCACCCAAAGTACCAGTCATACTCTCAACCCCCCTAGTACCAGTCATACTCTCAACCCCCCTAGTACCAGTCATACTCTCAACCCGCCTGCCCCCAGTACCAGTTATACTCTACACCTCCCCCCCACCCCCAGTACCAGTCATACTCTCCGCGCCCCCTAGTACCAGTCATACTCTCCACCTCCCCCCCCAGCCATACTCTCCACCTCCCCCCCAGCCATACTCTCCACCTCCCCCCCCAGCCATACTCTCCACCTCACCCCCCCACCCCCCAGTACCAGTCATACTCCCCACCTCCCCCCCGCCCCCCAGTACCAGTCATACTCTCCTCCCCCCGTAGTACCAGTCATACTCTCCACCCCCCCCCCCAAGTATCAGTCATACTCTCCACCCCCCCCCCCCAAGTATCAGTCATACTCTCCACCCCCCCCAAGTATCAGTCATACTCTCCAGCCCCCCCCCAAGTATCAGTCATACTCTCCACCCCCCCCCAAGTATCAGTCATACTCTCCACCCCCCCCCCCAAGTATCAGTCATACTCTCCACCCCCCCCAAGTATCAGTCATACTCTCCACCCCCCCCCCAAGTATCAGTCATACTCTCCACCCCCCCCCCCAAGTATGTCATACTCTCCACCCCCCCCCCCCCAAGTATCACATACTCTCCACCCCCCCCAAGTATCAGTCATACTCTCCACCCCCCCCCATCAGTCATACTCTCCACCCCCCCATCAGTCATACTCTCCACCCCCCCATCAGTCATACTCTCCACCCCCCATCAGTCATACTCTCCACCCCCCAAGTATCAGTCATACTCTCCACCCCCCCCCCAAGTATCAGTCATACTCTCCACCCGCCCAGTACCAGTCTTACTCTCAACCCCCCCAGTACCAGTCATACTCTCAACCCCCCTAGTACCAGTCATACTCTCAACCCCCCTAGTACCAGTCATACTCTCAACCCCCCTAGTACCAGTCATACTCTCAACCCCCCTAGTACCAGGCATACTCTCAACCCCCCTAGTACCAGGCATACTCTCAACCCCCCTGCCCCCAGTACCAGTTATACTCTCCACCTCCCCCCGCTCCCAGTACCAATCATACTCTCCGCGCCCCTAGTACCAGTCATACTCTCCGCGCCCCCTAGTACCAGTCATACTCTCCACCTCCCCCCAGCCATACTCTCCACCTCCTCCCCCACCCCCAGTACCAGTCATACTCTCCACCTCCCCCCGCCCCCCAGTACCAGTCATACTCTCCTCCCCCGTAGTACCAGTCATACTCTCCACCCCCCCCAAGTATCAGTCATACTCTCCACCCCCCCCCCAAGTATCATTCATACTCTCCACCCCCGCGCCCCCAGTACCAGTCATACTCTCCACCCCCCGCCCCCAGTACCAGTCATACTCTCCACCCCCCGCCCCCAAGTACCAGTCATACTCTTCACCTCCCCCCGCCCCCCAGTACCAGTCATACTCTCCGCCCCCCAGTACCAGTCATACTCAACCCCCAGTACCAGTCATACTCTCTACCCCCCTAGTACCAATCATACTCTCCACCCTAGTACCAATCATACTCTCCACCCCCCTAGTACCAATCATACTCTCCACCCCCCTAGTACCAATCATACTCTCCACCCCCCCTAGTACCAGTCATACTCTCCGCCCCCTAGTACCAGTCATACTCTCCGCCCCCCGATACCAGTCATACTCTCCGCCCCCTAGTACCAGTCATACTCTCTGCCCCCCCTAGTACCAGTGATACTCTCTGCCCCCCCTAGTACCAGTCATACTCTCCGCCCCCCCTAGTACCAGTCATACTCTCTGCCCCCCCCAGTACCAGTCATACTCTCCGCCCCCTAGTACCAGTCATACTCTCCGCCCCCCCTAGTACCAGTCATACTCTCCTCCCCGCCCCCCAGTACCAGTCATACTCTCCGCCCCCCTAGTACCAGTCATACTCTCCCCCCCCGCCCCCCAGTACCAGTCATACTCTCCGCCCCCTAGTACCAGTCATACTCTCCCCCCGCCCCCCAGTACCAGTCATACTCTCCGCCACCCTAGTACCAGTCATACTCTCAACCCCCCAGTACCAGTCATACTCTCAACCCCCCAGTACCAGTCATACTCTCAACCCCCCAGTACCAGTCATACTCTCAACCCCCAGTACCAGTCATACTCTCAACCCCCCAGTACCAGTCATACTCTCAACCCCCCAGTACCAGTCATACACTCTACCCCCTAGTACCAATCATACTCTCCACCCCCCTAGTACCAGTCATACTCTCCGCCCCCTAGTACCAGTCATACTCTCCGCCCCACCCAGTACCAGTCATACTCTCCGCCCCCCAGTACCAGTCATACTCTCCACCTCCCCCCACCCCCAGTACCAGTCATACTCTCCACCTCCCCCCACCCCCAGTACCAGTCATACTCTCCACCTCCCCCCGCCCCCCAGTACCAGTCATACTCTCCACCACTCCGCTCCCCAGTACCAGTCATACTCTCCACCCCTCCGCCCCCCAGTACCAGTCATACTCTCCACCCCTCCGCCCCCCAGTACCAGTCATACTCTCCACCCCCGCCCCCCAGTACCAGTCATACTCTCCTCCCCCGTAGTACCAGTCATACTCTCTGCCCCCCAGTACCAGTCATACTCTCCGCCCCCTAGTACCAGTCATACTCTCCCCCGCCCCCAGTACCAGTCATACTCTCCGTCCCCCCTAGTACCAGTCATACTCTTCCCCCCCCGCCCCCCAGTACCAGTCATACTCTCCGCCACCCTAGTACCAGTCATACTCTCAACCCCCCACTACCAGTCATACTCTCCACCCCCCTAGTACCAATAATACTCTCCACCCCCTAGTACCAGTCATACTCTCCACCCCCTAGTACCAGACACTCTCCGCCCCCCTAGTACCAGTCATACTCTCCGCCCCCTAGTACCAGACATACTCTCCGCCCCCTAGTACCAGACATACTCTCCGCCCCCAGTACCAGTCATACTCTCCACCCCCGTAGTACCAGTCATACTCTCCACCTCCCCCCACCCCCAGTACCAGTCATACTCTACACCCCCTAGTACCAGTCATACTCTCCGCCCCCTAGTACCAGACATACTCTCCGCCCCCTAGTACCAGACATACTCTCCGCCCCCCTAGTACCACACATACTCTCCGCCCCCCAGTACCAGTCATACTCTCCACCCCCGTAGTACCAGTCATACTCTCCACCTCCCCCCACCCCCAGTACCAGTCATACTCTCCGCCCCCCTAGTACCAGACATACTCTCCACCCCCCGTAGTACCAGACATACTCTCCACCCCCCGTAGTACCAGACATACTCTCCACCCCCCGTAGTACCAGTCATACTCTCCACCTCCCCCACCCCCAGTACCAGTCATACTCTCCACCCCCTAGTACCAGTCATACTCTCCGCCCCCTAGTACCAGTCATACTCTCCGCCCCCTAGTACCAGTCATACTCTCCGCCCCCTAGTACCAGACATACTCTCCGCCCCCCTAGTACCAGTCATACTCTCCGCCCCCTAGTACCAGTCATACTCTCCGCCCCCTAGTACCAGTCATACTCTCCGCCCCCTAGTACCAGACATACTCTCCGCCCCCTAGTACCAGACATACTCTCCGCCCCCTAGTACCAGACATACTCTCCGCCCCCTAGTACCAGACATACTCTCCGCCCCCTAGTACCAGACATACTCTCCGCCCCCCTAGTACCAGACATACTCTCCGCCCCCCAGTACCAGTCATACTCTCCACCCCCGTAGTACCAGTCATACTCTCCGCCCCCCTAGTACCAGTCATACTCTCCGCCCCCCTAGTACCAGTCACTCTCCACCTCCCCCACCCCCAGTACCAGTCATACTCTCCACCTCCCCCGCCCCCCAGTACCAGTCATACTCTCCACCTCCCCCCGCCCCCAGTACCAGTCATACTCTCCACCTCCCCCCGCTACCCAGTACCAGTCATACTCTCCACCTCCCCCCCACCCCCCAGTACCAGTCATACTCTCCGCGCCCCCCAGTACCAGTCATACTCTCAACCCCCCAGTACCAGTCATACTCTCTACCCCCGTAGTACCAATCATACTCTCTACCCCCGTACCATTCATACTCTCCACCCCCGTACCAGTCATACTCTCCGCCCCCCAAAGTACCAGTCATACTCTCCGCCCCCCAAAGTACCAGTCATACTCTCCGCCCCCAAAGTACCAGTCATACTCTCCGCCCCCCAAAGTACCAGTCATACTCTCCGCCCCCAAAGTACCAGTCATACTCTCAACCCCCAAAGTACCAGTCATACTCTCAACCCCCAAAGTACCAGTCATACTCTCAACCCCCAAAGTACCAGTCATACTCTCAACCCCCAAAGTACCAGTCATACTCTCAACCCCCAAAGTACCAGTCATACTCTCAACCCCCAAAGTACCAGTCATACTCTCAACCCCCAAAGTACCAGTCATACTCTCAACCCCCCAAAGTACCAGTCATACTCTCAACCCCCAAAGTACCAGTCATACTCTCAACCCCCACAGTACCAGTCATACTCTCAACCCCCACAGTACCAGTCATACTCTCAACCCCCACAGTACCAGTCATACTCAACCCCCACAGTACCAGTCATACTCAACCCCCACAGTACCAGTCATACTCAACCCCCACAGTACCAGTCATACTCTCAACCCCCACAGTACCAGTCATACTCTCCGCCCCCAGTACCAGTCATTCTCCGCCCCCCAGCACCAGTCATACTCTCCGCCCCCCAGCACCAGTCATACTCTCCGCCCCCCAGCACCAGTCATACTCTCCGCCCCCCAGCACCAGTCATACTCTCCGCCCCCAGCACCAGTCATACTCTCCGCCCCCCAGCACCAGTCATACTCTCCGCCCCCAGCAGCAGTGATACTCTACGCCCCCCAGCACCAGTCATACTCTACGCCCCCTAGCACCAGTCATACTCTACGCCCCCTAGCACCAGTCATACTCTCCGCCCCCTAGCACCAGTCATACTCTCCGCCCCCCTAGCACCAGTCATACTCTCCGCCCCCTAGCACCAGTCATACTCTCCGCCCCCTAGCACCAGTCATACTCTCCGCCCCCGTAGTACCAGTCATACTCTCCGCCCCCGTAGTACCAGTCATACTCTCCACCTCCTCCCCACCCCCAGTACCAGTTATACTCTCCACCTCCCCCCGCCCCCAGTACCAGTCATACTCTCCGCGCCCCTAGTACCAGTCATACTCTCCGCCCCCCTAGTACCAGTCATACTCTCCACCTCCCCCCAGCCATACTCTCCACCTCCCCCAGCCATACTCTCCACCTCCCCCAGCCATACTCTCCACCTCCCCCCAGCCATACTCTCCACCTCCCCCCAGCCATACTCTCCACCTCCCCCCAGCCATACTCTCCACCTCCCCCCGCCCCCCAGTACCAGTCATACTCTCCACCCCCCAGTACCAGTCATACTCTCCGCCCCCAGTACCAGTCATACTCTCCGCCCCCTAGTACCAGTCATACTCTCCGCCCCCCTAGTACCAGTCATACTCTCCACCTCCCCCCAGCCATACTCTCCACCTCCCCCCAGCCATACTCTCCACCTCCCCCCAGCCATACTCTCCACCTCCCCCCAGCCATACTCTCCACCTCCCCCCAGCCATACTCTCCACCTCCCCCCAGCCATACTCTCCACCTCCCCCCACCACCCAGTACCAGTCATACTCTCCTCCCCCCGTAGTACCAGTCATACTCTCAACCCCCCAGTACCAGTCATACTCTCTACCCCCTAGTACCAATCATACTCTCCACCCCCTAGTACCAGTCATACTCTCCGCCCCCTAGTACCAGTCATACTCTCCGCCCCACCCAGTACCAGTCATACTCTCCGCCCCACCCAGTACCAGTCATACTTTCCACCTCCCCCCACCCCCAGTACCAGTCATACTCTCCACCTCCCCCTGCCCCCCAGTACCAGTCATACTCTCCACCTCCCCCCGCCCCCAGTACCAGTCATACTCTCCACCTCCCCCCGCTACCCAGTACCAGTCAGTACTCTCCACCTCCCCCCACCCCCCAGTACCAGTCATACTCTCCGCGCCCCCCAGTACCAGTCATACTCTCAACCCCCAGTACCAATCATACTCTCTACCCCCGTACCATTCATACTCTCCACCCCCCCCTAGTACCAGTCATACTCTCCACCCCCCAAAGTACCAGTCATACTCTCCACCCCCCAAAGTACCAGTCATACTCTCCACCCCCCAAAGTACCAGTCATACTCTCAACCCCCAAAGTACCAGTCATACTCTCAACCCCCCAAAGTACCAGTCATACTCTCCGCCCCCCAGCACCAGTCATACTCTCCGCCCCCAGCACCAGTCATACTCTCCGCCCCCAGCACCAGTCATACTCTCCGCCCCCCAGCACCAGTCATACTCTCCGCCCCCCAGCACCAGTCATACTCTACGCCCCCCAGCACCAGTCATACTCTACGCCCCCCAGCACCAGTCATACTCTACGCCCCCCAGCACCAGTCATACTCTACGCCCCCTAGCACCAGTCATACTCTACGCCCCCTAGCACCAGTCATACTCTACGCCCCCTAGCACCAGTCATACTCTCCGCCCCCTAGCACCAGTCATACTCTCCGCCCCCGTAGTACCAGTCATACTCACCGCCCCCGTAGTACCAGTCATACTCTCCGCCCCCCGTAGTACCAGTCATACTCTCCACCTCCCCCTCACCCCCAGTACCAGTTATACTCTCCACCTCCCCCGCCCCCAGTACCAGTCATACTCTCCGCGCCCCCTAGTACCAGTCATACTCTCCGCCCCCTAGTACCAGTCATACTCTCCACCTCCCCCCACCACCCAGTACCAGTCATACTCTCCACCTCCCCCCGCCCCCCAGTACCAGTCATACTCTCCACCCCCCAGTACCAGTCATACTCTCCACCCCCCAGTACCAGTCATACTCTCCACCCCCCAGTACCAGTCATACTCTCCGCCCCCCAGTACCAGTCATACTCTCCGCCCCCTAGTACCAGCCATACTCTCCACCTCCCCCCAGCCATACTCTCCACCTCCCCCCAGCCATACTCTCCACCTCCCCCCAGCCATACTCTCCACCTCCCCCACCACCCAGTACCAGTCATACTCTCCTCCCCCGTAGTACCAGTCATACTCTCCACCCCCCCCCCCAAGTACCAGTCATACTCTCCGCCCCCTAGTACCAGCCATACTCTCCACCTCCCCCCAGCCATACTCTCCACCTCCCCCCAGCCATACTCTCCACCTCCCCCCAGCCATACTCTCCACCTCCCCCCAGCCATACTCTCCACCTCCCCCCACCACCCAGTACCAGTCATACTCTCCTCCCCCCGTAGTACCAGTCATACTCTCCACCCCCCCCCCCCCAAGTATCAGTCATACTCTCCACCCCCCCTCCCAAGTATCAGTCATACTCTCCACCCCCCAAGTATCAGTCATACTCTCCACCCCCCAAGTATCAGTCATACTCTCCACCCCCCAAGTATCAGTCATACTCTCCACCCCCTAGTACCAGTCATACTCTCCACCCCCCTAGTACCAGTCATACTCTCCACCCCCCTAGTACCAGTCATACTATCCACCCCCTAGTACCAGTCATACTCTCCACCCTCCCTAGTACCAGTCATACTCTCCACCCCCTAGTACCAGTCATACTCTCCACCCCCCAGTACCAGTCATACTCTCCACCCCCCTAGTACCGGTCATACTCTCCACCCCCTAGTACCGGTCATACTCTCCACCCCCTAGTACCGGTCATACTCTCCACCCCCTAGTACCGGTCATACTCTCCACCCCCCCTAGTACCGGTCATACTCTCCGCCCCCCCTAGTACCGGTCATACTCTCCGCCCCCCAGTACCGGTCATACTCTCCGCCCCCCCTAGTACCGGTCATACTCTCCGCCCCCTAGTACCAGTCATACTCTCCGCCCCCTAGTACCAGTCATACTCTCCGCCCCCCTAGTACCAGTCATACTCTCCGCCCCCCTAGTACCAGTCATACTCTCCGCCCCCCCAGTACCAGTCATACTCTCCGCCCCCCCAGTACCAGTCATACTCTCCGCCCCCCCAGTACCAGTCTTACTCTCCGCCCCCTAGTACCAGTCATACTCTCCGCCCCCCAGTACCAGTCTTACTCGCAACCCCCTAGTACCAGTCTTACTCGCAACCCCCTAGTACCAGTCATACTCTCCGCCCCCTAGTACCAGTCATACTCTCCGCCCCCCTAGTACCAGTCTTACTCTCAACCCCCTAGTACCAGTCTTACTCTCAACCCCCTAGTACCAGTCATACTCTCAACCCCCTAGTACCAGTCATACTCTCAACCCCCTGCCCCCAGTACCAGTTATACTCTCCACCTCACTCCCGCCCCCAGTACCAATCATACTCTCCGCCTCCCCCCCGCCCCCCAGTACCAGTCATACTCTCCTCCCCCGTAGTACCAGTCATACTCTCCACCTCCCCCCCCCAAGTATCAGTCATACTCTCCACCCCCAAGTATGTCATACTCTCCACCCCCCGCCCCCAGTACCAGTCATACTCTCCACCCCCCGCCCCCAGTACCAGTCATACTCTCCACCTCCCCCCAGTACCAGTCATACTCTCCACCCCCCTAGTACCAGACATACTCTCCGCCCCCCCTAGTACCAGACATACTCTCTGCCCCCCCTAGTACCAGACATACTCTCCGCCCCCCCTAGTACCAGACATACTCTCCGCCCCCCCAGTACCAGTCATACTCTCCACCCCCCGTAGTACCAGTCATACTCTCCGCCCCCCCTAGTACCAGTCATACTCTCCGCCCCCCCTAGTACCAGTCACTCTCCACCTCCCCCCACCCCCAGTACCAGTCATACTCTCCACCTCCCCCGCCCCCAGTACCAGTCATACTCTCCACCTCCCCCCGCCCCCAGTACCAGTCATACTCTCCACCTCCCCCGCTACCCAGTACCAGTCATACTCTCCACCTCCCCCCACCCCCCAGTACCAGTCATACTCTCCGCGCCCCCAGTACCAGTCATACTCTCAACCCCCAGTACCAGTCATACTCTCTACCCCCGTAGTACCAATCATACTCTCTACCCCCGTACCATTCATACTCTCCACCCCGTACCAGTCATACTCTCCGCCCCCAAAGTACCAGTCATACTCTCCGCCCCCAAAGTACCAGTCATACTCTCCGCCCCCAAAGTACCAGTCATACTCTCAACCCCCAAAGTACCAGTCATACTCTCAACCCCCAAAGTACCAGTCATACTCTCAACCCCCAAAGTACCAGTCATACTCTCAACCCCCAAAGTACCAGTCATACTCTCAACCCCCAAAGTACCAGTCATACTCTCAACCCCCCAAAGTACCAGTCATACTCTCAACCCCCACAGTACCAGTCATACTCTCAACCCCCACAGTACCAGTCATACTCTCAACCCCCACAGTACCAGTCATACTCTCAACCCCCACAGTACCAGTCATACTCAACCCCCACAGTACCAGTCATACTCAACCCCCACAGTACCAGTCATACTCTCAACCCCCACAGTACCAGTCATACTCTCCGCCCCCCAGTACCAGTCATTCTCCGCCCCCAGCACCAGTCATACTCTCCGCCCCCCAGCACCAGTCATACTCTCCGCCCCCCAGCACCAGTCATACTCTCCGCCCCCCAGCACCAGTCATACTCTCCGCCCCCCAGCACCAGTCATACTCTCCGCCCCCCAGCACCAGTCATACTCTCCGCCCCCCAGCACCAGTCATACTCTCCGCCCCCCAGCACCAGTCATACTCTCCGCCCCCCAGCACCAGTCATACTCTACGCCCCCCAGCACCAGTCATACTCTACGCCCCCCTAGCACCAGTCATACTCTACGCCCCCTAGCACCAGTCATACTCTCCGCCCCCTAGCACCAGTCATACTCTCCGCCCCCTAGCACCAGTCATACTCTCCGCCCCCCTAGCACCAGTCATACTCTCCGCCCCCGTAGTACCAGTCATACTCTCCGCCCCCGTAGTACCAGTCATACTCTCCACCTCCTCCCCACCCCCAGTACCAGTTATACTCTCCACCTCCCCCCCGCCCCCCAGTACCAGTCATACTCTCCGCGCCCCCTAGTACCAGTCATACTCTCCGCCCCCCTAGTACCAGTCATACTCTCCACCTCCCCCAGCCATACTCTCCACCTCCCCCAGCCATACTCTCCACCTCCCCCCAGCCATACTCTCCACCTCCCCCAGCCATACTCTCCACCTCCCCCCAGCCATACTCTCCACCTCCCCCACCACCCAGTACCAGTCATACTCTCCACCTCCCCCTATCCCCCCAGTACCAGTCATACTCTCCACCCCCCAGTACCAGTCATACTCTCCGCCCCCCAGTACCAGTCATACTCTCCGCCCCCCTAGTACCAGTCATACTCTCCGCCCCCTAGTACCAGTCATACTCTCCACCTCCCCCCAGCCATACTCTCCACCTCCCCCCAGCCATACTCTCCACCTCCCCCCAGCCATACTCTCCACCTCCCCCCACCACCCAGTACCAGTCATACTCTCCTCCCCCGTAGTACCAGTCATACTCTCAACCCCCAGTACCAGTCATACTCTCTACCCCCTAGTACCAATCATACTCTCCACCCCCCTAGTACCAGTCATACTCTCCGCCCCCCTAGTACCAGTCATACTCTCCGCCCCACCCAGTACCAGTCATACTCTCCGCCCCACCCAGTACCAGTCATACTTTCCACCTCCCCCCACCCCCAGTACCAGTCATACTCTCCACCTCCCCCTGCCCCCCAGTACCAGTCATACTCTCCACCTCCCCCCGCCCCCAGTACCAGTCATACTCTCCACCTCCCCCGCTACCCAGTACCAGTCATACTCTCCACCTCCCCCACCCCCCAGTACCAGTCATACTCTCCGCGCCCCCCAGTACCAGTCATACTCTCAACCCCCAGTACCAATCATACTCTCTACCCCCGTACCATTCATACTCTCCACCCCCTAGTACCAGTCATACTCTCCACCCCCAAAGTACCAGTCATACTCTCCACCCCCAAAGTACCAGTCATACTCTCCACCCCCAAAGTACCAGTCATACTCTCAACCCCCAAAGTACCAGTCATACTCTCAACCCCCAAAGTACCAGTCATACTCTCAACCCCCAAAGTACCAGTCATACTCTCAACCCCCCAAAGTACCAGTCATACTCTCAACCCCCACAGTACCAGTCATACTCTCAACCCCCACAGTACCAGTCATACTCTCAACCCCCACAGTACCAGTCATACTCAACCCCCACAGTACCAGTCATACTCTCAACCCCCACAGTACCAGTCATACTCTCAACCCCCACAGTACCAGTCATACTCTCAACCCCCACAGTACCAGTCATTCTCCGCCCCCCAGCACCAGTCATACTCTCCGCCCCCCAGCACCAGTCATACTCTACGCCCCCCAGCACCAGTCATACTCTCCGCCCCCCAGCACCAGTCATACTCTCCGCCCCCCAGCACCAGTCATACTCTCCGCCCCCCAGCACCAGTCATACTCTCCGCCCCCCAGCACCAGTCATACTCTCCGCCCCCCAGCACCAGTCATACTCTCCGCCCCCCAGCACCAGTCATACTCTCCGCCCCCCAGCACCAGTCATACTCTCCGCCCCCCAGCACCAGTCATACTCTACGCCCCCAGCACCAGTCATACTCTACGCCCCCTAGCACCAGTCATACTCTACGCCCCCCTAGCACCAGTCATACTCTACGCCCCCCTAGCACCAGTCATACTCTACGCCCCCTAGCACCAGTCATACTCTACGCCCCCCTAGCACCAGTCATACTCTCCGCCCCCCTAGCACCAGTCATACTCTCCGCCCCCCCTAGCACCAGTCATACTCTCCGCCCCCCCTAGCACCAGTCATACTCTCCGCCCCCCCTAGCACCAGTCATACTCTCCGCCCCCCGTAGTACCAGTCATACTCTCCGCCCCCCGTAGTACCAGTCATACTCTCCACCTCCCCCTCACCCCCAGTACCAGTTATACTCTCCACCTCCCCCCGCCCCCCAGTACCAGTCATACTCTCCGCGCCCCCTAGTACCAGTCATACTCTCCGCCCCCTAGTACCAGTCATACTCTCCACCTCCCCCCAGCCATACTCTCCACCTCCCCCCAGCCATACTCTCCACCTCCCCCCACCACCCAGTACCAGTCATACTCTCCACCTCCCCCCGCCCCCCAGTACCAGTCATACTCTCCACCCCCCAGTACCAGTCATACTCTCCACCCCCCAGTACCAGTCATACTCTCCACCCCCCAGTACCAGTCATACTCTCCACCCCCAGTACCAGTCATACTCTCCGTCCCCCAGTACCAGTCATACTCTCCGTCCCCCTAGTACCAGTCATACTCTCCGCCCCCTAGTACCAGCCATACTCTCCACCTCCCCCCAGCCATACTCTCCACCTCCCCCCAGCCATACTCTCCACCTCCCCCCAGCCATACTCTCCACCTCCCCCCAGCCATACTCTCCACCTCCCCCCAGCCATACTCTCCACCTCCCCCCAGCCATACTCTCCACCTCCCCCCACCACCCAGTACCAGTCATACTCTCCTCCCCCGTAGTACCAGTCATACTCTCCACCCCCCCCCCAAGTATCAGTCATACTCTCCACCCCCCTCCCAAGTATCAGTCATACTCTCCACCCCCCATCCCAAGTATCAGTCATACTCTCCACCCCCCCCAAGTATCAGTCATACTCTCCACCCCCCAAGTATCAGTCATACTCTCCACCCCCCAAGTATCAGTCATACTCTCCACCCCCCCCCAAGTATCAGTCATACTCTCCACCCCCTAGTACCAGTCATACTCTCCACCCCCTAGTACCAGTCATACTCTCCACCCCCTAGTACCAGTCATACTCTCCACCCTCCCTAGTACCAGTCATACTCTCCACCCCCTAGTACCAGTCATACTCTCCACCCCCCTAGTACCAGTCATACTCTCCACCCCCCAGTACCAGTCATACTCTCCACCCCCCTAGTACCGGTCATACTCTCCACCCCCTAGTACCGGTCATACTCTCCGCCCCCTAGTACCGGTCATACTCTCCGCCCCCCTAGTACCGGTCATACTCTCCGCCCCCCAGTACCGGTCATACTCTCCGCCCCCTAGTACCAGTCATACTCTCCGCCCCCTAGTACCAGTCATACTCTCCGCCCCCTAGTACCAGTCATACTCTCCGCCCCCCTAGTACCAGTCATACTCTCCGCCCCCTAGTACCAGTCATACTCTCCGCCCCCCCAGTACCAGTCATACTCTCCGCCCCCCAGTACCAGTCTTACTCTCAACCCCCCTAGTACCAGTCATACTCTCTGCCCCCCCTAGTACCAGTCTTACTCGCAACCCCCCTAGTACCAGTCTTACTCGCAACCCCCCTAGTACCAGTCATACTCTCCGCCCCCCCTAGTACCAGTCATACTCTCCGCCCCCCCCTAGTACCAGTCTTACTCTCAACCCCCCTAGTACCAGTCTTACTCTCAACCCCCCTAGTACCAGTCATACTCTCAACCCCCCTAGTACCAGTCATACTCTCAACCCCCCTGCCCCCAGTACCAGTTATACTCTCCACCTCCCTCCCGCCCCCAGTACCAATCATACTCTCCGCCTCCCCCCGCCCCCAGTACCAGTCATACTCTCCTCCCCCCGTAGTACCAGTCATACTCTCCACCCCCCCCCCCCCAAGTATCAGTCATACTCTCCACCCCCCAAGTATCAGTCATACTCTCCACCTCCCGCCCCCCAGTACCAGTCATACTCTCCACCCCCCGCCCCCAGTACCAGTCATACTCTCCACCTCCCCCCGCCCCCAGTACCAGTCATACTCTCCGCCCCCTAGTACCAGTCATACTCTCCACCTCCCCCCGCCCCCAGTACCAGTCATACTCTCCGCCCCCTAGTACCAGACATACTCTCCGCCCCCCAGTACCAGACATACTCTCTGCCCCCCCAGTACCAGTCATACTCTCCGCCCCCCAGTACCAGTCATACTCTCCACCCCCCGTAGTACCAGTCATACTCTCCACCTCCCCCAGTACCAGTCATACTCTCCACCCCCGTAGTACCAGTCATACTCTCCGCCCCCCCTAGTACCAGACATACTCTCCGCCCCCCAGTACCAGTCATACTCTCCGCCCCCCCAGTACCAGTCATACTCTTCACCCCCGTAGTACCAGTCATACTCTCCACCTCCCCCCACCCCCAGTACCAGTCATACTCTCCACCCCCTAGTACCAGTCATACTCTCCGCCCCCCTAGTACCAGTCCTTCTCTCCGCCCCCTAGTACCAGTCATTCTCTCCGCCCCCTAGTACCAGTCATTCTCTCCGCCCCCCTAGTACCAGACATACTCTCCGCCCCCTAGTACCAGACATACTCTCCGCCCCCTAGTACCAGTCATACTCTCCGGCCCCCTAGTACCAGACATACTCTCCGGCCCCCTAGTACCAGACATACTCTCCGGCCCCCTAGTACCAGACATACTCTCCGCCCCCCAGTACCAGTCATACTCTCCACCCCCTAGTACCAGTCATACTCTCCGCCCCCTAGTACCAGACATACTCTCCGCCCCCCCAGTACCAGTCATACTCTCCACCCCCCAGTACCAGTCATACTCTCCACCTCCGCCCCACCCCCAGTACCAGTCATACTCTCCACCCCCTAGTACCAGTCATTCTCTCCACCCCCTAGTACCAGTCATTCTCTCCGCCCCCTAGTACCAGACATACTCTCCGCCCCCCTAGTACCAGACATACTCTCCGCCCCCTAGTACCAGACATACTCTCCGCCCCCTAGTACCAGACATACTCTCCGCCCCCTAGTACCAGACATACTCTCCGCCCCCTAGTACCAGTCATACTCTCCGCCCCCGTAGTACCAGTCATACTCTCCGCCCCCCGTAGTACCAGTCATACTCTCCGCCCCCTAGTACCAGTCATACTCTCCGCCCCCTAGTACCAGTCATACTCTCCGCCCCCTAGTACCAGTCATACTCTCCGCCCCCCTAGTACCAGTCATACTCTCCGCCCCCTAGTACCAGTCATACTCTCCGCCCCCTAGTACCAGTCATACTCTCTGCCCCCCAGTACCAGTCATACTCTCCGCCCCCTAGTAACAGTCATACTCTCCAACCCCCCCAGTACCAGTCATACTCTCCACCCCCCAGTACCAGTCATACTCTCCACCACCCCCAGTACCAGTCATACTCTCCACCCCCCAGTACCAGTCATACTCTCCACCCCCCCAGTACCAGTCATACTCTCCACCCCCCCCAGTACCAGTCATACTCTCCACCCCCCAGTACCAGTCATACTCTCCGCCCCCTAGTACCAGTCATACTCTCCGCCCCCCAGTACCAGTCATACTCTCTGCCCCCCAGTACCAGTCATACTCTCCGCCCCCTAGTAACAGTCATACTCTCCAACCCCCCCAGTACCAGTCATACTCTCCACCCCCCAGTACCAGTCATACTCTCCACCACCCCCAGTACCAGTCATACTCTCCACCCCCCAGTACCAGTCATACTCTCCACCCCCCAGTACCAGTCATACTCTCCACCCCCCCCAGTACCAGTCATACTCTCCACCCCCCCAGTACCAGTCATACTCTCCAGCCCCCCAGTACCAGTCATACTCTCCACCCCCCGCCCCCAGTACCAGTCTCCTCTATCCCCCTATGAGTCCCAGTCATGCCCCCCTCACACCCGCCTCCGGTGCCTCGCACGCTGCTCCAGGCCGCAGCCCTCCTCCCCGGTGCCCCAGGCCCCCCAGCACCGCCGCGCCCGAGCCCCCCGGCCCTCCTCACCTGGTACTCCATGCTCAGGGCCCGCGCCTCCGCCGGGGTGCTGTACCCTCGGGCCCCCACGCCTCTCCCCGCGCACAGAAGCAGAAGCGCCGCGTGCCTGGCGCTGAGCCGGGGAGCCATGCTGGGCCCCGCCGGAGCCACGCGCTGGCCCCACCCCCTGACCTCAGCCGCCCCCGGCCTGTCCAACCGCCGCCATGTCAGCGCGGCCCCGCCCCCGGCTGCTGGGCCCCGGCCATGTGCAGAGAGCCCGCCCCGAGGTGTCAACTGGCGGCCATGTGTGGGGAGCCCGCCCTCTGACCTCACGCCACGCCCTCTGACCTCACGCCGCGCCCTCTGAACTCTCGCCCTGCAGCCGTGTCACTGAGGAGCCTGCGCCTGCAAACTGGCACTCCGTGCAAACCCGCCCCCTGCCCACCCAATGTCGTCTCGTGTGTGCAGGACCAGGTCTGCCTATTGGACGCGAATTCGAAGGGGCTCACCACTCCCCGACGCCACAAACATCTACCACCGAACAACTAGACCGCTGGTTCGCCATAAAGGGTGCAGGCGTAGACCCTCCTGTTGGCGCCACAGATTTCTACTACCCAATAACTAGACCGCTGACCCACAAATTTGTGCGCAGGCGCAGACCCCCTTGTTATCTCAAGGCTGCGCCACAGACGTCTACCACCCAACAACTAGACCGGTGACCGAGACTCGAGTGCGCAGGCGCAGCCCTCTCCCTTCAACGAGAGCCCCTGAGCCTGGTCTCCTCGCCCCGCCGTCCGGTGAGCGCAGGGCATTTAATCATTTATTTATGTGTTCCTTTTTATATAGCGCGAACTTTATCCGAAGGTGTCAGGGCGCTGTACAATAGAACCACTTGCATTACATTACATTACATGAACAACAGAAAAGATACAAACAGATAAACTCTAAATTCATATAAGAATGGTGTAAAGTACAAAAGTCTACTACAGACACTAGTGGTTAGAGTGACATATATACAAGTTGCAGATTCGCTCAAGGTTACGTTTTAAAAAGAGCTGAAGCGGTTAGGGTTGGACAAATATATATCGCATATTTACAGAGCGTGCTCTTAGGGGACGAGCGGGTTCAGGGCGCTAGAGGTGCCGCCCCGGTAAGCCCATGCTGGGCGCAGGCGTGAGCGCCCCGGCGCGAGGGAGTGCGCAGGTTTATTATTATACTGCTGTACCACGCCTCCCGGACGGGTGCTTGAGGGCCGAGCTCGTGCACCGGGGCTGGCTCAGGTGACTCTCCGTGTGCCCACGTCTGTGGGGCCTGGTGCTCCCTCAGGGGGGGGGGACCCCTCAGTGACTCTCCGTCCCATGCTGGCCTGCCCAGGGCCTTCACCCCCGGTGGAGCGCGCGGTTTGTCGATGTTCTCGAAGGAGCCCATACATATTTTTAGGTCTCGGCCTGCACCAGCGCTTGCACTGGTCTGGCCGAGAGTTTTAGTAAGCGGGTTTTGGAAGTGCAAACCCACTGGCTTTCGGCTGGCGACCAGCTTGCGTTCACGGTGGCGTGCACGTGCGCAGCTGCCATCTGTTGTTTCCTATCTCTTCCTCATTTCCTCGTCATGGCTCATTAACTCTCTGGACTCTGATGTTTCAATCGCAGCAGCAGCTCACATTACCAACCGAGGGCCCTGGACTACAGTCACATGAAAAACAACAGCGATTAGCATTGAAATGCAAGCTTTTTTTTGTCTAGTTAGAAATATTGCTTCGGTGGGTTGATTTCACCTTATATCGCTATTTGTTTTATATTGGGAGTCACAGCCTAATGTACCAGTATTTTTGTCTCACTCTTTTTTTTTTTTTTTTTTTTTTTTAATATTTATTCGCGCAAAGCACAAAGCTATATTTAAGGTTACTTTTCCGCGTCACTTCTTCACTCTATTTAAACTCCACACCCCCACTCTTGTCTCTCTCCTTCTCTCTCTCTCCCCTCTCTAATTCTCTCTCTACTTAATTAACTCTCCCCTCTCTATCTTTTTTAGCCTTTCATTCTCGCACCCCTTTATCGGTTTCTCTTTCAAACTCCTTCATTCACTCTCTCTCCCCTTCTTTCTCTCTCTCTATCCCGCTCCACTCTTTATTCTATGTACACCCTTTCTCTCTCTTTCTCTCTCACCACCCTCTCTAATTGGGCATTATATCATCACTCTATCTCTCACTCAGCAACACCACAGCATCACTCAGCATTACCACAGCATCACTCAGCGCAACCACAGCATCAACGGGAGCCAGCACAGCATCAATCAGAGCCAGCACAGCATCACTCAGCACCAACACAACATCTCTCAACGCCATCACAGCATCACTCAACGCCATCACAGCATCACTCAACGCCATCACAGCATCACTCAGTGCAACCACAGCATCACTCAGTGCAACCACAGCATCACTCAGTGCAACCACAGCATCACTCAGTGCAACCACAGCATCACTCAGTGCAACCACAGCATCACTCAGTGCAACCACAGCATCACTCAGTGCAACCACAGCATCACTCAGCACAACCACAGCATCACTTAGCGCCACAACAGCATCACTCAGCGCCACCACAGCATTACTCAGCAGCACCACAACATCACTCCGCGCCACCACAGCATCACTCAGCACCACCATAGCTTCACTCAGCGACACCACATCATCACTCAGGGCCAACACTGCATCACTCAGCACCACCACAGGATGACTCAGCACCACCACAGGATGACTCAGCACCACCACAGCATCGCTCAGCACCACCACAGCATCGCTCAGCACCACCACAGCATCGCTCAGCGCCACCACAGCATCGCTCAGCGCCACCACAGCATCACTCAGCGCCACCACAGCATCACTCAGGGCCACCACAGCATCACTCAGGGCCACCACAGCATCACTCAGGGCCACCAGAGCATCACTCAGCACCACCACAGCATCACTCAGGGTCACCACAGCATCACTCAGGGGCGCCACCACAATATCACTCGGCGCCACCACAGCATCACTCAGCGCCACCACAGCATCGCTCAGCGCCGCCACAGCATCGCTCAGCGCCGCCACAGCATCGCTCAGCGCCGCTACAGCATCGCTCAGCAGCGCGACAACAGCGCTCACCACCACCACAGCATCGCTCAGGGCCACCACAGCATCACTCAGCGCCACCACAGCATCACTCAGCGTCACCACAGCATCACTCAGCGCCACAACAGCATCACTCAGCGCCGCCACAGCATCACTCAGCGCCGCCACAGCATCACTCGGCGCCACCACAGCATCGCTCAGCACCACCACAGCATCGCTCAGCACCACCACAGCATCGCTCAGCACCACCACAGCATCGCTCAGCACCACCACAGCATCATTCAGCGCCACCACAGCATCACTCAGGGCCACCACAGCATCACTCAGGGCCACCACAGCATCACTCAGGGCCACCACAGCATCACTCAGCGCCAAGACAATATCACTCAGCACCACCACAGCATCACTCAGCACCACAGCAGTATCACTCAGCAAGACCTGAGTATCATTCAGCATCGTCTCCGCAACAGTCACCACCACTACCACCTCAGCATCACTCAGCACCACATCAGCCTGCTCTCGGAATCTGGCATCTGTTGATTCTCCCCTAGCGTCTGGCCGCTGCTAGTGTTATAATACAGGTACTAGTTCCCAACCTTCACCCTCCGATTGTTTATGCCCCCTCAAAAAAAAAGCTTTAACAAACAACCATTGCAATAGGCAGAAACAAGTTGCCAGCATTGCAAGAACAAAAGAAAACTGAGGAAATTTTTTATTGTAAATACTTTTTTTAATATGGTCGTTCAGTTTTACATAATGCCTTCTTGGTCATATATAAAGTAACAAAAATGCTTCTGACACTTTTTTATTATAACTTTTCAGCATGCTGCACAGCATCCACACTTCTGTACAGCACAGCTTGAAGACATTGGCAAAGTCAATAGCTCTGGCTAAACACTTATAAGGCCCCAAAGGCAAGACCTATTGGCTATGCCAATGCTTGTTTTCCATGGGCCCCTGGTCAGCATGAGCGATGCAGGTCACCTTGCTCCGGACACACTTAAAGCGCTTTCCTCCTCTGTTGGCGTGCGGCCAACGGGGTGTTATTCTTCGGCGATGGATGCCCCATGACCAGAGGGACTCTGCAAACTCTTGGCTCTGGAACGGCGGCGCATTGTCCATTTTTAATTCTTTCATTAAGCCATGGGTGGTGTGAGAAGTTGGCCTGGTATATGCTGTTCACTAATTAAAGTGGACACCTTGCACCAGAACAATTCGACTCTTATGGTAGATAGGTTTAAGACAACCTTTATAGAAAGCTATCCTAGTGGTAGCTGTGGAGAGCAGCCTTCAGGCTAAGTCTTGAAGGAATGTAAAGCAGCTTGTTTTACCACACAATCTCTTGAATCACCAAATGAAAAGACACCACACAGGTATATATATCAAAT
This sequence comes from Calotriton arnoldi, assembly GCA_963921515.1. Classification (NCBI taxonomy): domain Eukaryota; kingdom Metazoa; phylum Chordata; class Amphibia; order Caudata; family Salamandridae; genus Calotriton; species Calotriton arnoldi. The sequence goes on along the minus strand of CAWUFW010016247.1, from coordinate 26,211 downwards.
ATATATGTATTTATTAATAAACACTCTCTACTAATCTCTTTCTGAGATTAGAAGTCAGGAACATATGTACAAGTCAAATGTTATCAAAATAAGTTTAGCACAATCGAATATCACAATCTTAGTTTGGCTAGACCTAGGTCTAGGGCATCTAGAATCGAGGGACCCCCAAGAACCACCCCAGGTAGTTGTAGGAGACCCACAGGGGACGGACGCGGTGTCCTGGCACCGGTGCGAGTCCTGTACGAGTCTATGCGAACAGACGCGATTGAGATTTCAATGTTAAAGGTCCCTTGCGTGTTCGAGGCGAACACACCGATCGGTCCTTGTACGAGTCGAAGGACGCGGTTACAGATAGAGTTGCAAGGGAGATGGACGCGCTGTGTCTAACACAGACGCGAACCCTGTACGAGTCAGCGCAATGGAGATTTCAATGTTACAGGCCCCTTGTGTGTTCGAGGCGAACACCGATCGGACTCAATACGAGTCGAAGGACACGGTTCTAGATAGTGTTACAAGGGAGATGGACGCGATGTGTCTAACACAGACGCGAACCCTGTACGAGTCAGCGCAATTGTCGCACTTAGAAAATAAGAGTTTTAGGGCACTTCTAGGGTATCTACAAGCAAGTCACTTACAGGGTAAGTAGTTCTAGGGCCCACACCCACAGGAGCACCGTAGTGCTGAAGTTACCTCACCCAGGGGAGCCGGGTGCATAGGTGTTCTTTGGTGTCAGGTCGCGGCGTCGTTTTCAATGGGAGCCAGTGAAGACTTGCTGCTTGCGGCGACAGGAGAAGTGTCCGGAGGAATCCAAGCCTGGATTCAGAAGATGGAAGACCTGAAAGCAGAGGGGACAGTGTTCAAAGTCACTTGGCAGTGACTCGGGGCAAAGAAGATGGATGCCCACCGTCGTCGCAAGATTCAGGTCGTTCGCGGGTGGCTTGACTCTTCAGCCACGAGGTCCAGGAGGCGTCGACGACGACCAGGAGCTGGATTCGGCGTGTCCCACGATGTCTGCAGCTTACTGCGGTGTCGGCGACTCGATTGGAGCCAACAAGCCTTGGTAACAGCACGTCTCGGGGAAAGTGTAAAAAGTCAATGGCGCAGACCAGCAAGGTCTGAGGGACTCACCCAGCGAGGGTAAGTCAGGGCAGGCCTGGAGCAACCACAGGAGTCCTTTGGCTCTGTAGGAAAGTCTTCAGGGGACCCACAAGCCGGCTGGCAAGGGATCGCGAAGACGCCTCGGGAGGATTCGCTCAACAGGGGCCCACGGTCACTCGGGACGTGGTAGGCCTCTGATCTTCGGAGGGATTCCTGCTGGAGGCTAGGACCACACGTGGTCCAAAGCACAAGTTCGTGGAACGTTGTGAAGGGGTTGCACTCGACAATAGTGCACGGTACCCAGGGGTCGCGGTTCCTCGTCACTCTTGGGGTCCACTGGCCTCCGCTTCGCTGGGGACTCACGATGGCCTTTGAGAAGTCAGGAAATCCACTTCTTGGGCTGCAGGGACTTCGGACTCCGGCGGGAGCGGCGTAGTTTGCGACCGTCGTTTGTAGTTTTTGGTGCCTGCCAAGCAGGGGAGTCACTCCTTGACTCCAAGGGAGATTCTTCAGTCTTCCAAAGGTAGTGGAACGTCGAAGGTCCGGGATTCTTCTTGTAGAGCGTCGTCCAGGGGTATCTAGTTTGCAATGCACAGGTTCCCCCTCTTATACTAAAAGAAAGGGAGGGACTAGCTCTATGACCCCACCTATGGGAGGGTCAGGGAGTGGGTGGTTACACCTATTTCCCTTTGTCCAGTTTCGCGCCAGAGCAGGGGCAGGTAGCCCCTGAGCCGGTTTGAACTGGGGTATGCACAGAGGAGCCTTCTGCTCCCCCAGTGCAGGACTTCAAAGCACTCTTAAGAGTGCACCCACCCAGCCCCAATACACTAAACCCTGTCTGGGAGGTGGTCACACCCCCTTGGGACAGGATATCTATTGTTGGGCTTCCTCCACTGCGAGTGTTGGTCATCAGCAGGAGGGCAGCCCAGTGTCTGTGACTGGTGGCCTCCATTTTGTGATGCCAGGGCTCTGCAGGATTCTACCGCGTTCCCACAGTAGGTACATGTCTATCCCTCTAGAAGGGTGGAATGCTACCCCCACCGCCAGGACTGGCGGGGGGGTAGTATTCCAAGATGTTTGACACCAAACACGACATGTTTTGATGCAGCCATTCCAAAGTTAGCATTTTACCGCGAGGATATAATGCACTTAAGAGTATATGGTTTAACCGCATCCACAAACAGCCCCAGAGAATGGACTCTGAGAGTTGCAGAGGGGCCCTGCTCAGGCAGAGGCACCCTCTCACATAGGAACCAAGCACCCTGCCCTCAGGATTGATAGGGCCTGCCTTAGGGGTGACTGATAGGTTTAAATGTGTGTGCAGGGGAGATATAGGAAACCTATATCTCAGTGAGGAGTGCTAGCACCACCTCACCCAGGCTGCAGTAGCAGGCCTGTGGTGTCAGATTTAGTCTGCTTCCCAGGGGTGGCCTAATACATGCTTCAGCCCCTGGTAGGCCTGTGAAGTACCTATGCCCTTGGTACCTAAGGTACCATATACTAGGGACTCATAAGGTACCACAGTATCCAATCACTAGTGCACCTAGAGTGCACTCCAAATCGTTTAGAGAGAACAGAGAGGCTGGGGCCCAGATTGGCAGGGTCCCAGCCAGACTATAGCCAGAAACCAGTGTAAACATCAGAAAAAAAGTGGGGGCAACATAAGAGGCAGATCCTACTCTCCTACAGGTGGCGTTCCTCTTCTCCGTTTTTGAGATGAGGCTGTTTGGGATCCCACCAGTTCAACCTCAGGATATTTGGTATAGTCATCTATTACGACGTAGTGTAGCATCCGTCCAGGAGACGACCATATGCATATGAGCCAGGCCCCCAGCATGGCTGCTGGGGGCCTGGCTTAGTGAGCACCGGGGACGCTGCTTCTGAGGATCCTGTTACTTGGCACCACTGGCAGGACCTCACTGCTGCTTCTACCGTTTCAACCATGCATGGAAACCAGAATTGTTCGGAGCCTGTTCTTGGTCTTGATTATGCCTTGGTGGGCAAGTTGCATGGCTTGGTCTGTTAGGCTGTACGATATTTCGAGGCTGGGTCCTCACAGCAGACATGCATTGGAGTCAGTCATGAGCTCATGGCAAAAATTGAATAGAGATTTTACATTTCTTTTAGCTTGCGGGGATCTCTGGGATATATGTGTCTTGAGCCTGTACCACTTGCCTGATTGAATTGCTGCCATCGCTAGCTGCAGGCATTTGTCGACTTGAGTGACAGATAGCATAGTGTCGAAAGACAGCGGGAGTGGCCTGGACCGCTCAGCGACATACCAGACGTATACTTTGTTTCTTTTGCCTCATCTGCTTCTTTCTCAGTAGCTGCTCAGTGGTGGCAGGAGAGGTAGTCCGCTGGGTTGTTTGCATCGGGCCGGTATTCCACCTTGCAATTGTACTCATGTAATTGAAGCATCCATTTCTCGATACAGGGTGGTGATTTAGATGCTGAGCCTTGAAAGAGGGGCACGAGGGGTTTGTGGTAAGTAATGATTACAAATGTGTGTCCATAGATGTACAAGAGAAAGTACCTGCAAAGCCCAGTGTATGGCAATGGCCTCCTTCTCAATTTGAGAGTATCTTTGTTCTGTTGTTGTGACTGATGGCACAGGCCGGGGCATCCAGTCACCTTGGAGCTGTTGTTGGAAAAGGACGGCTCCTAGCCTTTATAGGCTCGCATAGACGGCAGTGGTTGTCGGTTTCAGCTGATTGAAGTTTGACAGGGTACTGTCTGCCGAAAAGACTTCCTTCATTCCTTGGAACGCTTCTTCTTGCGTTGTTCCCCATGTTCATGAGGTTATGGTAATTGTGAGTCCACTGAGTGGCTAGGTGAGACCCATGAGTTCTGGTATGAAGCAGCCACAGTAATTAACTATTCCGAGGAAGCTTCGTACTTCAGACATGCTGGTGGGGGCAGGGGCCTCTTGCTCGTCATGCATTTTCCCTAGGTCTGGCATTACTCCATTGGCTGATAATGTGTATCTGAAAAAAGCTGGTTTGTTGCTTCAGGAATTTGCACTTTTCACGGTGGGGATTCAACCTGAGTCTCGGATTCTTTGGAGGACTCCTTGCAGGCATTCATGGTGTTCCCTTGCAAACTTGGCAAAGATCAAGATGTCATCGCTGACATTGATGACTCCTGGTAAGCCAGCGAGCATTTCCTAGATGGTATTTTGGAGACTTGCCAGGTTTGTTTTTTCTTCTTTGCTACCAGAATTGGAGATTCCCATTGTCTAGGGCCATTCACTTTTTTAATAATACTGTCTTGCTCCAGCTTCTCTAGCTCTTCTTCGGCCGGAGGTGGAATGCGATGCATCTATGCCACAGGCCCGACTGAAAAAATTGTGTGAACAGTATATTCTGCAACTTCGTCATCCATGTCTTCTGGCTCACTGGTGACCTCTGCAACCACTTAAACAGCCTCCTTAAACGGTTTCTGTTTCGGTGACCTGCAGACTTTGGCAAAGTGGTTATACTTTCTGCAGGCTGTGTATTTTCTGCCTCTGGCTGGGCATTCTTTCGGCCTGTGGGGTTGTCCTCCGCAGAACCCACATGACATCTTCGCTTCTGTAGGCCGTTTTGGGGTGTCAGTTGTGCAGCGTGGTTGGATGGCGTTGACGGGTTCTCTCTTGATGATTTTGTGGAAGAAAGCCTCCATGTAGGACACTCTTGCTTTGGATAGTTCTTTTGACCTTCCGAGTGTCAGAATGTCTTGGAGCGATTTTCCTTAATCTTGAAATACGGTTTCTCAGATTTTGGCATATGAGCACCCTTGAATGATCTGGCCTCGTATTTCTTCTTATTCGTCGTGAAACCCGCACGTGCTCGCAAGCTCTTTCAGTCATCCATGAAATGCGTAGTTCGATTCTTCTGGCTCTTGACAGGCCTGTATAAAGAAGAACTTTTCATAGTGCTTGTTCGCCATTTGGTTCAATGTGCACATTCAGAGCTGTGATCAGCATTGCGTACGTCTTGGGAGTCGCTTCCACTAGGGTTTAATAGATCTCGTGGATATCTTTGCCTCCTAGGTGTAGTAGAAGTGCATGACATTGTTCGCCGCTATGTCGGCGCCTTCGAACTAGAATTGGAGTCACTCCACCCATTCCTTCCACTGGGTGCTTGTGATGAAGGGGCTCCCTCAACAATGAACAGCTCTATGGCTGGAACGGTGGCCATGATGTCATGAATATGTGCTGTTTCGTGATTGGCCCTCGTGGAACTCGTTGGGGTGAGTATGTTTGTCTCGCGGCACGAGCACTGTCACTGCAGGGTATGCAATACACCTGCCTGACCGAGGGGTGGTGAGCAGTTTGTGGTGCGTGTGTAGGGTCCTCCTAAGGACCTGTTGCTGGCGACTGGGACCATTGATGCTAGCTTGTCTTCTTCTGTCACAGTATCTTTATTCTATGTGTTGATCCTGCGTGGGGCTGTTTTCATGGTGGGTGGAGGGTCACTTCTCTTTTGTTACGGGCCTGAGAGGTACAGTGGCCCTGGAGCGGTGTGCTGAGTTGAGTGTGTTTAGATAATTTGCCTCTGCTCTTTGGCCTGCTTTGAAATGTCCCTTATACATAAATAGCCATCTGGCATTTGGCACAGCACTTACTGATGCCGGCAGGCCGATGCGGGTGTTGCAGAGTGACCGCACGGTGGACGCGATCACTGTTGGCGCTGGAGGCCGCCGACCGGTTGCCTCAGGATCCTGACTGCAAGCGGGGCATGGGACGAGTACTGGCCTCATAGCCAGTGTAGAGTTGGGCCTTGCACGGTAGGCCAACACGTGGTATGTGCAAAAACATATGACACTAGACGTACTCTCGGTTACTTGCGGGCACGCGACTGACTGCTCAGCCACGACCGTGCATTTTTATTTGCAATATGCGCTGGACTGAACCAAAACCACACGTAGGCGGGTTGAAACAACTAGGCCACCCCTGACACCTGTCTCGGGTTGTGCTACATTACAAGGCGATATACAGAATGTAAAAAAGGTGTGTTTATGTATGTATGTACATATATATATATATATCTGTATATGGTTGAGGTGGTATACAGAGTCTGCAGAAGGTGTATATGGCTGTAAGGTCGAATGCAGAGTGTACACAAGGTATATATGGCGGTTAAAGGTTGAGGTAGTGTACAGATTGTATGAAAGGTATATATGGCCGTAAAAGGTTGAATTAGTATCGAGGTCTATGCCAAGAGTTGATTGCAATGTCTTAGCTAAAGTAACATTGGAAGAGAAGAGTTTTCAGGTCTGTTTTGAAAGTCATCAGCAAGTTAGTGAGCTCCAGATTCTCGTGCTTCCTGAGGATTGTGCTGTAAGGCGTTCCCTTTTAAAGGATGAGGGTTCAAGGAGCATTGCTTTAGTGTTTCGCAATGGTCTGGAGCTGCCTGAAAGCTTGAGTTTTTCCGCCAGGTAATTGGGGATGTATGTGTGCAGGGCTTTATGGGTAATGCAGGCAGTTTTGTAGATAGCCCATGCCAAAATCCTATCCTCCCTAAAGCCTAACAACCATTTTAATGACCCGCTCCCTTTTAACTGCCTAGCTACCGTCGCTCAATCCATCATTCCTAGCTGGACTACAATAATTAACGCCTCTCTCCGGCAGGGAATGGTGCCCGACTCTCTAAAAGCCGGCCAAGTCCTCCCCATTCTGAAAAAGCCGTCGCTGGATCCAGCCTCCCCTGACAACTTCAGACCTATCTCCAACATCCCCCTCTTAGCCAAAGTGATGGAGAAATGTGTGCAGCAGCAACTAAGTCAACACATCAACAACTTCCACCTACTCGACGACTTCCAATCCGGATTTAGACCTGGACACAGCACTGAAACCACCATGCTCCACATTGTTGATGATGCCCTCCAAGCCCTGGACCAAGGCAAGGCCTGTCTCCTAATCCTCCTAGATCTATCCTCTGCCTTCGACACGGTCAACCATGGAAAGCTACTCGAACGCCTCAAACTCAGGATGGGATTGGATGGCTCTGTCCTAGAATGGTTCAGGTCCTTCCTCAAAAACCGATCCCAGAGATTCCTTGTCAACAGCAACCTATCTGCACCATCCCCAGTCACGGTTGGAGTCCCTCAAGGATCAATACTGTCCCCCACCCTCTTCAATCTTTACCTGGAACCGCTTACCGAAGTACTACGCACTGCCAATATCTCCTATCACATGTACGCTGATGACACTCTGATCTACATCAAAACCTCATCTCTCGCAGAGATCCTCTCCCTAAACGAAGCCCTGAAACTCACTGTCCAATGGCTCGCATCCAATCAACTCAAACTCAACACTAAGAAAACTGAATTTCTCCTGATCGCCCCGCCCAATACCAACCTTGAGATTCAATCATGGATTAAGGCTATTACAGCCTTGAATTGCTCACCAACCATCGTAGACTCGGCCAAATCTCTGGGAATCACCCTCGATAGCAACCTGAACATGCGGGACTTCATAAATTCAATGGCCAGATTCCACCTGAGCTACCTTAGGAAACTGAAACCCTTCCTCGATGCTCCCGACCTAAAAATGGCAGTCCAAGCACTTGTCATCTCTAGACTGGAATATGGCTGCTCTACCCTCTCGGGCCTACCCAAGATCTCCCTGGCACCTCTAAAAGCCTGCCTCAATGCGGCCGCCAGACTACTCACCGACTCGAGGAAATACGACCATATTTCCCCACACTTGAAAGCTCTCAACTGGCTTCCCTGGAGGCAAGAATACAGCTCAAAATAGCATGCATCACGCACAAAGCCTTATATTCTAACTCTCCTGCATATTTGAGGCAGAAACTTGTGATCTCCGGAGGAATCAGAAACTCACGATCTGCCAGAGACCTCTTGCTCCAACCTGCACGCTTTCGGAAAAAAAAAACTTACAACCGGGCTTTCTCCGGGGCTGCTCCAAGAATATGGAACTCTCTCCCACCGGACATCAGAAGAATCCCTCTCTGACTCGCTTCAAAAAGGATGCCAAAACATTCCTTATGGGTAAATTTCTCGTTTAAACTTTGCCTCTACAACTACTACAGCCCTGATCTATGGCCATCTATTGCCTCCCTTCGGATTATCTAGCTCACCCCATCAGAAACTGGGGGCCTTGTCGCGAACATTGGTTAACGTAATCTGTAAAAATGTTACCTCGTTCCTGAGTATTTGGATATTTAATCTGTAAATACATGCCCTATCTCCCTGTGTACCCTGCACCTTACCCTCTCTCATTCAATCCGCAACTGGATGATGCTATGCCTAATCTGTACACGGCTATGTTTTCCTGTAAAGCGCTCTGATACCCTAACGGGTCAAGTTCGCGCTCTATAAAACTCATAATTAATAATAATAATAATGCCTGGGTTGGCAGCCATCTTAGACTGATCAGCATATGGGTAAGGTGGTCTTTTCTTTTGGCCCCAGAGATGAACCATGCTGCAGAGTGTAGAATCTTTTTTTGGGGGTGAGATGTGTTTTGGGGAGACCAGTCAGAAGAGAGTTACAATAGTCTATTCTAGAGAGCACCAGTGTATGAACGAGAGATTTACGATCTTGTTCTGGGACTTAGTTGATAGCGTGTCCTCTTGTTTGATTTAGAAATATTGGTTGTCATTACTTTCATACTCCCCCGGTAGGTGTTGTAGTACAAAGCGTGAGGAGGAGGAGGCACTCTGCAGTGAGCGCTCTTGTGCTCTGCTCTTGACAGGGACACATTTCATCCTCTTCTGCTCCTCCTTTCACACTTGTGGTGGGACTGGAGGCATCTTTCACTCTTGTGTAACCCTAAAAGGGGGAACAACTTCTTCTGCGGTGACCCACCTATGAGGGGATGTCATGGTCGCTACTCAGCTGTCCTAGCCAGTCAGAGTCACCCAGGGGCCAAGATTCAATATGGCAGAATCAAGTGGCCACCTGGAGGAGCTCTGGGCACTTCGCTAGGTAGGAGCTGGACAGGGGGGTGGTCACTCCACTGTCCTTGTGTAGTTTCGCACCCGAGCGGGAGCCAAGGGATCCTGAACTGGGCCAAACTGGTTTATGCAAGGAGGGCACCAAATGTGCCCTTCAATGCAGTCTGGTGGCACTCTGAATCGCCCCCACTCTACCAAATTGTAAGAAATCCTTTGTTCAGCATCCCCTGACTGAGTTGGGATCATCAGCTTGGGGGGGACGTGGGGGGACAGAACAGTGTCTGGGGCGGCAGCAGTGCGGGCTGGCAGGCAGACCCTGTAAAGCTACACAGGTAGGTATGGGGGGGGGTCCTCTAAGGAGCCCCCTCAGTACATGGTATCATGCAACTAACACTGGAATCGGTGTGGTTGCATGATTCCAACATGTTTGGTACCAAACATGACCAGTTTCGGGGTCGCCATTATGTAGCTGGACATCTCGACTTGCCAGTGTCCACTTCATACCTTAAAATGGCTGCCCCACACTTACAAAGCTCAGAGAATGGAGTCTGGGGTTTGTAGGGGTCACTCTGCTCGTGCAGGGGTACTCACACACTTGGAACCATGCACCCTGCCCTTGCACTGAAGGGCCTGCCTTAGGGGTGACTTATAGGTTTAAAGGGCAGTGACTGGGATATAAGGGAAACCCTATATCTAAAGTGAAAGGTGCATGCACCATTTCACGCAGACTGCGATAGCAGCTCGGCAGACACAGTTTGCATGGACTTCCATAGGTGTCACAATACATGCTGCAGCCCATGGAGGAACCCCTGGTGTACCAATGTCCTGGGTACCTCAGTACCATATACTAGGGGCTTACAGTGGTACCCCAGTATGCCACTTGTGAGGTGTACAAAGTACCACCAAATTTAGAGGAGAGAGCACGGCCACTGGGGTCCTGGTTAGCTGGATCCCAGTGAACTGCAATCAAAACTCACTGACACCAGGCAAAGGGTGGGGGTATCTACGCTTGAAAGATCCTACTTTCCTACACTCTCCATGTTCTATACTTGTAGCTACGGACCAGAAACAATGAAGTTCTCGTTACAGCCCTGGAGAATTGCAGAAAAGCCATGCTTTGTACAAAGAAAGAGAACAAGCAGTGGATGTTGTGCCACATCACTATGATTAGTTTTTGGGGTCATGTGATTGACATATTACAAGTATTCATGGGAGTTGTAGTTTATTTGTTTTGTTGCCGTGAGTTTTTCAGTGAAGAAAGTTGAGCATAATCTTCACCTCTGTGTCCTTAATAGAATTGAAATTTTCCTTTACGTTTGCTAAATTTAAAATTTTTCCCAATTATTTTCCCCGCAGGACCACAGTTGCGAACTTCATGTCTTCCAAAGTGATGAACTCTGAAAATATCAGCCCTGTGCTCAGAATAAGTCAGTTGGATGCTCTTGAGCTCAACAAAGCTCTGGAGCAACTTGTTTGGTCGCAGTTCACTCAGTGTTTTCATGGGTTTAAACCAGGTCTGCTGGCTCGCGTGGAGCCTGAGCTGAAATCGTTGTTATGGATCTTTCTGTGGAGATTCACAGTTTACTCCAAGAACGCCACGGTGGGTCAGACCCTCATGGACATCAAGTACAAAAATGACCTCTCTCAAACTCAAAAGTATCAGCCTTTGAATTCACAGCAGAAATTATGGTATCTGATCTGCACTGTGGGCGGGCGATGGTTGGAAGAAAGATCTTACGATTTGTTCAGTAACCATCCGTTTGGATCAGCCTTCAGCAAAACAAAAATTATTGTTAGTTTGACAGCTGGCCTTCTCAAGCTAAGTGGACTGCTGAACTTCCTGGTTTTCCTTCAAAATGGAAAATTTGCAACACTGACAGAGCGACTTCTAGGGATAAGATCTGTTTTCTGTAGGCCTCAGAGTGTCCGTCAAGTAGGATTTGAATACATGAACAGAGAACTGTTATGGCACGGCTTCGCTGAATTTCTTATTTTTCTCTTGCCTCTCATTAATGTTCAAAGACTTAAAACAAGATTATTTTCTTGCTTCAAGCCTCATCTAAGTGCTTTTCCTACTTCTGAATCTGTTTCTGTGCATAGTAAAGAATGTTCTCTTTGCGGTGAGTGGCCCACCATGCCTCACACCATAGGCTGTACACATGTGTTCTGTTATTATTGTGTTAAAAGTAACTATTTGTTTGATATGTACTTCACATGTCCTAAATGTGGATGTGAAGTGCAGAGTCTACAGCCAGTAGAATTTAAGATTGACCTCAGTGAAATTCAACCTCTGTAGAGCTTCCTATTTGCAGGAAATGTCTGGTCCAGGATGAGCACAGTGTGGAGAACAACTATCGTAGCTAAGATGAAAGCTTCCCAGCAAGATTTGCACTGAATTGTGTCAATTATAGTAAAATGATTGCCTTACTGAAGGCATGAATTCTGATTTGCAGGGTATGTATGGAAAAGCAAACGCAGATATTTAATAGGATATCAATGCTTCTATGATTATTGTATAATGTGCTCAGATAGATATAATATATATATTTGTAAGGTGTATCTGTCTTTCCTTGGATTCCTTCTTCCCAAATATTGTATGTCTGGTTCAAGTGTAGGGCAGCAGTTAAGAAAATCCTTGTAGAGAGCTGAAAAGACCATTAGTGTCAGACTTAAACCCGAATCAGAACAATTCATGCTTTTGTGATTATTGAGCAATGTGCTTAGATAGATATATTACATATTTTTATAAATCAATGGGATTCTGCAATCCCTGTATAAAAACCTGTTTCTCATTTCTTTACAAACGGTGACCCAGTCGCAGATTATAAAGAAAAGACGTCGGAACTCAACTGTGATAACTTATTACCCTTGGGTTCTGACATCACAATACCTGCTGCCATCAGCCGAGGAGAAGGGCAGGTCAGGTGACAGAGCTTAATTAAAGCAAGTGTTTATAGAACAAAACCGAGCATGGCTTTCCTTTCTCTCGGCTGTTTTTCGAGGTGTGCAGTGACAACCAGAAAGGAGATATGTATGGCAACATGTTTATTTTTTGCACTCCTTAGGTAATTATGGAAATGTTTGAATCTTTCTGCATTTTTCAACACATTCTGAGCTACTGCACTATTTTTTTTTTTTTTAACTGACTTGTATTAAACTTATTCTGATATCCAGCACAGGGGCTCACCTCATTCTCAGCATGTTGTTGAAGTGTTGGGCAGTATTGAAATCATATTTTCTGTCTCATGCTCAGGAAAACACCAACCAAAGCATTATGGGATTTTCTAGGACTTGAAAGTGGAGAGGCCACCACGTCACAAGGCAAAGTTTACCTTTTCTTTGTTCATGGCATGATAATATATATATATTTTTTTAACTTATTTATTGGTTTTCACATTCAGAAAAACGTACATTAAGCTCGTAGGAAAATTTGTGCAAGGACAAGAAAAGAAATGAACATACGTAGCGTGTCAAAGATTGGCATCTCAACATCACTACAATAAAAACAGAAGTTTAGCGGCATAGACCTGTGATGTTCCAGTGTGTAAGCAGATTTATTAACTTCCACATTTTAATAATTTTCAACAGATCTGTCCTACAGCTCGAGAAAGATGAGCTGAGTGCCCCTCAGGTACCAGGCATCCTCGGAATATTGCAGAGTAACTTAAATGACAGAGTGGAAAATCAGTTCTTTGGCTTCCAAGTGTAGAATTCTTTGACTTCCCATGAGTCAGAGTTAAGTTCAAGCATTCAGTGATTATTTTTTTTAAATATTTTTGGAGTGCTCCAAGAAGTATTTGGAAATATATATATATATTTTTCAGAAACCTATTACTAGTCTCCCCTAGAACCATGCACATGAAGGGAAATGTTCACCTTTCAGCATCTCTGCAAAGTTGCTGATGTGGTTAACCTGGCTGATGACCAGGAACTGCAATATTTATGCAACTGATAATGTCTAATTGCTCCTGTTTGCCAGCTGCGGGAAGCACCAACTTATCATGGACGCAGAAATGGTAAAACATTTTATGAAAGTTGCCATGCGATGTTGCCAACATAATAAATAGCCATGTAATTTCTCTGTTTGCTTGCCAGGCAGCAGGGCCGCAGCTGAGAGGATTGTTTCTCAGCTGACGGTCTCACTCGCAGTCTGTGCGATATTGAGTTTATCGCAACAAGACTGCGGATCCGGGTCAACACGAAACATTTGTGCGCAAGTTTCTATTTGTTTTCTCTTGAAACAAAGAACTTCAGAAGTCGGTCGGTTCTGATAAATAAAAAAGGTCCACTCACAAAAACAAACAGTAGAACAAGTATAGCTGCTGTCCGTGATCCCATGCACTAGCATTCATATTCAGGGGTCGCACCCCTCTGCCAGCTGTCCCTTATATCGATGGTCAGATTTGGCTTAATGTGCGGGACTACTATTAAACCTTTAAAAATCATCCCTGTTACATTTATGATCAGTACTTTTATTTTATACAGAACAAAGAACTTAAAATTATTTTGACTTGTGCTGTATTGGGTGTCTGTTTGCGTACTATTGCGTGACCTCCTCTGATGTGCCTTTAAAATGTACCTTTTGTCTCGTACCGATTTAAAAAAAAAAAAAAAAAAAAATCTTTTTTGTCCTCGTTTTTTACCTTGTCTTGAATAGTTCTCCTAAATTTTCACCCTTTGTCCTGAATTTTTTCACTCAGTGTCCAGAATGTGCCTCCATGCCCGAGGGTCACCCCATCGGTGTCCTGCCTAGCAGCCTCAGCTGGGGTACCGTGGTGCTTGCCTGAGCTGAGCTGAAACAGAGCATTCCAAATGACATAATCTGTCCTTTTAGAAGTTATTCATAAAGTCAGCATGTGGACATTGGATGGCAAATGGCCCAATATCACGTGTGACATCCAGCCATGACTTTTTATCTTGGAACATGTAGCATCTAGGACACACATATCCTCGAGAGTGTTGGTAGCTACAAAGGACTGGCTGAAAGATTCGCCTATTGAGTGAGACAATTGGCCAATGTATGTGATGCCTTTTGCCAGTCTCCTTATTTTCCAACACATCCTCTTCGTGCAAGGTTTTTTTGTGAAAGGTTTTTGAGCCTAGTCTCAAAGTCTTAAACATAAAAATACGAATCCCAGAATGCAACAGCTGGCTAATGCCTGCTTGTAGGCTGGACCCTCTAATGCGGGCTCAACGCGTTCTGGTAGGTTGGATCCTCTGATGCGGGACACGGTGTGCTCATAGGTTGGTTCTTCTGATGCGGGGTCAAGACGTGCTTGTAGGTTGAGTCCTCTGATGCAGGTTCAAGGCCTGCTCGTAGGTTGGGTCTTCTGATGCAGGTTCAAGGCCTGCTCGTAGGTTGGGTCTTCTGATGCAGGGTCAAGGTGTGCTCGTAGGCTGTGTCCTCTGCTGCAGGGTCAAAGCGTGCTTGTAGGTTGAGTCCTCTGATGCAGGGTCAAGGCGTGCTCGTAGGTTGGATCCTCTGATGCGGGGTCAAGGAGTGCCTGTAGGTTGGCTCCTCTGATGCGGGGTCAAGGCGTGCTCGTAGGTTGGATCCTCTGATGCGGGGTCAAGGAGTGCCTGTAGGTTGGCTCCTCTGATGCGGGGTCAAGGCGTGCTCGTAGGCTGGATCCTCTGCTGCAGGGTCAAAGCGTGCTTGTAGGTTGAGTCCTCTGATGCAGGGTCAAGGCGTGCTCATAGGTTGGGTCTTCTGATGTGGAGTCAAGGCATGCTCATAGGTTGGTTCTTCTGATGCGGGGTCAAGACGTGCTTGTAGGTTGGGTCTTCTGATGTGGAGTCAAGGCATGCTCATAGGTTGGTTCTTCTGATGCAGGGTCAAGGCGTGCTCGTAGGTTGGGTCTTCTGATGCAGGGTCAAGGTGTGCTCGTAGGTTGGGTCCTCTGTTGCAGGGTCAAGGTGTGCTCGTAGGTTGGGTCCTCTGTTGCAGGGTCAAGGTGTGCTCGTAGGTTGGATCCTCTGATGCAGGGTCAAGGCTGCTCATAGGTTGTGTCCTCTGATGCAGGGTCAAGGTGTGCTCGTAGGTTGGGTCCTCTGTTGCAGGGTCAAGGTGTGCTCATAGGTTGGATCCTCAGATGCGGGGTCAAGGCGTGCTCATAGGTTGGTTCTTCTGATGCAGGGTCAAGGTGTGCTCGTAGGTTGGTTCCTCTGAGGCGGGGGTCAAGGCTGCTCATATGTTGGATCCTGAGATGCAGGGTCAAGGCTGCTCATAGGTTGGGTCTTCTGATGTGGAGTCAAGGCTGCTCATATGTTGGATCCTCAGATGCGGGGTCAAGGCGTGCTCGTAGGTTGGGTCTTCTGATGTGGAGTCAAGGCGTGCTCATAGGTTGGTTCTTCTGATGCAGGGTCAAGGTGTGCTTGTAGGTTGAGTCCTCTGATGCAGGTTCAAGGCCTGCTCGTAGGTTGGGTCCTCTGCTGCAGGGTCAAAGCGTGCTTGTAGGTTGAGTCCTCTGAGGCGGGGGTCAAGGCTGCTCATAGGTTGGCTCCTCTGATGCGGGGTCAAGGCTGCTCGTAGGTTGGGTCTTCTGATGCAGGGTCAAGGTGTGCTCGTAGGCTGTGTCCTCTGCTGCAGGGTCAAAGCGTGCTTGTAGGTTGAGTCCTCTGATGCAGGGTCAAGGCGTGCTCGTAGGTTGGCTCCTCTGATGCGGGGTCAAGGAGTGCCTGTAGGTTGGCTCTTCTGAGGCGGGGGTCAAGGCGTGCTCGTAGGTTGGCTCCTCTGATGCGGGGTCAAGACGTGCTTGTAGGTTGAGTCCTCTGATGCAGGTTCAAGGCTGCTCATAGGTTGGCTCCTCTGATGCGGGGTCAAGGCTGCTCATAGGTTGGCTCCTCTGATGCGGGGGTCAAGGCTGCTCATAGGTTGGGGCTTCTGATGCAGGTTCAAGGCCTGCTCATAGGTTGGGTCCTCTGATGCAGGTTCAAGGTGTGCTCGTAGGTTGTGTCCTCTGATGCAGGGTCAAGGCGTGCTCGTAGGTTGTGTCCTCTGATGCAGGGTCAAGGCATGCTCGTAGGTTGGTTCCTCTGATGCGGGTTCAAGGTGTGCTCGTAGGTTGGGTCCTCTGATGCAGGGTCAAAGCTGCTCATAGATTGAGTCCTCAGATGCGGGGTCAAGGCATGCTCGTAGGTTGGGTCCTCTGATGCAGGGTCAAAGCTGCTCATAGGTTGAGTCCTCAGATGCGGGGTCAAGGCGTCCTCATAGGTTGTGTCTTCTGATGTGGAGTCAAGGTGTGCTCGTAGGTTGGCTCCTCCGATGCAGAGTCAAGGTGTGCTCGTAGGTTGGCTCCTCCGATGCAGAGTCAAGGTGTGCTCGTAGGTTGTGTCCTCTGATGCAGGGTCCAGGCATGCTCTTAGGTTGAGTTTTCTGAGGCGGGGGTCAAGGCTTGCTCATAGGTTGTGTCCTCTGATGCAGGGTCAAGGCTGCTCGTAGGTAGGGTCTTCTGATGCAGGGTCAAGGCGTGCTCGTAGGTTGGGTCCTCTGATGCTGGGTGTTAGAAACGGGGTAGCTTGGTGCGGAGCGGGTAGGCTAAACTCCGGAGGATTGTGTAAAGCATCTGCGCAGCACACACTCACAGGCGACACACTGGACACACTACAAAAGAGACTCCACACCAGGTTGTGTAAAAATAACTTGTGTATTAGGAAAACACCTTAGAGTCATAATCACAGGCACATATAACGCTGTGCCAACTGTCACCTGGTAGCAATTTACAGGGGGGATTATATACAGGGCAGCGCCAATCGGGCCGCTGCCAGGACCATCTTAGAGCCCAGTTTATAAATGTAAGACCAGCGATAAATGTGTAACGGCCAGTACCTACTGGCACGAACAGGAACTTAGTAACATCACATTAGCATAAATCAGCATAGGCATAAAACCAGCCGTGTAGGCCTTAGGGAAACAGCATTATCAGCATCAATGCATTAGGCATACAGACACCTTAGATTAGGCATAGAATGAACGCATCATAGCATGACATTAGATCAGGCCTAAACCCATTATGCATACATCATGGCATCACTGAGAGTGGCATCTTCTGCACAAAAGCATCAGTGTAAATGCACCCTCCCGATAGGCGTAAACCATAATCATTTCATTAGGTATAAATCATGAGCATAGATCACCTCCTGCATTGGGCATAAACATATGCATTAGCTTAACATGCAACATTAGGCGTACAATTACACTATGCATCAAAATAGGCGTAGGTCGCATTGGGCATAAACCTAAGGCCTCATCGCATTAGCATAGGGCCCAATCACATGGGCATGTCGTCATCATTATGAGTCAGCAGGTAACCATTATGCATAACCAGCATGGGCCTAACATGGGAGCACCTAGAACAGCATACCCTGACGTTGGGCATCCTCACGGGCATCAATCATAGGGGCATGGGGCATCCTCATCCACATAAAAGCATGAGCAACACCGTGGACCTAACATTAGCATAAACAACACATTCTGAATTCTCATGAGGCCTAAAACACACCAGAATGCGGCATCTTGTTAGCATGAAACCATTAGGCATCATTATATATTATCCCACAATCCTGGAGCATAACTGCCATTTGGCAAGCACCAGCATGAATACCCTGGGCACACTCCTATTAGAATGGGGCATAAAGGCGCCATCGGCAGGCATGACACTACCTTATGTAAAACATTGGCATGGCAGTGCACACATAGTAACACCTCGAATAAATGCCCAACGTTGTAGATTAGCTTCTGGCGCCACGGCACCTGGGGAGCCCCTACTCTGGGACTCTACCCCCAATGGATTTGCCCAATCGTTGCAACTGCCCACTGTCCGGCGGGGCAGTTGAGTAAAGGAAAGTCAGTCCTGGCCAACTTGGAGCGTGGGAGCCCCTCTTCTGGGGCTCTCAAATTCACAATGCCCCAACCGGTGCAGCTGCCGCCACTGCGGTACAGCTGTGCAGTCACAAAGACACTGGCCCGTTGGGCTTAAGGTGAGCCCCCCCATTCCGGGGCTACTACAGTCAAGACTGCCCCCAAAAAAGTACTCGCACCACTACACACGTGGTGGCCCCAATGTTGGAGCGGCCCGCTGTTCCTGCGGGGCCGCTCGGGCCTACAGGCACCGGTCCTGTGCCTCGAACTCGCTCGACTCCCCCAGGCAGCCCACTCACCGGACTTTCCTGGGTCTTCTCCCGCTCAGGGGCCCGCTCTCCGGCGCGTCCCTCCAGCGATGAGCCAGCGCGGGGTAGGCTCCCGCCTGGCGGCTTGGCCGTCGCGGGGCTCCCTCGGCACCACGGGAGCCCCCTTCCTGACTTCCGGCCGGCTTCAGCAGGTCGCAGGGCGGAGCGGGAAGCCTCGCGCTTCCTGGGCCTCCGCGCGGCTTCTTGCGGTGACGCTCCTCTCGGCTGCACCAATCCCAGCGCGGCTCCCCTCTGACGTCAGCGGGGGAGTCCGCGCGGTGCTCCGGGACTCGGGCCGGCGGCGGTGATCCCTTTGTGCACTTTCGCGGTGCGGCTGCAATGCGGGGTGGGCTCCCGCGGTTAAGGAGCCAAACGCGGGGTAGGCACCCGCTCAATTCACATAATTACCAGTGCGCATAAAGCGGGGTGGGCACCCGCTGTTTTTAGTAGCGCAGGGGGGAATCCCACACGCCGGGATTCCCTCTGAGCACGTCGCAGCCTCAGCGCTGCAGGGGACAGACGCTCCTCACCTCCGGGGGCACAGGGGTATGGAAAAACACCGGAGCAGTCCTCTTCTAATCCCACAGTCGCGCAGACAGAGTTGCAGCGCTCACGAGGGGCGAAGTTGCTGGTAGAGATTCGGGGTCCCACACAATGAAGTAGCGCCCACGGGGTGCTAGGGGCCAGGGGGAGCACAGTCCCACACAAGAAAGTAGCGCCCACGCTCCTCACCTCCTTGGAGTGCAGGCAAGCAATTTATAGCGCTCACGAGGCGCTAGGGCTGGAGAGCAGGAGGGCAATACTGGGCCAGATCTGCATGCAGTGGGCACTCATCAAAACAGGACAGCAGTTCCTAGGAACAGTCAACCCCCATAATGTGGCACTCCTCCTGGCATAGCAGTCTGTACTCCAGCAAAAGGGGCCCTCACTGGCCCTGTGGACAGCAGAGGGGTACAGATGGGCTCAGGGGCCAGCACGCAGGCCCTTGCGGCGGTACCTCCTGGCAGAGTGTCCCCTCCAAGTCAAAGTCCACGCACGCTCTCCCTTCATGGAGTCACAGCTCCGCTATTTATACGCCCCTCACCCCACCTACCAGAAAGGGCCAGAAGCTTCTGGAAGGCTCCCTGGGGAAACCGGTCCCAACTGGTTTTGGGGGAGGTGTAGGGCACCCTGTCTGCCAGGCTTCCCTCCAAAAAGCTGGGGGTGTGTGAGATGGACACACCCCAGGGGGTGGAGCCAGCTTTGGTCACTTCGAGCACTATACCGCCAACCCACCTCAGGCAGGCACAAGCACACAGACAGTGTGACGGTTTAAAAGTGACATTTCTACAATGGTGAAAATAACCCTGCCTACACCATTGCGCAACATTTATTATTTCCAGTTCAACCACACCAAACATACGTATTCATTGTGTTTCATTTAGGGGTTATCCATAGGGGGTAAGTTCTCAATGCTAGCCTATGGAGGGCAGAGAGCACAGGCACTTTACACCAAACTCCCGTGCCAAAGTGCTCAGAGTACATAAACCACCACTACCATAGCAGCAAAAAGGCTAGGGGGAAGGCAAAAAGTTCCGGGATGACCCTGCAAGCAGGGCCAAGTCCAACACTGGGTCAAGGTGTGCTCGTAGGCTGGGTCCTCTGATGCGGGTGAAGGCATACTCGTAGGTTGTGTCCTCTGATGCAGGGTCAAGGTGTGCTCGTAGGTTGTGTCCTCTGATGCAGGGTCAAGGCGTGCTCGTAGGTTGGTCCCTCTGATGCGGGTTCAAGGTGTGCTCGTAGGTTGGGTCCTCTGATGCATGGTCAAAGCTGCTCATAGATTGAGTCCTCAGATGCGGGGTCAAGGCGTGCTCGTAGGTTGGGTCTTCTGATGTGGAGTCAAGGTGTGCTCGTAGGTTGGGTACTCTGTTGCCGGGGTCAAGGCTTGCTCGTAGGTTGGCTCCTCTGATGCGGGGTCAAGGTGTGCTCATAGGTTGGCTCCTCTGATGCGGGTCACGGTGTGTTCGTAGGTTGGTTCCTCTGATGAGGGGTCAAGGTCTGCTCGTAGGTTGGGTCTTCTGATGCGGGGTCAAGGCGTGCTTGTAGGGAGGGTCCTCTGATGCGGGGTCAGGGCGTGCTCGTAGGTTGAGTCCTCAGATGCGCGGTCAAGGCGTGCTCGTAGGTTGGGTCCTTTGATGAAGGATCAAGGTGTGCTCGTAGGTTGTGTCCTCTGATGCAGGGTCAAGGTGTGCTCGTAGGTTGGGTCTTCTGACGCGGGGTCAAGGTGTGCTCGTGGAGTGGCTCCTTTGATGCAGGGTCAAGGCGTGCTCGTAGTTTGGGTTCTCTGATGCGGGTCACGGTGTGCTTGTAGGTTGAGTCCTCAGATGCGGAGTCAAAGCGTGCTCATAGGTTGGCTCCTCTGATGCGGGGTCAAAGCGTGTTCGTAGGTTGGCTCCTCCGATGCAGGGTCAAGGCGTGCTCGTAGGTTGGGTCCTCTGTTGCAGGGTCAGGGTGTGCTCATAGGTTGGGTCCTCTGTGACGGGGGTCAAGGCGTGCTCGTAGGTTGGGTCCTCTGATGCGGGTCACTGTGTGTTTGTAGGTTGGTTACTGTGATGCGGGGTCAAGGTGTGCTCGTATGTTGGATTCACTGATGCGGGGTCAAGGCGTGCTCGTAGGTTGAGTCCTCAGATGCAGGGTCAAGACGTGCTCGTAGGTTGGGTCCTCAGATGCGGGGTCAAAGCGTGCTCAGGTTGGCTCCTCTGATGCGGGGTCAAGGCATGCTCGTAGGTTGTGTCTTCTTATGTAGAGTCAAGGTGTGCTCGTAGGTTGTGTCCTCTGATGCAGGGTCCAGGCATGCTCGTAGGTTGAGTCCTCTGAGCCGGGGGTCAAGGCTTGCTCATAGGTTGTGTCCTCTGATGCAGGGTCAAGGCTGCTCATAGGTTGGGTCTTCTGATGCAGGGTCAAGGCGTGCTCGTAGGTTGGGTCCTCTGAGGCGGGGGTCAAGGCATGCTCGTAGGTTGGGCCCTCTGATGCTGGGTCAAGGTGTGCTCGTAGGCTGGGTCCTCTGATGCGGGTGAAGGCATACTCGTAGGTTGGGTCCTCTGATGCAGGGTCAAGGTGTGCTCGTAGGTTGTGTCCTCTGATGCAGGGTGAAGGCGTGCTCGTAGGTTGGTTCCTCTGCGGGTTCAAGTTGTGCTCGTAGGTTGGGTCCTCTGATGCAGGGTCAAAGCTGCTCATAGGTTGAGTCCTCAGATGCGGGGTCAAGGCGTGCTCGTAGGTTGGGTCTTCTGATGTGGAGTCAAGGTGTGCTCGTAGGTTGTGTCCTCTGATGCAGGGTCAAGGCGTGCTCGTAGGTTGAGTCCTCTGAGGCGGGGGTCAAGGCATGCTCGTAGGTTAGGTCCTCTGTTGCCGGGGTCAAGGCTTGCTCGTAGGTTGGCTCCTCTGATGCGGGGTCAAGGCGTGCTAGTAGGTTGGCTCCTCTGATGTGGGTCACGGTGTGTTCGTACGTTGGTTCCTTTGATGAGGGGTCAAGGCCTGCTCGTAGGTTGGGTCTTCTGATGCGGGGTCAAGGCGTGCTTGTAGGGAGGGTCCTCTGATTCGGGGTCAGGGCGTGCTCTTAGGTTGAGTCCTCAGATGCGGGGTCAAGGCGTGCTCGTAGGTTGGGTCCTCTGATGAAGGGTCAAGGTGTGCTCGTAGGTTGAGTCCTCAGATGCGGAGTCAAAGCATGCTCATAGGTTGGCTCCTCTGATGCGGGGTCAAAGCGTGCTCGTAGGTTGGCTCCTCCGATGCAGAGTCAAGGCGTGCTCGTAGGTTGGGTCCTCTGATGCAGGGTCAAGGTGTGCTCATAGGTTGGCTCCTCTGCGGGGTCAAGGAGTGCTCGTAGGTTGGGTCCTCTGATGCGTAGCCAAGGCGTGCTCGTAGGTTGGGTCCTCTGTGGCGGGGGTCAAGGTGTGCTCGTAGGTTGGGTCCTCTGATGCGGGTCACTGTGTGTTTGTAGGTTGGTTACTGTGATGCGGGGTCAAGGTGTGCTCGTATGTTGGGTTCACTGATGCAGGGTCAAGGCGTGCTCGTAGGTTGAGTCCTCAGATGCAGGGTCAAGACGTGCTCGTAGGTTGGGTCCTCAGATGCGGGGTCAAAGCATGCTCATAGGTTGGCTCCTCTGATGGTGGGTCAAGGCGTGCTCGTAGGTTGGCTCCTCTGATGCGGGGTCAAGGCGTGCTAATAGGTTGGGTCCTTGGTGCACTGCTTCACAGAAGAAGATCTGGGGGGACTGGAGTCCTTGGTGCACAGCTTCAAAGGAGAATATCTGGGGCCCTTGGTGCATAGCTTCACAGGAGAAAATCTGGGCGTACCGGGGTACTTGGTGCACAGCTTCACAGGTGAGGATCTAGTGTGCTGGGGTTCATGGTGCACAGATTCATAGGAGAAGAACTGGGGAGACTGGGGTCCTTGGTGCACAGCTTCACAGAAGATCTGGAGGGGCTGGGGTCCTTGGTGCACAGCTTCACAGGAGAGTATTTGGGGGGAACTGGTGTCCTTGGTGCACAGCTTCACAGGAGAAGCCAACAGACTCATTCTGATAAGCTAAGTCCCAGGTTCAGGACAGAAGCTGAGGGCAAGGGTCCTGGTGAAGAAGTCGGCTGTCTTGGTCGCCAGGGGGTGGGGGTCAGTGGGAGGAAACGGGCACTGGGCTGTAGTTTGTGACTCACAGAAGATGGAGGCCTGGGAGCCATGTGAGGGGCTCTCGCTTTCCCAGAGGGGGCACTGCCCACATGAAAGGGGGCCCTCTACCCACATCATTGGGAGCACAACAAAGAACCCCCCATAAACGCCCCCCCACCAAAACAAAATAATGTTCTTTCCATGCTGTGTACCCTCTTACCTGTAAGCATCTTACTCCACCCTTACATGCTGCTGCCATCCTGCTGCCCAGCCTGGCACGCTAGAAGGCTCTCAACACCGGGCAGAGTGCCCACCGCTGCAGCCTCAATGTCCAGTGGAGGGCACCGTGCCCTAGGTTTTATCACAACCGCATCACGAAGCTCCAGGGAAGGGCCCGGGCACGGCTTGGAGATGCCAACCCACAGTCGCCTGCAGCCCCAGACAGGGGTGGTGCTCTGGGCTGGCATCAGACACCAACCTCCCAGGATGCTCTGCAGCTCCAGGCTGGTGGTGGTGTCCTGGGCTGGCATCAGCCACCACCCCCAGGATGTCCTGCAGCTCCAGGGCAGGGAGTGGTGCCCTGGGCTGGCATCAGACACCACCCCCAGGATGCCCTGCAGCTCCAGGGGTTGGTGTCCTGGGATGGCATCGGACACCACCGCCCCAGGATGCCCTCCAGCTGCAGTGCAGGGTGTGGGGCCCTCGGGTGTCACAAACACTGCTCACATTAGCAGCAAGGTACCTCGAGGTGAAGCCGGCACTCCCTTTCGTGGGCTTGCGGTTTATTGACGGCAGATGGTAGGCCGAAGGTCACCCACCCCTGGTTCACCCACCACAAGGAGGCCCACGGCCAGGAGGCAAAGCTCCCCCTGTGTGTGTGTGTGTGTATGAGAGTGTGTGTGATAGAGTGGTTGTCTCTGTGTGTGTGTGTGTATGAGAGTGTGTGTGTTTGAGAGTGTGTGAGATAGAGTGGTTGTCTGTGTGTGTATGTATGAGAGTGTGTGTTTGTGTGTATGCAAGTGTGTGTAATAGAGTGCTTGTGTCTGTGTGTGTACAAGAGTGTGTGTGATAGAGTGGTTGTGTCTGTGTGTGTGTGTGTATGAGAGTGTGTGTTTGTGTGTATGCAAGTGTGTGTAATAGAGTGCTTGTGTCTGTGTGTGTACAAGAGTGTGTGTGATAGAGTGGTTGTGTCTGTGTGTGTGTGTAGGAGAGTGTGTCTGGTAGAGTGGTTGTGTCTGTGTGTGAGAGTGTGTGTGATAGAGTGGTTGTGTGTGTGTGTGTGTGATAGAGTGGTTGTGTGTGTGTGTGTGTGTGTGTGTGTATGAGAGTGTGTGATAGAGTGGTTGTCTCTGTGTGTGTGTATGAGAGTGTGTGTGATTGTGTGGTTGTGTGTGTGTGTGTGTGTGTATTAGAGTGTGTGTGATAGAGTGCTTCTGTCTGTGTGTGTACAAGAGTGTGTGTGATAGAGTGGTTGTGTCTGTATGTGTGTATGAGATTGTGTGTGATAGAGTGGTTGTGTCTGTGTGTGTGTATGAGAGTGTGTGTGATAGAGTGGTTGTGTCTGTGTGTGTGTGTATGTATGAGAGTGTGTGTGATAGAGTGGTTGTGTCTGTGTGTGTGTATGAGAGTGTGTGTGATAGAGTGGTTGTGTCTGTGTGTGTGTGTATGTATGAGAGTGTGTGTGATAGAGTGGTTGTGTCTATGAGTGTGTGCATGAGAGTGTGTGTGATAGAGTGGTTGTGTCAGTGTGTGTGATAGAGTGGTTGTGTCTGTGTGTGTGTATGAGAGTGCGTGATAGAATGGTTGTGTCTGTGTGTGTATGACAGTGTGTGTGATAGAGTGGTTGTGTCTGTGTGTGTATGAGAGTGTATGTGATAGAGTGGCTGTGTGTGTGTGTATGAGAGTGTGTGTGATAGAGTGGTTGTGTCTGTGTGTGTGTAGGAGAGTGTGTCTGATAGAGTGGTTGTGTCTGTGTGTGAGAGTGTGTGTGATAGAGTGGTTGTGTGTGTGTGTATGAGAGTGTGTGATAGAGTGGTTGTCTCTGTGTGTGTGATAGAGTGGTTGTGTCTGTGTGTGTGTATGAGAGTGTGTGTGATAGAGTGGTTGTGTGTGTGTGTGTGTGTGTGATAGAGTGGTTGTGTCTGTGTGTGTGTGTATGTGTATGTATGAGAGTGTGTGTGATAGAGTGGTTGTGTCTTTCTGTGTGTGTATGTATGAGAGTGTGTGTGATAGAATTGTGTCTGTGTGTGATAGAGTGGTTGTGTCTGTGTGTGTGTGTATGAGACTGTGTGATAGAGTGGTTTGTGTGTATGAGAGTGTGTGTGATAGAGTGGTCGTGTCTGTGTGTGTGTAGGAGAGTGTGTGATAGAGTGGTTGTGTCTGTGTGTGTATGAGAGTGTGTGTGATAGTGGTTGTGTGTGTGTGTGTGTGTGTGTATGAGAGTGTGTGTGATAGAGTGGTTGTGTCTGAGTGTGTGGGTGTCTGTGTGGGTGTGCTTGGCGTGTGTAGGGGCATGACAGGAAATGCCATGTGGGATGGAGGGGAGGGGCCCAAGCAGCCAATGCAGAGGACTCTGACCTCCCAAGCAGGTCTGGGGACAATGTTTACTGACATCACTGACAAAGCTGATAGTAGGAAGTGTCCCAGGAATGTCTCTGCAGGAGGTGTCAGTCTAGACGAGGTGTCCAATGGATGTCTCTGCAGGAGGTGTCAGTCTAGACGAGGTGTCCAATGGATGTCTCTGCAGGAGGAGGGGTCAGTCTAGCACGAGGTGTCCAATGGATGTCTCTGCAGGAGGTGTCAGTCTAGACGAGGTGTCCAATGGATATCTCTGCAGGAGGTGTCAGTCTAGACGAGGTGTCCAATGGATGTCTCTGCAGGAGGTGTCAGTCTAGACGAGGTGTCCAATGGATATCTCTGTAGGAGGTGTCTCACTAGCACGAGGTGTCCAATGGATGTCTCTGCAGGAGGTGTCAGTCTAGACGAGGTGTCCAATGGATGTCTCTGCAGGAGGTGTCAGTCTAGACGAGGTGTCCCAGGAATGTCTCTGCAGGAGGAGGTGTCAGTCTAGACGAGGTGTCCAATGGATGTCTCTGTAGGAGGTGTCTCTCTAGACGAGGTGTCCAATGGATGTCTCTGCTGGAGGTGTCAGTCTAGACGAGGTGTCCCAGGAATGTCTCTACAGGAGGTGTCAGTCTAGACGAGGTGTCCAATGGATGTCTCTGTAGGAGGTGTCAGTCTAGACGAGGTGTCCAATGGATGTCTCTGTAGGAGGTGTCTCTCTAGACGAGGTGTCCAATGGATGTCTCTGCTGGAGGTGTCAGTCTAGATGAGGTGTCCCAGGAATGTCTCTGCAGGAGGAGGTGTCAGTCTAGACGAGGTGTCCAATGGATGTCTCTGT